>CM053770.1:58848591-58902004 GCA_028658325.1 Potorous gilbertii
GGTATTGACCCGTTTTTCATGCTTTTCTTGCATCTCTCTCATTTCTTTTCCCAGTGTTTCCTCCACCTGTCTAACTTGATTTTCAAAATCCTTTTTGAGCTCTTACATGGTCTGAGCCCATTGGATATTGATTTCATATCTTTGGGATACAGAGGCCTTGACTCTTATGTCTTTACCTGATGGTAAACATTGTTCTTCCTCCTCAGAGAGGAAGCTTGGAATCATTTTTTCACCAAGAAAATAACCTTCTATGGTCTTAGGTTTTTTTCCCTTTTCTGGATATTTTCCCAGCCAGTTACTTGACTTCTGAGAGTCCTCTCCACTCCTGGCCTATTTCTGCCCAGCTGGTGCTTGGGGTCTGAGATTCAAATGCTGCTCCCCAGCCTCTGGGCTTTTGGTGGCAGGCCTGGCTGCTATTCAGGGTAAGATTAAATCAGGTTCTCAGGTGGGGGCAGGGCTGCCTCCCAGGCTCAGTTCCCTCAGGGAATTTATGCAAAGATCTTTTGTAATGGAGGTGCTGCTGAGCTCCTGCCTGCTCTGGGAGACTCTGGTTGCCTGCTGCCTCTGCCTCTGCCTCCCCAGGGGCCCTGAGTCCCAAAGACACCCCTCTCCCCTCTCAGTCCGTCCAGACGTCTTTCTCACTGGCCTGCGAGTCTGTGGGTGGAGGGACCTTCGCAGCTGCTGGAGATTCTGTCCTTGATGCCTGTTCGGATCTGCTTGCTCCTCTCAGTGCCGTGTGGCCAGGGCAGGGCTGGGCTCCGCTCCTGTCCAGTGCACGATGGACCTTCGGGATTGGTTTTTCAGGGCTCTCTGGAATGGAAATCTCCTTCACTGTGTTGCTGTGTGGCTTTCACTGTTTCAGAATTTGTTGGGAGTTCTTTTTAGAGGAAATCCATGAACTGTTGGTTTGGAGCTACCAAATGTGTGTCTTTCTACTTTGCCATCTTGGCTCCACCCCCCACCTTGTCAAAGCTAAAATAACTTAAGTATCAGCCTTATGCAAATAAAATGCTCCATGATGGAGAACCACCAAAGTTCCAGTAAGGTTACCTGGTGGACCCTCTCCTTCACTTCCCTTTCACCACCCCCTTATGCCACATAAGGCTTTTTCCTTAAATTCTATATTTGGTAACAAAATCTCACATTGGTGAGTGACGATCCTTTCAGTGTTCTTTGTCTCTGTGATAAATTTGTGTGCTTAGACTGTACACTTGGATTCCCAGACAATGGGAAGAGAGGCTAGTGGGTTTCCATGTTAAAAGGACTATGTAATGTTATACGCGGCTGCACGCACTTGCTAACACTGCCCATGATATTGCAGGAAGTTCCCCTTATCATGAGATTATAATAAACTCCATCTTATCTTCTACCTTGAGAAGCCTCTGAGTTTAATTTGAGTAAGGGTTGCTGTACTCCACACATATCCTTGACTTAAAACTAAGAATGTGATTTCTGAAAACCTCTCCATTCCTTTTTGGTGGACCTTCTTTGTACCATTTTAGTTGATGGGATCCTACTTATCCTTTCTCTGAGCCCTTTGAAATCTCTCCTGAAACATGATGGGCATGTCCATTATGTGCTTTTTCTCTTTAACACAAACTCTTAAAATAAAGTTGTTATCACTCCCTTCATTTTAGCCTCATTTTCACCCTAAAACAAAGTATTTTTTTGCTAAGACTCAGACCTAAAATCTCTTACCACTACTTATTGAAGGATGAAACTATTTACAAGAGAAGTCAAAATACTAACTAATCTTTGAGAGAGGAGGAGACAAGGCATAAACATTATATATAGCATGCAATGTGAGTTCCACTTTTCTAAGTGTTTTATAAAAGTTATCTCATCTGATTATTATAACAGAATGTAAGGGCAACAAAGTAGAATATTTTGCTGTTTTTGTTTTAGTGTAATCAAGAAGTATATATTGATTAGACAGATGAAAATCAAAGCAACTCTGAGGTACCACATCACACCTATCAGATTGGCTAACATGACAAAACAAAAGATGGTAAGTGTTGGAGAAGATGTGGGAGAGCTGGAATACTAATTTGTTGCTGGTGGAGCTGGAAGCTCATCCAGTCACTCTAGAGAGCAATTTGGAACTATGCCCAAAGAGATACAAAAATGTGCATACCCTTTGACTCAGCAATATAACTCCTGGGACACTATCCCAAAGAGATCATAGAAATGGGAAAGGATCTCACCTGTACAAAAATATTTATAGCAGCTTTCTTTGTGTTGGCCAAAAACTGGAAATCAAGGGGATGCTCATCAGTTGGGGAATGACTGAACAAGTTGTGGTACATGATTATAATGGAATACTATTTTACTATGAGAAACGATGAACAGTAAAACTTCAGAGAAGCCTGGAAAGACTTACATGAACTGATTCTGAGTAAAAGTAGCAGAATCATGAGAATTTTGTACACAGCAACAACCACAATATGTGAGAAATTTTTCTGGTAGACTTAGTATTTCATTGAAAGGCATGGACTTAAAAAATCCAATGGACTCTCGAGGCAAAACACCTTCCACATCAGAGAAAGTACTGTGGAATTTCATTACAAACTAAAACAAATCATTTTCTTTTGTTCTGTTTCATGGTTTCCCCATTCATTTTAATTCTTTTATGTAACATGCATTTAATAGGAATGTATGTGTTGGAACTATATCTAATCAAGCTAAAAATTCTTTCATCAGATATGCCTGATAAAAGGATCTGGAAATGTATTTGCAGATAAATTTAAGAAAAAAAACATAAAACATGAAGTTATTCCCTGATGGGCACATTTTATTGTTATTTAGGTTTTTTTCCATTATATCTGACCATTTTTGGTGTAAGTTTGGTTTGGTTTGGTGGAAGAGATATGGCAGTGTTTTTCCATTTCTTTCTTCATCTTATTTTATAGGTGAAGAAACTAAGGCAAACAGGCTTAAATGACATGCCTAGGGTCACATAGCTAGTAAGTGTCCAAGACAAGATAAGTCTTTCTGATTCCAGGCTTGGTACTCTATCTGCTGCACTATCCAGCTGCCAAGAAGCCAAATACCATTAGTTAAAAAAATTCCAACTGTTACAAGAATAATCATTCTAAATCATGAATAAATGAATCATGATAAATATAAATTAAACCAAGTCTGAGGATTCATTGATCTCCAGGAAACTAGAAAAGACTGTAAAATAAATACTATCAGTTGTTCCATGTGATAAAAATTACACAACAGAGATTGTTTAATAAATTGGTCCAATCACTCTCATAAATAAAAGATGCTAAACTGTGCATACACTTTGACTCCAGATATCCCACTTCTACACATGCATCCAAAGGAGTTCCAAAACAGAAATAAAACTATATGTACCAAACATTTATTGCAGTAATTGTTTTACTGAAGACCTGAGAACAAAGTAGGTGCCCATCAATTGGGGCATGTATGAAGAAAGGGTGATATGAAATGTAACAAACTATTTGCTGGGTCACAAAACATAATGAATTAGAAGCATTCTGAAAGATATGGCAAAATGTATATGAATTGATATTTGGTATTGTTAAGTCGCTTCATTTGTGTCTCTTTGACAAAGATATTGGAGTAATTTTCAGTTGCCTTCTACAGCTCATTTTACAGATGAGAAAGCTAAAGATCACAGGGTTAAGTGATATGCCCAGAATCACACAGCTAGAGATGTCTCGGGCCACACTTGAGCTGTGGAAGATGATTCTTCATGATTGTAGGACCATCATTATATCCACTGTGTCACACAATATAGCTGCCCTACATAGTGACTAGAACTATATAAACAGGAAATACAAAAAAATAAATTAAATAATACATAATGAACACAACCAAGCTTGATCCCAGAAAAGATTGAAGAATATTCCTTCCATGTGGTGCAGCTGAGATGGTGGAGTAAAAGCAGGGAATCACCTGAATTTTCTCCCAACCCCCTCCAGATATCTTTTAAAATGACTCTAAACAAATTCTAGAGCAGAACAACCCACAAAAAGCACAGCACTGGAGAAACAAACCAGGAACAGGGCTTGGAAGGGACTGAAGCATAAGAGGCTGCAGCAGAGGCTGCTTTCAGAGCTCTCAACCCACAGCTGTTAAGAGGATAGACCAACTGGTCAGAAAGAGATTACAGTGAACTCTTCACTTGCATTGAGGTAAGACTCTTTTTGTCCAATACTTAGATCTAGGTTGAAGTCCTGGGTAGCGTTCATGGGGTGACAAGAAGTACTGGAATAGCGGAGCTTGTGGCAGCAGTGGAGTAGGAATCTTCTTCACAATTCCAGGGCAGAAAAGAGTATTTGTGGTTGCTCATAGACCACACCACAGGCCAAGAAAGGAGCAAACAGCTCTCCTTAGATCACACCACTTTGGAAGAAGTGAAAATGTACAGGTCTCTAAAAATATTTACACAAAATTATTGAAGTTTGATACACACACTCTTCAAACTGGAAGCAGAGTCCTACCTTAACAAAGAGTTAAAAAGTCAAGTAACAGTATGGGAAAATGAGCAAACAATGGGGAAACAACTGATAAGAAACTTACTTTGGTGACAAGATCAAAACACACACTCAGAAGAAAACAAAGTCAAAGCTTCTATATCAAAAACCTCCAAGAAAAATTTAAATTGGTCTCTGGTGATGAAAAGACTCAAAAAGGGTCTTGGAAATAAAGTAAGAAAAGTAGAGGAAAATTGGGAAGATAAATGAGAGTGAGGTGATAAAATCATGAAAAATAAGTGAGCAGCTTCTTAAATGAGACCCCCCAAAAATACTGAAGAAAATAACACCTTGAAAACAGACTAGATTGGGACAGAGCCAAGATGGTAGAATAAAAGCAGGGACTGGCTTGAGCTCTCCTCCAAACCCCTCCAAAGACCTGTAAATAATAATTCTAAAACATTCTAGAGGTCACAAAAAATTCTAGAACCCACAAAATGACAGAGTGAAGCAAATCTCCAGCCCAAAACAACTTGGAAGGTTAAAAGGAAGAGTATATCACACTGGCCTAGGAGTGGAGCCCAGCCCAGTGATGGTAGTACAAGCACAGACAGGGCCAAGGCAGGCCACAGGAGACTAAATCACTGGCAGCTGTGTCAGATTCCAGGATTCTCAAACCACAAATGCCAAAGACAGCAAAGAAGTTCAGGGAGAAAACTCTGTGGGGCCTGGATGAAAGAGGAGCACAGAACAGCTGGGGAAGAACTCAGAAAGGATTTTGAAAGTCAAGTAAGAGGAGTAGAGGGAAAATGAGGTAGGAAAATTAGAGTGATGGAAGAAAATCATGAAAAACAAATCAACTGCTTACTAAAGGAGACTCCAAAAAAACCCTGAAAAAAATAACACCTTAAAAATAGACTAACCCAAATGGCAAAAGTTGTCCAAAAAGGCAATGAGGAGAAGAATGGCTTAAAAAGCAGAATTGTCCAAATGGAAAATGAGGATAATGTAAGATCTAACAGTTTCTCCACTAAGGGATCTAGAGCCTTGGAATATGATATTCCAGAGGTCAGAGGAGTTAGGATTAAAACCAAGAATCACCTACCCAGCAAAACTGAGTCTAATCCTTCATGGAAATAATGAATATTCAAAGAAATAGAGGATTTTCAAGAATTTTTAATGAAAAGACCAGAACTAAGTAGAAAATTTGACTTTCAAATACAAGCCTCAGGAGAGGCATGAAAAGGTAAACAGGAAAGAGAAAACATAAGGGATATATAAAAGTTAAACTGCTTACATTGCTACATGGAAAGATGATATTCATAACTCATAAGACCTTTCTCATTATTAGGGTAGTGAGAAGGAATAAATATATGTATATGTGTGTGTGTGTATGTGTATATGGATATATATATGTATTTGTGTAGATATACATACATACACACATACATACATATATATGTATCTGTGTATGTGTGTGTATGTATACACACACACAGAAGACAGAGGTGTGAATATGAAAAGATAATGTCTAAAAAGTAAAATTAAGGGGTAAGAGAGGAATGTACTGGGAGAAAGAGAAACAGAGATAGAATGGGGTAAACCATCTCACATAATAGAGGCAAGAAAACGATTTTACAGTGGAGGGGAAGAGAGAGGATGTGAAGGGGAGTGAGTGAACCTTCCTCTCATCAGAACTGACTGAAAGAGGGAATAACAAATACACTCAATTTGGTGTGGAAAACTATCTTACCCTATGGAAAACTAGGGGAGAAGTGGATAAGAGAAGGGGAGGGGTGATAGAAGGGAAAGTAGATTTTGGAGGGATAGTCAGAAAAAATTAACTTTTGAGGAGGGATAGGGTGAAAGATGAAAGAGAATAGAATAAAAATGAGATGGGATAGGAGGAAGGGAAATTTAGTCTTTCACAAGATGACTATTATAGAAGGGTTTTGCATGACTACACATGCATAACCCATATCAAATTATTTGCCTTCTCAATGGGAGGAGTAGAGAGAGAGAGAGAGGAAGGGATAGAATTTGGAACTCAAAGTTTTAAAACTGAAAGTTAAAATTGTTTTTACATGTAACTGGGTAAATATTAAATACTAAGTAAAAATCTTTAAAAAATTAAAATAAGAAAAAGATAATTCCTTCCTATTCACAGGGAAAGATTAAAAATGTAGAATATTGCATATTGCATAATGTTAACAGCATGTTGATAAGATTGAATGATTTTTTTCTTTTTTTAATAATGGAAATTGCACTGATTATGGTTATATCAAGAAGCAAAGTGATACACAAACAAAAAGCTACTAACATATATATATATATATATATATATATATATATATATATATATATACATACAAATACACATACATGAAATAACTTGAAATTATATTTTAAAAAATCTAGGTAAGCTATTATCTTGATCCCTCAAAGTCTATCAAAAATAAAATGAGCTTCCATCTTTGATGTCTCTATTGCATTTTCTAATTATGCCCTAATTATGCCTTCAATTATTCATAATAGAATTTTGGAAGGAATCCAACAAAACTTATTGGCCTATAGATTGAATATACATTTTTTTTCATTTTTGAATACGGGGCTACTGAACTTCTCTATTATTATGCCACCTCTCCCATTATCAATGATCTTTCAAAGATCATTCTCCAAAGCCCAGTAATCACCGTCTCTAGCCTAAATCTTATCTCATGAAATAATTTGTGCAGGAATGATTATATAATCTTATCAAGAGTAGTTTGGTGCCCCCTCAAAGTATCTTTACTTGCTTTGAGTTTCAAAACACTAAGGGCTATTTTTGTTCTGTCCTTTCCAGATTTTCTCTTTGGCAGAGAAAGAAGAAATAACAGATAGATGTAAGGTCTCTTTGTCATCTGCAGTCATGATAGGATTGAGCAGTAGTCCTCTGTCTTCTTTGACACATTATTTCCCCTATTTTTTAAAATATATTTTTATTAAGTTTTTGTTAACTTTTTTATGTTTATTTACCATAAATTGTCCCTAATTTTATCTTTTAAAAATCTAGACAAATCCACAAATTCCATTTGTACACACATCAGTTTCTCTAAGTGACTCCCTCCTTCTCTTGATCCTCATAATTTTAAATCTTTGTGTATTTCTAATTTCATCTGAGAGATTTAAATCCTTAATTATTTCCTACATAGTACTTCTGCTGCTTGTGCTAGTTTTGACCTAGAAATTAATACCAAGAAAACACAGGTGCTCCATCAGCCACCACCACACCATCCATACATGGAACCATCCATTAAAGGAAGTGGAAAAGTTTTGAATGCTGTGGGTAAGTTTACTTACCTTGGTAGTATACTTTCCAGGGATATACGCATTGACAGTGAGGTTGATGTATACGTTGCCAGAGCTAGCTCAGTGTTTGGGAGGCTCTGACAGAAAGTATGAGAAAGAAGAGATATTAGACTGATGCCCAAACTGAAGGTCTACAGAGAGTCACTCTATGCCTGTGAAACATGGACAGTCTACCAGCGTTATTCCAGGAAACTGAGCACTTCCATTTGAGCTGTCTTAGGAAGATTCTGAAGATCATCTGAGAGGATAAGGTACCAGATATTGAGGTCCATACTCAAACTAAACTGCCAAGCATTCAAACTATGTTTCAGAGAGTGCAACTCCAATGGGGTGGCCACATTATTCAAATGCAAAACATATGCCTGCCAAAAAGACTATTTTATGGAGAACTCACACAGGGCAGGTGATCTCATGGTAGTTAAAAGAAGAGATACAAGGACACTCTCAAGGTCTCTCTTAAGAACTGTGGAATTAATTGTGGAACATTGGTACAGGGCCACTAAGTATAGCTTGCCTTTATCAGAAAAGGTGCCATATTTTATGAGTAAAGCAGAATTGAAACAGCTCTAAGGAAATGCAGGATGTACAAATTCAGAGTATCTACCCCAAATGTTAACATAAACTATTTGTGCCCCATCTGTGGTACAGCATTCTAAGCTTGTAGTGGTCTGATCAACCATAGTCAGACACAGTGAAACTTGACTTTTTCATAGTAATGTTATTTTGTTCCTCTTTAAGAATGAAGGAAAACACTCTTTCCTCTCCTTGAATGCTTTGAAATTTGATTTCCCAAAATCATGGGCATATATAAGATTAGGCCAGTATTTCCTACCCTTCTTGACACTTTTTAGTGTGGAAAGGTCAATTCTACTCAATGTCCTTTTACCCCATACCTCCTGACTGGGACAATTCAGTCCAAAATCTCATATTGATTCCTTCAACTTAAGTAGAAAAAAAAATAAATGTTAAGGAATGCCAAAAGATTATTAGTCTCTCTGATTTTGGTAATGAGAGCCCCAGCAGATGGTCCTATCACTAATGTCTCTCATATCTCCAATATCAAGGCTTTATGGTTGGTTTATTATCCTATTTCCCAAGCTCCTCATCTTTTCTTCTTTCTGTCCATATGGTCTGTCCAATGACAATCTTACTTCTTTTTCTCTTTCTATTGATGCTGAACCAAATGTTCTCCATGGTGATTCTCTTTTTTGGTTCATAGAATTCTTTCTATGCATCTATCTTCTCAACATGCAGTTCTATTCTGCTCTCTATCATGTTTACCTGTGCTGTCTTAATTAAATAAGGTTTAAATTTCTATACTCATATTACAGTTATGTGTGCCAACCCACATAGCATAAGTCATAACTGAGGACAATCTTGCCTCCTTTGAAGGAGGATTGCTAGGATCACTGTCATGTTTTCTTTTTTGGCATTTTTATTTTGATATATAAGGTCATGTTTTATTTCCGTTTCTTCTTGAATTTGCCCTCCTATGACTTTCTGACCGTCTTTACTAGCAATGATCTGTTTTTACTTTGTGGAGTTAATAGTTTTCTTCATCCTTTTTCCTTCATTTTAATTTAAAATCCTCTTAGCAGGGTAGAGTCCAAATGGCAGAATAGAAACAGGGTCTGCTAAAGCTCTCCCCCAAACTCTTGAAAAACTTGTAAAGAATGTCTCCAAACAAATTTCAAAGCAGCAGAAGCCACAAAATGAGAGACTGAAGCAAATTTCCAGCTCAAAACAATCTGAAAAGTCAACAGAAAAGGTCTATCACACTGGGTTGGGAGTGGAGTGCATTTCAACTATATGGAAGGAGCTGGAACAGGCCTTGAAAGACTGAATTGTTGGTGGCAACTGAAGTTTCCAGACTTTTCAACTCACAAACACCAGACAGCTTCAAAGGTGAGTGGGAAGGGTCTCTAACCTGGCTGAGAAGGGAGCGTGGTCCAGCTCCAGTCACAGTCACAGACTGGCCCAAGCCTGAGCCCCAACCCTGGCCTCAGCCCAACCCCAACCCCAGACCAGCAGCAGCCACTGCTAAATTAGAGGTTTCTTCTGGATACCCTCACTTAAAAAAGAGCTAGAAAGTCAAGTGACTAACAAGGAAAATGAGCAAAGGGGAAAAATAAACAGCCTATAGATTCTTACTTCCTCAGTGAAGAGGTATTTTCTTATGTCATTGGTGATGAGGAAGATGAAACATACAACCAGAAGAAGATAAAAACATACAACTAGAAGACAACAAAACCAAAGCTTCTGAATCCAAAAATTCCAAAAATAAATAAATAAATAAAGATTGGCCCCAGACCATGGAAGAACTCAAAAAATATTTTGAAGAAGAAGCAAAAGAAGTAGAGGAAAAATTGTTAAGAGAAATGGGAGTAATGCAAGAAAGTAATGAAAAACAAGTCAGCGTTTTACTAAAGGAACCCCCCCAAATGCTGAAGAAAAAAATACCTTAAAAATTAGACTAACCCAAATGGTAAAAGAGGTGCAAAAAACCAATAAGGAGAAGAATGCCTTAAAAAGCAGAATGGGCCAAAAGGAAAAAGAGGTCCAAAAGCTCACTGAAGAAAATAATTCCTTAAAAATTGGAATGGACCTTTATACATATGGTAGCTATTCCTACTCCACTAAGCATATAATAAGGTGCTTAATACATGAAAATGAGTGTTATTAAACTTTCAGTACCAGATAAACTTCAGTTTGGCAGAAGCATAGGGAGATTATATCATTCAGAATGACCACTGTCCAGTTTACTTGGTGTAAGCCTTGGATTTGCTTTTGGATCTCTGGCTGATATTTCTTTTCTTTTTAAAGTCACTATGTAAACTTTGAGGGGAATGCATACTCTAATCTTGCAGTTCTTTGGAATTGTAGCATTGTTTCTGTGTACTTTCCCCCCCACTGTGTCCCATTTAAACATCACCAGCAAGTTCAGGTGTAAAGGGGTCTGCTTTAAATTATAACTTGAATATCCAGTTTCATAAAATGATAGTCATCATATTCAGTTAATACTTTCATGTCAAATACATAGTGTCCCTCCCAAATGTATACACATTTTGGTTATTAACAACTGCTATATTTATTTTCTGAAAAACAAAAGATGCTGGAGTTAAGGGCTGAAACGGTATACATTTGGGGGGACATCTTGTTTAGTATCAGGAAGTAAAAGGGCCAAAATCAAGTAGCATCTTAAGATAATCCCTGTATTTTTTTTTATTTTAATATGTTTTTGGAGGAAAAAAAGAAAATTTTATGTGAGAATGATGGTCATTTACCTGCTTGTTTTGGTGAGGCAGATCAAAAAAGCTACTTGTGGTCATGCTTCAATTTTTCAAAATGGAGGGAATCACCAACTTTTTTAATGGGCTAGTTATCATTTTTGAAAGGAGGCAAAAATACTTGATTTGTACACTTTCAAAACTAATACCTCACTCTCTATTCATAACTTAAAAAAAATTAGAATGGAGCAAATGGAAACTATGACTTTATGAGAAATTAAGAATGAAAAAATAGAAGACAATGAGAAGTATCTCATTGAAAAAACAACTGACCTGGAAAGTGGATCCAGGAGAGATAATATAAAAATTATTGGCCTACCTGAAGGCTGTGATCAAAAATGAGCCTAGATATCATCTTTCAAGAAACTGTCAAGGAAAACTACTTTGATATTCTAGAACCAGATGTAAAATAGATATGGAAAGTATGTACTCATTACCTCCTGAAAGAGATGCCCAAAGGAAAACTCCTAGGAATATTACAGCCAAATTCCAGAATCTTCAGGTTAAGGAGAAAATATTGCAAGTATTCAAAAAGAAACAATTCAAGTATTGTAGAAACACAATCAGAATAACAAAATATTTAGCAGCTTCTACAATAAAGGAATGGAAGGCTTGGAATATGATATTCCATAGGTCAAAGAAATTAGGATTAATCAAAAATCACCTACCCACCAAAACTGAGAATAATATTTCAGAGGATAAATGGAACTTCAATGACTTAGAGCACTTTCGAGCATTCTTGTTGAAAAAAACAGAGTTTAATAGAAAATTTGACTTTCAAATACAGGAATCAAGAGAAGCATGGGAAAGTAAAAAGGAAAGAGAAACCATAAGGGACTTACTACTAAAGTTGAACTGTTTGCATTCCTAGATGGAAAGATGATATTTGTAACTCATGAGACCATTCTCAGTATTAGGGTAGGTGGAAGGATATGTGTGTGTGCATATATATTTTATACTGAGGGAGAGAGAGAGAGAGAGAGAGAGAGAGAGAGAGAGAGAGAGAGAGAGAGAGAGAGAAAGAGAGAGAGAGCAAGCACAGGGTGAGCTAAATATGAAAGGATGATATGTAAAAAAGAAAATTAAGTGTTGAGAGAAATGTAGTAGGAGAAAGAGAAAGGGAGAAGTAGAATGTAGTAAATCATCTCACATAAAAGATGCAAAAAAGAGCTTTTACAATGGAGGGGAAAATGAGTGGGAATAAGTGAGCCTTCCTTCCATCAGATATGACTTCAGGAGTGAATAACATACACACTCAGTTGGGTATGGAAGTTTATCTTACCCTACAAGAAAGAAGGGGGGAAGGGGATAAGAGAGGGTACATAATAGAAGGCATGGCAGGTAGGGGGAAGGGGTAATTGGAAAAAAAACACTTTTCTAGAGGGACAGGTCAAAGGAGAGACTAGAATAGAGGTTGGGGCAGGATAGAGGGTAATATAGTTAGTTTTTCACATGACTATTATGGAGGTGTTTTGCATGACTACACATGTATAACCCATATTGAATTGCTTGCCTTCTCAATGAAGGTGGGTGGGGAAGAGGAAAGGGAAAGAATGTGGAACTCAAAGCTTTAAAAATGAATGTTGTTTTTACATGCAACTCAGAAATAAAATATATAGGCAATGGGATATAGACATCTGTCTTGCTCAATGGAAAATTGAAGGGAAGAGATAAGGCAGGGGGAGGGGGAGGAGTGATAAAAGGGAAGGCAGTTTGGAAGAAAGGGTAATCAAAATACACGTGTCCTGGGGTTGAGGATGGGTGGAGATGGGGATAAAATTTGAAATTGAAAAATTGTGTGGAAGTGTTTCTTAAATCTTAAATTAAAAAAAAAAACTTCAGGTTCTTTTAGCTAGATTTTTTTAATGCTCTTGGCAAATGCCCTCTTATCACTCTTTGTTAGATGTTTTCTAACCCAGTCAAATAATTAGCCAGTGCCTAAAAATAAACCCAAAATACTTTTTTTCATGTATTCTTAATCACAATACTAACTAGCTATTCACTTCCCCCAAATGTTTTTCTTATCTGAAGCATTTGCTATCTACTGGAAGCAATGATGAAAACACTACCTGTGCCCCTATGATTTTCAGTTTTTTGCCCAAGACATCATAATCATTTTAGATACTCCATTGACTTCAATCTATTGCTCTAAACTTTATATTATTCCTTTCATTTACCATATAGAGTATATACTACTTTATTTTAAAAACAATAGACAATATAGTAACCAGAATTAGAGACATGTCAGCAATATTAGAAAGGGAAAAATGGAAACCCTAATTCATCACTTTAACTTTCTGATAATTAGAATGAATTTTCATGGAGAATTTTAACATGCAATAACAATGATTTTACATTTTTTCTTTGGACTTTTATTGCTTTTAGCAAAACTTTTTTTCATAAGTATTATTAATTTGTTGATCATTTGAATTTACAAAACACACTAGAGATAGTACCAAGAATCATAAAATTAAACTGACAGATTGAAAGCAGATATACAGACAAAAATCTGGGCCTGGCCTCTCTGGGCCTACTGTTTTCTCAACAGTACAATGACAATGTGGTATGAGTTGACCATTAATCAGTATCTTCCTACTTCCAACTCAAAATTTTATGAGTTTATGTCCTTGGGATATAATTTGCCTTTATTTAGTGACAAGTCCAAATAGGAAAGCTAAGCACTTGCTTAAAATCTTTTCAGTTAGCTTGAATTCAGAGTCTCTCCTAACAATTTCTATCCTATCTTTCACACTCAACGAATATTTTCCATGTTAAAGTAAACAGAAGCAAGATACAAAAGATGACTCTTTGCCCTTAAATTAATATGCTGTCCAGAAACCTCCATGCTGATAATTTTTATGAAGAATTCCAGACATCTGAGCAACCATTTTCAGACAAGATAGCTTCTGCTAATAGTGAGATAAATTCCATGAAAAAAAACCCATTGGTGATACAATGCTGAAGACTAGCTAACACACTTAAAGAAGCCATACTTGATAAAGTAGGAAAAAAGCAACAAAGTCAGAATGCCCTTTAGTAGATTGGCTGTTTATGTATGAAATCATGCCAACTAAGATTAAAGACTATGAAATATTAATCCATATTCTTACATAGTCATGGTGAAAATGGTCTTTTCCAACACTTTAGATACTGCAACTTGGGAGATGTCACATAAAGACTAAAGCAAGAAGATTTAGGACATATAAGAAAAAGCACTACTTTAGACAACAGGTAAGGAACTTAATGAAAATCATTGCTATATGAAGTTTGCAATATGGAAAGAGAAATGTACTTCAATGGATCCACAATTCATTAATACAGGTATTCTCTTCCACAGTACGCATTGCAATCTACTCACTCTTTCTTATCCTTTGCAGTACTTATTCATATGTTGCCTAAAATTCTCAACAAATCTACCCAATAAACTGAGAGTCTTTCTCTAGGTTTCTGTGCATATCAATGAAGCAATTGGATTGTCAGTCTAATACCTCTTCTTGATACATGATAACAAACTTTTCTTCTTACATATTTCATGGATTATTTCCCATAGAGTACATAAAAATCATGGTTGGTAATACATTCCAGCATATTTATTCCCTCCATAGTAATTACCCTTTGAGTTTAAGCTAATAAAGATGGCTAGTTTAACTCTTATCTTTACAGTACATGGGGAAATATTTAGTTTTAACTGTAATTTTGATTTTTTGGAGATTATTGCATTTCATGATTTGTATATAGCATCCCCAAGAGAATAGAGTTAAAAAGATAGATTTTTCCAAATGCAATCTATCCTAATTTGTTTCTCCTACTCCATTCATTCTCCAATTGCAAAGTTTATGTCCCAATGGATTAATTTAATAAGTTACCAATCCAACTTTTTGTCATGGTCAGGACAAAATACCTTCTTTTTTCTATTCTATACTGTTACAGTTGTGGCTTTTTTTCCCTACAGGCATTATTAATCTAATCTGTTTTGAGTAGTTCTCTGTAAGTACTCTGGGGAACTCTGAGGTTTGATGTCATCAGAACAATGCCATCTACAAAAAAAGAAGGACCAGGAGGATGTGGCTGTCCTTAGAGAATCTCTATCTGATGTCAGCTCTGCTCAGGATATCCTCCATAACACAATATAAGATTCAACTATGTTTATTCTTTGTCCTTTTTTTTCAAAATGCATTTTACCTGTAAAACAAATCAGGGCATTTAGTACTATTTATTAAAACTACTTGAAAGATAGAACCACAGAGGTAATTTTGTTCAATGAGCCTTTGACTGTCAATATCAAAAGAGACATCAAACAAGGAAAAATAAATACCTCTAGGAAAAGTTTTGAAAAATTCCTGGATAAGAAATAAATTAGAATGTGTTTCTTAGTGGTTACCTTACTAAGTCACAGAATTTCAGAGTTGGAAGTAATCTCAGTGACCATTCAGTACAATTCATTTTTGAGAAGGGCAGCCAGGTGGCACAGTGGATAGAGTGCCAGACCTTGAGTCAGGAAAACATGAATTCAAATTTTGATCAATCATTTACTAGCTGGGTGATGCTGAACAAATAATTTAACCCTTTTTGTCTCAGTTTCCTCAGCTGTAAAATGAGCTGGGGGAAGGAAATGGTAAGTCATATTAGCCAAGACAACTCCAAATGGGGTCATAAAGAGTTGAGAATGATGGAAAGGACTCAACAAATTCTTGAAAAACAACACTCAAACTAAATGCCACACAAATGGTCATCTAACCTCAGACCCTCCCATCTCCAATGAAGGGTGTGGTAAGAGAAATATCTTAGGGCTTTGACCAACATATTAGGCTATTTAAAAAAGAATTAAAACTGTTCTTAACATTTAATTGATTCAGAGGATTAAGACTTAGGTTGTTGATATACCTTCCTGGTAATTGAGTGCATAAATAAACAGGCGATAAGGGGCTAGAGCTCATTCCTCTCTGATACCCTCAAATGAACCAGAAACATGAACTACCTTGGGAAACTCTGCTTAACTCAATCAGTGCTTGATCCTGGATCAATATCCTTACTCTCCTCTAAATGCCCTTCTCCTACTATGACTAAGTATAATGCCTTTTATTCATATTAGATTAACTATTATAAATGTTTCATTTTCATCTCAATCTTGAATTGAACTACCAAGGTGATCTGGATTCATTCTGATTGACTGAAATAGGGAATACACAATTTTCCAGATATCTCATTCAGCTTAAGGATACTTATAATTGTCAGGAACTTATTTTCTCATACAAAACTCACATTTATTTCTTGGCTTCTTGTTCTGCCTTTTACAAAATGGTAAGGAGGGGAGATTACAGAAGGGAAAGTAAATTTGGGAAAGGGAAAAATCTCAAGCAAACTCTATTGTGGGAGGACTGGTCAGGGGAGAGAATGGAGGGCAGGATAGGACAGAGGGTAATGTGGTTAGTCTTTCACAACATAACTATTATGGAACTATTTTGCATGACTGCACATGTATGACCTATATTGGATTGCTTGATTTCAAATGAGGGTGGGTGGTTAGGGAGGAAGGAAGAGCATATGGGACTTTAGTAATGAATGTTAAAAAATGTTTTTGCATGTGATCAGGAAATAAGATGTACAGGCAATGAGGTATAGAAATCTGTTCTGCCCTACAGAAAATACAGGGGACTTGAATGGAAAAAGGGTGCAAGAGAAGGGAGGACAGACTGGAGGAAGGGGTGGATGGGGTGGATGTTGTCCTGGGGTGGGGGATGGGGAGAAATAGGTGCAAATTTTTGAATTCAAATTCTTGTGGAAGTGAATTTTGAAAACTGAAAAGTTAATAATTTATATATTTAAAACAATTTAAAAGAAAATTAGGATGGAGCTAATGGAAGCTAATAACTTTATGAGCAATCAAGAAATTATAAAAATTATAAAAACAAAACCAAAAAAATTAAAAATAGAAAACAATGTGATGCATCTCATTGGAAAGGCAACTGATCTCAAAAATGGATCCAGGAGGGATAATTTTAAAATTATTGTACTACCTGAAAGCCATGATCAAAAAAAGAGCCTAGATATATTTCTAGAGATCCTCAAGGAAAACTTTCCCGATACTTTAGATCCAGAGGATAAAACAGAAATGGGAAGAATCCACCAATCACCTCCTGAAAGATATCCCCAAAGAAAATTCTTGGAACATTGTAGCCAGATTCCAGAGTTCCCAGGTCAAGGAGAAAATATTACAAGCATCTGGAAAGAAACAATTCAAGTATTGTGGAAACACAATTAGGATAACACAAGATTCCTCAGCATCTACACTAGGGGAATAAAGGGCTTGGAATATGAAATTCAAGAGATCAAAGAAGATAGAATTAAAACCAAGCAAAACTGTGTATAATATTTCAGTGGAAAAAAAAAAAACTTTCTTGTTGAAATGACCAGAGTTGAATAGAAAATTTAACTTTCAAACACAAAAGTCAAGAGAAACATGAAAAAGTAAATAGGAAATAGAAGCCATAAGGGGTAGAACTGTTTACATTCCTTACATGGAAAGATGTTATTTGTAATTCATGAGATCTTTCTCAGTATTATGACAGTTGTAGGGAATATATGTGCATTTGTATGTATGTTTGTATGTATATACATCTGTGTGTATCTCTCTCTCTCTCCCTATATATATATATATATATATATATATATATATATATATATATATATACATATATATACATACACACACACACACACACACACACACACACACACACACACATATAGCTGGCTGGTTCATTGGTTGTTGTCCTTCATTTTCAGAGGACAAAATTGACATCATTATGATAAAGTCGAGTTAAATTATGTCTCACTGTGGTTGATTAGACTAATATGAGCTCAGTTCGTATGAATTTTTGGGGTGGATACTCCAAATTTGCACATCCTATGTTTAGTTTGTGCTGTCTCAATGCTGCTTTGTTCATAGAGCACAGCACACTTTCTGATGTGGGCATGCCATGATGAATGGTCCTGTGCCAGTGTCTCCCATGTTGCACAGTCAAATCAAAAGTTCTTGAGAGAGAACTTAAGTGTTCTTTTATTGCTTCTTCTGACCACCATGTGATCACCTGCCCCATGTCAATTTTCCATAAAATAGTCTTTTTGGCAGGTGTATATTTTGCATTTGAACAATGTGGCAAGGCCATCAAAGTTGTACTCTCTGAAGCGTAGTTTGAATGTTTGGAAGTTCAGCTCGAGCATGGACTTCAGTGTCTGGTATCGTAACCTGCCAGGTGCTCCTCAGAATCTGACTAAGAAAGTTCAAATGGAAAGCAATTCAGTTTCCTGGCATGGTGCTGATAGACTGGCCATGTTTTAGAGGCATGAAGTCAACACAATTGCTCTGTAGATCTTCAGTTGGGTAGTCAGTCTAATACCTCTTCTCTCCCAAACTTTTCTTGGGAGCCTCCCAAATACTGAGCTAGCTTTGGCAATGCAGGCATCAACCTCATTGTCAATGTGTACATCCCTGGAAAGTACGCTACCAAGGTAAGTGAACTTATCCACAGCCTTCAAAACGTCTCAATTTGTTGTAACAGCTGATTCCATGTGTGGATGATGTGGTGTGGATGAAGGAGCACCTGTGTTTTCTTGGTTTTAATTATTAGGCCAAAATTAGCACAGGCAGCAGAGAATTGATCCATACTTTTTTGCATCTCAGCTTCAGAGGCTGCATTGAGTGTGCAATCATCTGCAAACAGAAAATCATACACCAACACTCCCTTCACTTTGGTCTTGGTTTCTACCCTTTTCAAATTGAAGAACTTACCATCAGTATGGTAGTTGACCTTGATGTAGTGTTCATCCTCACTGAAAGGATTTGACAACATGGCTGAAAACATCATTTTAAAAAGCATGGGAGCAAGCACACAGCCCTGTTTCACTCCATTGCTGACTGGGAAGCCATAAGAGAATTGTCTACTATCCAAAACGTGGGCAAACATACCATCATGAAATTGTTGTATATTATTGATGAACTTCTTCAGGCAGCCCAATTTTGACATAATCTTCCATAAGCCCTCCTGACTAACAGTGTTAAAGGCCTTGGCCAGATCTACAAATGTTGTGTACAGATCTCTGTTCTGCTCCTGGCATTTCTCCTGGAGTTGTTGGTCAGAAAACTCCATGTTGACTGTTTCTCAGCCCTTTCTGAAGCCACACTGGCTCTCAGGTATATGACTATTTTCCAGATGAAGTATCAGCCTATTAAGGAGAACTCTAGCAAGAATTTTGCCAGCAATAACTAAGAGAGAGATCCCCCTGTGATTGTCGCAGGACAACATATCCCCTTTACCCTTATAGACATGGACAATGGAGGCATCCTTGAACTCCTGGGGGATAATTTCTTCTTGCCATATAACATGGAAAATTTCAGTGAACTTTTGAATGAGCAATGGTCCCCTTATCTTGTAAATCTTAGTTGGAATATAATAAGCACCACGTGTTTTGTCACATGAAAGGAGCCTAATGGCCCTCAGAACCTCTTCTCCAGTTGGAAGTTCAGCTTAGGAGATATTGACTTCAACTTGAGCTAACAGTCAGTGGCCTCAACATTGATTGATGATGGTCTGTTGAGAACACATTGAAAGTGTTCAGTCTATGTCTCTAGGATCATGTCCTTATCACTAATCAATGTGGTCTATAAATAGTTTTCAAGGAATCATAAAAGCACTTGATTGTGACTATCAGCATAAAACTGAATCTCATCTGCCATCTTAATGAGCAGGAATCCTGCATCTCTCTAAGCTTTCCTTGTACTTTGATTTTGTTGGAATTAAATTCTGCCTTCTTAGAGGTAGATGAACTACTTTGCTGGTATAACATGTGGAGTTCTCGTTTCTCGTTTAGCAGCTTCTGAATTTTCCCATCATTGTCATCAAACCAGTCTTGGTGTTTGTGAGTATTCTGACTCAGATGAACAAATTCAGTGCTGTACACCAGAACTCTGAAAGCTGCCCGCTCCTTTTTCGTCTCCACTGTTGCCAACTATGTATTGGTTCAACCTTATCTCCAAGTTAGCAACAAACTGTTCACACTCAGAGAAGTGCTCTAATTTGTTGACGTTGATTCTTCTGGTAGTCATTTTTTCTTGGGGAAGCACTTTTGATGAATGTGAATATTTAGCTTGGAAAGGATAAGTCTATGATCAGTCCAGCACTCTGCAGCACACGTTGCTTTTGTCACTCTCATATCCTGTCTGTCTCTTCTTACAATCACATAGTCTACTAGATGCCAGTGTTAACTGAGAGGGTGCATCCATGAAGTTTTATTGTGTTTAGCTAAACATAAAACAATGTTGGTGATAAGAAGGTCTTCAGCAGCAAATGACCATTGCTGTTGCTGTTTCCAACTCCATTGCTCCCTAGGACTCCCTTCCAAGCCTGGTAGTCTGAGCCTATCACCAGCATTGTAAGCTTGTTCTCTTTTGACACATTGATGACAAGGTTCTCTAGGTCTTCATAAAATTTTCTTTGACCTCATCAGGATTCATCATGGTGGGAGCATAGGCACTGATGATGGTGGCATGGTGTTTTCCTGGAGTGGCAGTTGCATTGTCGTGAGTCTGTCATTCACTCCTTTTGGCAGGCATATCAGCTTGCTGACTAGATTAGTTTCTATTGCAAAACCCATGTCATCTTCACAGCACTTCCCTTCACTGTGCCCACTCTAGAAAAATGTGCATCCAGCTCCAACTTTAGTAAGCTGGCCTTCATTTGCCAACTTTGTTTCATTCAGGGCTGCTATTTGGATGCGATATCTGTTGAATTCTCTTGTAACAAGAGCAGTTCATCTTTCAGATCTACTTGATTTTGTGTTGTCTATAAGAGTGCACCTGTTCCATGTGCCGATGGTGAGTGGAATCACATTTGCAGATGTTTTTGTACATTTTGTACATTTTTTTGTGTTTTGGCCACATAGTGGGATTCCCTGCCTACAGTGGTAATCAGGCCAGGGTTGGGTAAGCCAAGAATGTTTAGGGCACTTTTTCTAGCCCATTCCTCACACAAGGAGGTGAGCAGTGTGATCCTTAAAAGGCTGCTCAGACATCGAGAGGTCACTAAGTCCCACTGCTGGTTCCACTGAGAAATGAACCTATGACCTGGGTCGCCTGTGTGCAGGGTTGTGACCACAGCTCCTAGTGTATCCATACCTGATGCTTCATCACTTGTCTGTCCCCACAGGACTTTGAGGTATAATAGTAAAATGTTATGAATGATATCTTTTGATTTGTTTATAAATTCGATTTAAGTGAGGTAGAGTTGCACGAAGTTGTCAGCTTCACTCTCTCCTCTAGAGCCATCATAGTCCAGTGGCAGGACAGAGTCAAGATGGTTGGTTATGGCTCAGGCTGCAGTGGATGATCTTGGCATCTTTGGTGCCTAACTAAGCTCTAAGGGCTCCATATCACCTGTTTCAGGGTTGTAGGATGTGTTTGAGGAGGACCAATACCTCGGTGTGATGACTGCTGAGTCATTTTTAGAACTCTTTCCATCTTTGGCGTTCACCTGTTCCACTCAACTCTCACCTGTGGCAGTGGTCAGACCACTGTAAAGTCTTTTGTCAGGCCAAACCAGGTTAAGGGTAACCAAGGGGTCTCAAACCCATTGCTGAGTTAGGGGGGTATCAACCCCAAGCATGTGCAGACTTCCTCTGGTGGAATGGGCAGATGGGAACAATTTGCTCCAAAGACCAAGAAGGCAATGGGATATATATGTATATGTGTATGTATGTATGTATGTATGTATATACATATATATATATATATATATATATATATATATATATATGGAGAGAGAGAGAAAGAAGAGAGAGAGAGAGAGAGAGAGAGAGAGAGAGAGAGAGAGAGAGAGAGAGAGAGAAAGTGAGCACAGGGTAAACTGAATATAAAGGGATGAAATCTAAAAAAGAAAATCAAGTGTTGAGAGGAATGTACTAGGTGAAAGAGAATGCAGTCACTAATCTCACATAAAAGAGACAAGAGCTTTTGTAATGGAGGGGAAGAAGGTGAAAGAGAATAAGTCATTCTTTGAATCTGGCTTCAGGAGGGAATAACATACTCAATTGTGTATGGAAGTTTCTCTTACCCTCCAGGAAAGGAGAGGGCAAGGGGGAAACAAGACGGTGGATAATAAAAAGAACAACAGTTTGGGAGAAGGGGTAATTGGGAGCAAATACTTCAGTAGAGGGACAGGTCAAGGGAGAAAATAGAATACATGGAAGGCAGGACAGGATAGAGGGAAACATAGTCTTTCACAACATGCCTGTTATGGAAGTGTTATACATGACTTCATATGTATAACCTATATCTAAATACTTGCCTTTTTAACGAGGGTGGATGGGGAGGGCAGAAGAGAGAGAAGGTGGAACTCAAAGCTTTGAAAATGAATGCTAAAATTGTTTTTACATATAACTAGCAAATAAGATATATAGGCAATGGGGTATAGAAATCTATCTTGCCCTCCAGGAAAATAGAAGAGAGGGAGATCATGGAGGAGGGGATAAAAGGGAGGGCAGATTAGAGGAAAGTGTAATAAAAATACATGCTGTTGTGGTATGGAGTAAGGGGGATATGGGCCGAAAATTTGAAATACAAAATTTTGTGAAAGTGAATGTTGAAAACTAAAAATAATTAATAAAAGGAAAGAAAAAATATTTATTAGAACAAATATAAAATCTCCTGTTATTTAAAAGCTATCACAACCTCTTCTTCCAACCTTGCTAATCTTCTTACATTCTGCACACCTTCCTAAACAGCATGGTCAGCATATACCATACTGGCTAAACCGCTGTATTTTCCTCATGACTTTGCATTTCCCATCTCCATGCTTTCACTTTGACTTTTTCACATCTTTGGAAAACTTTCCCTCCTGGCCTCCAACTGTTAAGAGTATTTTGGTACCACTAACACTCACTTCAGTACCATGTTCTCCAGGAGGCCTTTCTTAGACCCCTCCCCAACCCCATGTTAGCCACATTCTCTTAAAATTTACCTGGCAACACTTTTCATTTATTTTGTATGTTCTGATTTAAATATATTGTCTCCTCCTTTAAAGGATTTGCTACTTGGGGGAGGGACTGTGTTCGCCTGTTCTATGTATCTCCACCTCTTAGCACAGCTTATGGCACAGTGAAGCAGTTTAAAAATATATTTTGATCAATTCTCAAATGAGACATACATATATAAGAGTACACAAATTTGTATTCACTTCTATCATGCACTTGCCATATATTATATTCTGCTGTAATAATATATGTTTGTGATACTGCCAACAATCAAACACACACACACACACACACACACACACACCGGATGATAAACTCCATTGGGAATATGTCTGATTTAAACTGCCTATCTTGACCAATAACTCTCATGGGACTTTTGACATTTTTTTTTGGTTAAAAAAATTTCTTAAATTGAAAGTAAAGGTCAACAGAGCCCTTTCAACCAATCAATGTTGGCAAATGGAACTCATATTCATCCTTTGGGGTAGAAGCCTAGAATGGTCATTTAATTTGCATGGGAAATTCACTTTTGAGAAAATCTTGACTCCTATTGCAGATAAGAAACCACTCTTCAATTAAAAGTCTTAATGAACTCTCTGGGACATGAAAAAGCAATGTGACTTGCGCATAGTCAAAAAGTCTTTATGTATCAGAGATGAGACTTGAATGCAATTTTTTCTTATTATTCTCTATCATACCACATTGCCTCTCAATATCTCTATTGTAAGTAATCATCAATCTTAAATTTTGTTTATTTTTTGTTCCCTCCAGCCCTGAGATGGCATGCATTCTGACTATTGCTTCCTCCAGTCTGCCCTGCCTTTTATCATTCCCCATATTTATCCCCTCCCTCTTTCTGTTTTGAAGACCAAGATAGATTTCTATACCACATTGCCTTTATATCTCATTTCCCAGGTGCATGTAAAAACAATTTTTTAATATTTCTTTTGTAAAACTTTGAGTTCTAAATTCTTTCCCTTCTTTCCTACACTGCCCCCATTGAGAAGGCAAGCAATTCCATATAGGTTAGACATGTGTAGCTATAAAAAACACTTCTATAATAGTCATGTTGTGAAAGACTAACCATATTTCCCTCCATTCTATCCTGCCCCACAAATAATCCATTTTCTCCTTTGGCCTATTCCTTTTCTAAAGTCTTTGCTCCTGACTATTCCATTCCCTAATCTGCCCTATTTTATATCATCCCCTCTTTTATCCTCTTCCCTCTACTTTCCTGTAGAGTAAGACAGCTATTTCAGTGTGTATGTTATGCCCTCTTCAAGCCAAATCTGAGGAGAGTTAGGTTCACTGATCCCTTCTCACCTCCTCTCTCTTTCCCTCCATTGTGAAATTTTTTCTTGCCTCTTTTATGTGAGATAATTTTCCCCATTATACCTCTACCTTTCTTCTTCTCCCAATATATTCCTTTCTCACTCCTTAATTTTATTTTTAGATATCATCCTTTCATATTCTATTCACCCTGTGCTATTTATCTATCTATCTATCTCTATCATCTATTTCCTCCAACTACCCTAATACTGAGAAGGGTCTCATGAGTTACAAATATCGTATTTCCACATAAGAATATAAACAGTGCAAATTTAGTTGGTTTCTTATGATTTCTCTTTCCTGTTTACCTTTTCATGTTTCTCTTGATTCTTGTATTTGAAAGTCAAATTTTCTATTCAGATATGGTCTTCTCATCGAGAATGTTTGACAGTCCTCTATTTCATTGAATATCCATTTTTCCCCTGAATTATTACACTCAGTTTTGCTGCATAGGTGATTCTTAGTTTTAATTCCAGCTCCTCTGACCTCCAGAATATCACATCCCAGGCTTTTGATCCCTTAATGTGGAAGCTGCTAGATCTTGTGTTACCCTGAATGTATTTCCACAATACTTGAATTGGTTCTTTTTGACTACTTGTAATATTTTCTCCTAGACTTGGGAATTCTGGAATTTAGATACACTATTCCTAGGATTTTTTCATTTACAATCTCCATCTAGAGTGTTTGGAGGTTTTTTTTGTTTTTACTTCCCCTTCTGGTGCTAGAATATCAGGGCAGTTTTCCTTTATATTTTCTTGAAAGATGGTGTCTAGGTTCCTTTTTCAATATGGTTTTCATGTAGTCCAATAATTTTTGAATTCTGTCTCCTGGGTCTATTTTCCTGGTCAGTGATTTTTCCAATGAAATATTTCACATTGTCTTCTATTTTTTTTATTCTTTTAGTTTTGTTTAATAATTTCTTGATCTCTCATAAACTCTTTTGCTTTTGTTTCTTCAATTCTAATTTTATTTTATTTATTTATTTAAATTCATTTCCACAAAATTTTGGGTTCCAAATTTTCTCCCCATTTTCCTCCCTCCACCCCAAAACACCATTCAAATTGCTTCTATCACCAATCTGCTCTCCCTTTCAATATCCCTCCCTTCCCTTATCCCCATCTTCTCTTTTGTCCTGTAGGGCCAGATAACTTTCTATACCTCATTACCTGTATTTTTTATTTCCTAGTGGTATGCAAAAACAATACTCAACAGTTGTTCCTAAAACTTTGAGTTCCAACTTCTCTTCATCCCTCCCTCCCTAACCATTCCCTTTGGGAAGACAGGCAATTCAATATAGGCCATATCTGTGTAGTTTTGCAAATAACTTCCATAATACTCATGTTGTGTAAGACTAACTATATTTCCCTCCATCCTATCCTGCCCACTATTGCTTTTATTCTCTCTTATGATCCTGTCCCTCCCCGAGTGTTGACTTCAAGTTGCTCCCTCCTCCCACTGCCCTCCCTTCCATCATCCCCACCACCCGGCTTATCCCCTTCTCCCCCACTTTCCTGTTTTGTAAGATAGGGTTTCATACCAAAATTAATGTGCATTTATTCCTTCCTTTAGTCAAATGTGATGAGAGTAAGCTTCATGTTTTTACTCTCACTTACCCTTTTTCCCTCCTCTGAAAAGTCTTTTACTTGCCTCTTTTATGAGAGATAATTTGCCCCATTCCAATTCTCCCTTTCTCCTCCCAAAATATTTCTCTCTCACCACTTAATTTCATTTTTTTAAGATATGATCCCATCCTATTCAATTCACCCTGTGGTGTGTGTGTGTCTGTGTGTGTGTGTGTGTGTGTGTGTGTGTGTGTGTGTGTGTGTGTAATCCCACCAACTACCCAGATACTGAAAAAAGTTTCAAGAATTACAAATATTGTCTTTCTATGTAGGAATGTAAATAGTTCAATTTTAGTAAGTCCCTTATTATTTCTCTTTGCTGTTTACCTTTTCACGCTTCTCTTGATTCTTGTGTTTTAAAGTCAGATTTTCTTTTCACCTCTCGTCTTTTCATCAAGAATGCTTGAAAGTCCTCTATTTTATTGAAAGACAATTTTTCCCCTGAAGTATTATACTCAGTTTTGCTGGGTAGATGATTCTTGGTTTTAGTCCTAGTTCCTTTGAGTTTTGGAATATCCTATTCCACGCCCTTCAATCCCTTAATGTAGAAGCTGCTAGATCTTGTGTTATCCTGATTGTATTTCCGCAATACTTGAATTGGTTCTTTCTAGCTGCTTGCAATATTTTCTCCTTGACCAGGGAACTCTGGAATTTGGCCACAATGTTCCTAGGAGTTTCTCTTTTTGGATCTTTTTCAGGATGTGAGCAGTGGATTCTTTCAATATTTATTTTGGCCTCTGGTTCTAGAAAATCAGGGTAGTTTTCCTTGATAATTTCATGAGAGATGATATCTAGGTTCTTTTCTTGATCATGGTTTTCAGGTAGTCTCATATTTTTTAAATTGTCTCTCCTGGATCTATTTTCCAGGTCAGTTGTTTTTCCAATGAGATATTTGACATTATCTTCCATATTTTTCATTCTTTTGGTTTTGTTTTGTGATTTCTTGGTTTCTCAGAAAGTCATTAGCTTCCATCTGTTCCATTCCAATTTTAAAGAACTATTTTCCTCAATGATTTTTTTGAACTTCCTTTTCCATTTGGCTCATTCTGCTTTTGAAAGCATTCTTCTCCTCATTGGCTTTTTGGACCTCTTTTGCCAATTGAGTTAGCCTATTTTCAAGGTGTTATTTTCTTCAGCATTTTTTTGGGTCTCCTTTAGTAACGTGTTGACCTCCTTTTCTTGCTTTTCTTGGATCTCTCTCATTTCTCTTCCCAGTTTTTCCTCCAACTTTCTTACTTGATTTTCAAAATCATTTTTGAGCTCTTCCACAGCCTGAGACCATTGACATTATTTTGGATGTTTAGGATACAGAAATCTTGACTTTTATGTCTTTCCCTGATGGTAAACATTGTTCTTCCTCATCCAAAAGGATGGGAAGAGATACCTGGTCACCAAGAAAGTAACCTTCTGTAGTCTTATTTTTCCCCCTTTTTTGGCCATTTTTCCAACCAGTTACTTGATTTTTGGGTCCTTTGTCAAGAGTAGGGTATACTCTGGGAATTTGTAAGATCTCAGTTCCTCCAAGGTGGCACAATCAAGCACGTACTGGTCTGGGAGTAGAGAGAGATTTTTGTGCCCAGAATCTTAGCAGAGTTTCCTTTCCACAGCCACCTGGCCTCCAGTTCCCTCAAGCCAGCACTGGGGAGCTGGAATTCAGTCAAACTGTGGGGGCAGGGCCACCATTCCGTGGGAGACAAAGACCAGCTCCCTCAGGGCCTCTACACAGGGCCAAGGTAATATTTAGCTCCTCAGTTCCCCCAGGGGTTTTATGATCCAACAATGGATGCAGTCTGCTGTAGGGGCTGAGGTGGGAACCACTGTTGCCTGCCTGATGAGGCCTCTGTGGCAGTTGCCTGAGGACAGAGCTATAGGAAGGCCCTTCTCCCTTCCTGGCCAGCTGGAAAACCCCAAAACTGACCTTTGGCACCTGTGGGTTGAGGGATCTGCAAACTCACTGCTGCTGTGACTGGAGATTCCGTGACTGGAGATTCCACCCCCGAGGGCTCTTCGAGGGCTGTTCATAAGCCATGCACCACATGGCCAAGGCTGGGCTCTTCTCTGTATCTGGTGCAACAGATGTTTCCAATGGGCCTTTCAGGTCACACTGGGATGGAAATCTCCTCCACTCTGTTGTTCTCCACTTCTGCTGCTCCAAAATTTGTTGAGAGTCCCTCTCTACAGGTATTTTATGGGCTGTGTGGGGAGAGCCTGCATTTGTGTGTCTTTCTACTCCACCATCTTGGCTCTGCCCTTCCATTCTAATTGTGATGGGATCATTTTCTTCAGTGAACTTTTGGACTTCCTTTTCCATTTGGCCAATTATGCTTTTTAATACATTCTTCTCTTCATTGACTTTCTGGACTTCTTTTGCTATTTGGGTTAGTCTAATTTTAAAGGTGTTATATTCTTCAGTATTTTTGAGGACTTTTTAGCAAGATGCTGACTAATTTTTTCATGACTTTTTCTTGCTTCACTCTCATTTCTCTTACCAATTTTTCCTCTACTTCTCTTACTTGATGTAGCTCAAATGGGATATTCACAGTACCTACAGAGGCCACAATTGTGAATCATGAAATGCAACAAATGTCTCCACGTGGAAGACAGAACCAAAACATTTATTCAGATATGAGAAAGCTAAATCCATCATAGAAATCTATACACAATAGGAATATATACACAAAGAAATTTATACACAATAATAATACAGGAGGTTAACACCAGCCCCAAGTCTTGCCTCTGTTAGGCTTCCCACAAACCAGCTCCCTTAAACACATCACAGACAAGTTCTCTCACTACCACTAGCCAGCTGCCTTTCCCAGCTCTGATTGCTCTCTAACTTCCTCTCAGCTCTTCTATAACTCCACCTCTTCCTGTTCCAAGTAACTTGACTTATGTGACTCAGGTTTCCATGTGACTCAAGCAGGTCACATTTGCTTGTTAATGGATTGGAAAGATCTTCCCATTAAAAAGTAAAAATACATTAACAATAAAGAAAAATACATTTACAATATACTTGATTTTCCAAATTCTTTTGAGGTCTTCCATCACCCAGGGCCAATTCATATTTTTCTTGAAGGTTTTTGATGTAGGAACGTGACTTTGTCTTCTTCTGCTTATATGTTTTATTCTTCTTTGTCACCAAAATAAGATTCTGAATTCTGAGTTGTTTTCCATGTTTACTCATCTTTCCAGCAAAATATTTGATTTTCTAACTTTTGTCGAGGTAGGACTCTACTTTCAGTGGGGGTAGTGGTGGGGGCTAATGTACCATCCTAGACTTCAAGCATTTCAGGCATTAGCTGCTTGTTCCTCCACGGTCTGTGGGCCCATAGTTCCAGAAGCAGCCTCTGCTGACCACTGTTTCCACCACCCCCACCACCCTGGGGCTGGGACTGGACCTAGCCATATGGCCCATTCCTCTTTTGACCATGTCACACAGAGTTTTTCAACTGAACTTACTGGCATTTGTGGGTTGAGAAGTCTGGAAACTGATACAGTTGCCAATGACTCAGTCCCCTGAGCCTGTTCTGGTTCATTGTACTGGTGCTGCCCATTGTGGACTGTGCTGTGCTCCCTTTCTGGTGTAATAGACACTTCTTGTCAAATTTCAAGATTCACTTGGGCTGGGGATTTATTCCACTTTGTCATTTTGTGAGTTCTGTAGCTCTAGAATTTGTTTAGAGTTATTTTTAAAGGCATTTTGAAGGATTTGAGGTAAAATTTAAGGAAGTCCCTGTTTTTACTCCACCATCTTGGCTCTGCCCCCTGGATATCACACTTTTACTCTGTGTGTGTGTGTGTGTGTGTGTGTGTGTGTGTGTGTGTGTGTATGTATGTATGTATGTATGTATATATTCCATATAATGGGCACTAAATAAATAAATAGGCACTAACCAAATGCCTGTTAAATTAAAATAAACACATAAATCAAAATAATAGTTACTAGGTACTAGATTATTTCTAGCTACAGCAGCTCATGTTGACCCTCTATACTGGGGATGGATGGTCATGGTAGAGGTAGAGAATGATATGAATCACTAAAGGGTCCCCTACACTGATGAAATTAAAGATGCTTGAAGCAATATTTAGGGGGATTCAATTGTTCTTTGCTATAGTGAATTGTTATAATGAACCATATTGTAACATATTTCTTTCATAGAAGCATGTCAGTGGAAAGAGCTGAATCCATAAACAAGCATGACAGGGGCTGCTAGATCGAGGAAAAAAAGAAAAATGTGAATGACAGAGCAAAAGGCCTACATAGAACATCCACTTCTCTGTGGAGCCAGAAAGTGTCATTAGGGAGGATTTAGAGCAACTAGGCTGATGATAATTTTAAAATCATCAAAGACTTTAACTTCAAGGGCAGACAGCAAGGTTCCTGATTTGCCAGTACTCACAAGCTTTATTTGTGTTGAATTGGGGGAATATTTTATATACTGGTCAAGCACCCCAGCATCTCACCGGATGCAGGTTTCTCATTGCTTCCATGAATAAAATTACACACACACACACACACACACTCACACACACACACATGCACACACACACACACACACCCTACAAAAATGCATTCACACATACAAATTCTGATGTGGCATCTGAAAGTATGCAGAATGAAATGAGGAAGAAATGTTACAAAGATGAGATAAAAAAAGACTATACTTCAACCATATGGACAAGTGAGTTGAGAATTTGGCAGCATCTTAACAAGAGGATTTACTTTCCCCATCCTGTTGATCTGTTCAGATAGCAAATAAATGTTTTAAAGAAAGCTTTAATATTACCCTTGGTAGTTCTTGCCAAATGAAACTTAAATGGGAAATAGTTCCAAGAAAAACTAGGAAAGACAGCTTGGTGATACATTCTCACATGAATTAATGACGGCCAATTTTTTTCTGTATATTTGCTTTCATTTACAGCTATGTCTGTGTATGTATGTGTTCATGTATGTGTATGTGTGTGTTGCTATAAATGATGAAAAAGATAAATACAGGTAAATAGATACAAATATGTAGACCTATATCTATCTGAACATATATTTTTATGTATGGACAGTTATTTTTTTCTTAAGGTTTCACTATGGTATAGTTTGAATCACAAATGCCTATTCATATTTATGAAATAGGTGTGTATATGTCTATATTCCTATAAATGAGAGAGCTATATACAGCTAGACAGAGGAATATACCTGTATCTTTTATATGTGTATATAGACACACATACACACACATATACACCCACACTCATATGCCTATTTTTCATAGTCCTTCATAATGCCACAACTTAAATCACAAGTATCTAATCATATTTATGGATTTCATAGTGTGAAGTTCTCAGATTTCTTTCTCAAGTAAGGACTCCCTAAATGCCTTTTTGCTCTAACTGCAGGCTATTACATGGCATGGTTCCAGTAGCATGACCCTAATGAGAAGGTATCTGGACTTCAGCTGTGGTTTAGAATTCAGTGACAGTTTGATTGTGAGTCCTACCTTCCCTAGTCCTATTAAAATGTGGATCACATTCTGAATTAAGTGGCTGTAAGACCAGAGCTTGGAGGTGATTCTATGCTTTTTTTTCAGACCCTTTTGTCCATTTTCTTTTCCATCAGTAATTCTTTTTCCATTTTTAGATCCATGGTTCATTTATACCTGATCCTTAGAGATTATTTTCAGAGTAAGTTGCATGTTGAAGTACTGAAAAGGGATGAATCTCAGTAATCTACTGTGCCTAGGATCTGTGCACCTATAAAGCACTACTAAAAAACATATCAAATCTCCCCTCCTACCCCCCTTCCCTTTTTTCCTGTCGATTAGCTCCAATAGGCTCTTTCCCTAGGCTGACTGCACAGCTTTTACCTCTCCATAAATGGGAAGCACAGTGCATGTACCATACTGTAAATTAATGGTATTTGTGTTTCAGAAATGCCAGATTCCTTCACAAGTCACTTGAGACACCACAGCGAGAATGAATTACCCTGGACTGTCTGTCTCTTTCTTGACAGGTCGTCTTGAAAAGCAGCTTGCCTGAAGCTGGATTCATTGTTATTTCACTTATCTCAGAGCCAGCAAAGAGACAGTTTAACAAATTTCTAACATAAGGCATGAAATGAAATTCCATTGGCAACAACTGATTTTCCCATTTTTTCTTTTAATTTGGCTGTGACCAAATTAGTAGGGCTGGCATTCTGCATTTTAAAATGCAGAAGGCACCTTTTGGTGAATTTCTCTGATACTTAATCCTATAATCAGTCCTCTGGGGAGAAACATATTGGAGTTTATTGGCAAACATCTCTTTTTCTGATTTCCTTTTATCCTAAAATAAAACTATGAATTAACAGTTAACACACAGAATAGTGTTCACTATTTGGTACAATTCTTTTCTCACTTGGCTGTCCATATGGTGATTTGTATCCTATGGCAACCAATTATCATACATGCAGTGATACTGTACATTTCTAAATTAATAGGCTGGTTACGCTACGGGGCTTAGCTCATCCCCAAACATGGCTATTTTCCGGTTTTATGAAATAACAGGATTAAGTCTGAAATGAATGTTAGTTCTAGTTATCTGTGGAAATTTCAGTTAATTAATTAATACTGAACAGTTGTTCTTTACTTCATCCAAGAAACAGATAACCCTCAGTAAGTCATTGTAGAGATTTTTAATCAAATGCAATTATATAATTAATGCGGCAATATTAATCTATGGCAGTCAGTTCAGCATGGATTAATGTTTCCCCAAGAATCTCCCTGTCCCCTGAGAAACAAGACACCAAATGGGCACACAGTGGGGTGGCTCAGAACTGAGAAAGGCCCTGGGGGAATATCAGGGACAAGCAGGTTTCCACAAGCAGCATTCAGGCTCTTTGCTTTCTCTACTGAGCATTCATATTTAAACATAATCATTTTCAGTCCAAGAAACAAGATTTATATTCCTTGTGGGCACTTATAATCTAATTTGCATAATATATCTATGTAAATAATCAAAATTTTTATTATAACTAGAATTTATATTTCACTTTGTTTCTACAAAGCATTTTCATATATCATTTCACCCTCACAACAATTTTATGAGTTAAATACTATTGCTATCCTCATCTTACAGAAATTGTTTTACTTTTAATCAGCTGAACTCATACTTAGAATATACTTTGTCTCCTCCTTGGACTCTTATAACCCCTGATCCTTTCAAGATTCAGCTCAAGTTCCACCTTCTACAATGTCCTTCAGATATAAATATTTGTATATGTATACATATATGTATTATATATGCATATACATAAACATTTATGTCTATATATACATGTTTTATAGATACACATATATACGCATACATATATGCGCACACATACAAATGTACTTTTTTGTTCTTCCCAATAATCATGGGGGATTGTGACTGCTATTAATTTTCTTTTACAGATGAGGAAACTAATGCTATGAAAGAAGTCAGGTGACTCATCCAGGGTCACACAGCTACAAAGTATCTGAAGTAGGACTGGAACTGAAGCCTTCCTGACTCCAAGTCCAGCACTCGATCCATCCTTAACAATCTAAAACCCCAAGTCTTCAGTCACTACATATTCTGCACTTTATGGTCTGAGTCCAACTATCTAGCCACCCTTACATTTCTCTCCTCCACTTTATTCATTCTGACCTCAATTTTGTCCCATTAATGACATATTTCAACCCATCTTTGTGTCTTGGTTCATGTCCACGGTTTCCAAGATACCCACCCTTCTCCTGTCTGTTCATCCAAATTCTATACACCCTCAAATCCAAATAAGTTCCATGTCATAATGAACACATTCTTTTCTCCAATCTAAAATGATCTCTTTCCTAGAACATTTATATTCAAGAGGAAAAATCTCCAAACTTAGTTACATGTCATAATGTATGATTTCTTTTATTTGTGCTACTTATGTTGAACTTATCTCCCTAGAGAGGCTACAGTTATAACCACATTTTGCATCTGTGTACCCTACACAACTCATAGGTATAGTCACAGCTTGCGTTTGTGTGTCCCACAAAGAAATATTGTAAATGATATATGCTTGGTTCACATGTCTAGAACAAGTGAGCAGCCATTAGTGCTTTTTTACTTAATTAGATGAATTAATGTTGTCACCAGTATGAGTACTTTTACCACTTGGCCAGTGTATAATGCAAGCAATCCCATCTAGCATTATTAAGTACTCACAGTGTATAAGTCAATAAGGTAAGCATGGGGGTTACAAAGAAAAACAAAAACAAGGTTCCTTTCCTCAACACAATCATACTCAAAATGGGGGAGACAACATGTAAACAACTATATATATGCATGATACATAATATGGTGATATATTTTAGAGGGGATGACAAAGGAAAGAGGAATACTGCTAGGAAAGGCTTTCTTAAGAAGATAGGATTTCAGTCTTAAAGGACACTATGGAAAACAGGAAGCAAAAGTGAGGAGAGAGAACATTCCTGGTATAGCAGAGAAACAGAAAAAAAAAGGTACAGAGTTGTGACAGAGAGTGTCATGAACAAAAAAGAACAGAAATTTCTGTCTATATAGTGGTAACTGGATAATGGCATAGATAGAGAGGAATAAAGTGAAGATAGGAAGGGATCATATTGTGAAGGGCTTTAAAAGTCAGAGGATTTTATAATGGAATAAAGGGGGCAGGTATACTTTTCCTGGGTGAGTGATATGGTCAGATGTACTTTAGGAATACCACTTTGGTACGAAACGAAATAAGAAAACATTTGACTCATCAAGGTCCTTGCAATAAATAGTCCTACTGGTCAACCAGTAGTCTGTTGCAAGAGTATACCATGAGATTTTGAGAGTCTATACTAGGGTAGGAGCTATGCGAGTGGTGAGAAGGGTTTGGATAAGAGACTTATTTTAAAGAAACAAGAAGACTTGGTACTATAGTAGATGTGGGGTGAAGGAATGAAGAATCAAGGCAGACAATAGGGGATCAAGCCTGGGTGACTGGGAGCATGATGGTGGCCTTGCCGGTAACAGTTATGAAGTCAAAAAGCATGCATTAAGGCTTAGCAAGCCGTTGTTCAGTTCACTCATTTTGTCAGTCATTTTTGGCTCTTCATGACCTCATTCACATGATTTGTTTTTGTTTTTGTTTTTGGCAAAGACGCTGGAGTGGTTCATCATTTCTTTTTCTAGCTCATTTTACAGATGAAGAACTAAGCTGTGTAGGGTCCAGTAAGAATAGGATTTCTGGAGCTTTAAGACATGGTAGGAGAAGCTAGAGGATAATGTCCCTAGGAGAGCCTGTCTTCTGGATGTTAAATAAAAATTCCCTTCTCTCCTAGTTCAGTCAAGGATTAACTGGTCCTCTAGACCAGGGTTCTTTAGCACCTGGTCAAAGGCCAGGAGTTGTATGGGGAAAGGTAATGTCTCATTTAGGTGCATTTTACTGGTTATCCATAACTGATGTCACAAGACAAGGAGTTATCAGAATTAAGTCAGTGGTATCCGGTGCAGTACAATATTAGGCTGGCTATGCCTTCCACATGAAAAATCCAGATAGGAAGAGTTGCAGAAAAGTGGCCATATGTATATTGTTCTGTGGAGTAGGAAATGCTGAGAACTGTAGGAGCAGATTCTGTCAAGTACAGATGCTCTGAAAAGTGGGATCAAAAGTGAGCTTGATTCTCAATTTCCATTTCCATTTCCATTCTTGAAGAAAAGTGCCTTGGGAGCAGGGAGAACTGAGGAGGTATCAAATGAATGTATCAAAAGCTAAAGTGATTATAATATCTCCTAAGTCCTCCCCATATCTGACATGAAGTAAATGCTTGAAGCAAAGGCAACTGGTTGGTACAGTAGGTGAAACTCTGGGCTTAGAGTTAGGAAAACTAGTCTTTGTGAGTTCAAATCCAGCCTCAGACACTTATCGGCTGTGTGACCCTAGAAAAGTCATACAATCCTGTTAGACCCAGTTCTTCAGCTGTAAAATGACTACAGAAAGAAATGGTGAATGAGTCCAGTATCTTTGCCAAAAAAATGAAACAAAACAAAAACAAAGATTGTGATACACATGCTTTACTCTGCATCCCTCTTCCATTGCCCTGTTTCCTCATACTTCTGGCTGTCTCAAGTTAGGTTTCAAGTCTTTACCTGTACGCATAATAAAAGACTATTACTTTGAGTATCACTGACCAATTTACTCTTCTGTAAAACCCTCTAAGTCCTAAAGCAACTACAAAAAACTGGAAAAAAAGAAAACAATAAAAGGAGATATTTTGAAGATCTGAATGACTGCGCAGAACAAGGAAGGAAGGAAGGAGTCCAAGAAAACTCTGAGCCTGGGAGACTGGATAATTGGAAGAATGGTAGAGCTATTTCCAAGAGAGATAAGTTTGGAAAAGAAAGAGGTTTAGAGGGAAAAGAGTTTTGGACATAAAACAAATAACCAAGAAGTATTTTGCAGAACTGCATATCAATACATGCAAGAGAACTTACTATAAAGTGTTTGTAATTGCATGGTGGGCATCATAGAGACACAAATCCAAGCATTCTTTAATGTACTACAAATCAAAGAATGAGCTGGGTCACACTAGGGTCAGTGTCATTTAAATGTGAAGTTTTGTTAGAATAAATAAGTTAGAATAAACTCAATTAAGAGATTTCTCCAGAGAGCAGCTGCTACAACTCAACAGGAGATGCTTCTTAGTGTGGAAATGGAAAATTATAGCTTAAAAAAAAACAGGGCTTAAGTATTTGAATGTATTATATGGAAAATCTTGTTAAGTGGAAGTTTCCAAGAGGATTTATTATAACAAGTGTGAAACACTTGGAACTCTTGGTGGTGAGAAAATATATCCTTACTGGGTGCTCCTCTCTTTGAGTGCTGGGTCCTTTACCTTTCTAAACTTCTACTTGCCAACTGAAAGACCTTGGATCCCTGTCCTTTCCAGTATATTTAATCTCTCCCTTTACCTTGGCTCCTTTAATCTTTTCCTCAAACAGGTTTATTTCACTCTTATCTTTGAGAGTTAGGGAGGAATCTCTTAACCCTGTTGTGTGTTCCAGCTACTATCTTAGCAGTCACTCTCAGGGTTGTCTCTCAATTTACCTCTATCTGTACGGGATGATTCTGAAGTAAGCCAAGTCTTCAAGTATTCCTAAAGCAAATGCTCTATTTTCTCTTGACTGCGTATGTGAGTGTGAGTGTGTGTGTGTGTGTGTGTGTGTGTGTGTGTTTGTGTGTGTGTAGGCAACTGGGGATAAGTGATTTGCCCAGGGTCACATACATAGTAAATGTCTGAGATTAGATCTGAACTCAGATCCTCCTGATGGCAGGGCTAGTGCTTTATCTACTGAACTACCTAGCTGCCCCTTCTCTCTTGTCCTTTCACTATATTTTGCAGTCTTTCATGAAACTCTTTCCTCCCTCTTCCTTCCATGATACTAGTTGATTCTGCTTTTACTTCTAGTTAACTAATTCTCCCACCATCTCTTTGGCTGGCTCATCACGTTCTCTCTCTCTCTCTCTCTCTCTCTCTCTCTCTCTCTCTCTCTCTCTTATTATCATTAATCTTATTCTTATCATTAAAATCTTAGTTAATTGATATGGTAAACTACTAATTAGGAAACTTTTGCCCAAAGAAAATCTGCCATTTTCTACAAGGTCTGCATCTCTTGCAGAGATGCCTGGGACATGGAGAGTTTAACTGATCTCACCCAGACGTTTCCTCCCCTTTGTTTGTGCTGTTCAGCCCCTCAATCATGTCTGCTCTTCAAAAAGCCATTTGAGGTTTGCTGACAAAGATGCTTGAGTGGTTTGTCATTTCCTTATTCAGCTCATTTTTACAGGTGAGAAAACAGAGGCAAGCAGAGTTAAATGACTTACCCATGGTCACACAGCTAGTAAGCATCTGAGGTCAGATTTAAACACAGGAAGATGAGTCTTCCTGACCTAAGTCCAGTACTCTAATTGCTACACAATCTAGCTGCTTAATTAATGTGTCAAAGGTAGGATTTGAATCCACATCTTCCTCACACTGAGGATGGCTCTCTATCCCCTGAGTCACACTGCTCCTCTTTTCTATCTCTAAATGAAATGTTCAAAGAGTTCTTTTCTTTGTTGTTTTTCAATGCACTTTCTTAGATAGCTTATGTATCTTTAGGTCTTCAATTTCCATCTCAATGCTAATGTTTCTCCCATTATCGTCTCTAATTCTGATCACTCTCCTGAACTCCACGTTCTATGTTTCCAATTACCTAATTGAATGTCTTATACACTCAAATTTATTTTCTAGCTCTCAAGTCTTTTCCTTTATCCAGTTTCAGTATCCCTATCATCCTATGTCATTTCCAGTCATTCTTATGAATATCTGGTCACTGGATTCAGATGACTATGGAGGAGAAGTGAGGCTGGTGACCTGCACAGCCCTCCCTCACTCAAAACAAAGTCAAGTGCAAGTCACGTCATCATTTCTCTGATGGCATGGTCTTCTTTGGCAATGAGGGAAGAACACACTTCCATTTACAAAGTCTTCCATGGATGAAAACTTTAGGTTATCTATGATTCTTTCTTCTTCCTTACCCTGTATCTCCAAACAATAAATATACCTGCTCCTCTCTCCCTCCCCTTCCCTCTCCATCTCCTTCTGTCTCTCTGTGTCTCTTTGTCTCTGTCTCTGTCTGTCTGTATGTAGACACATAAGTACACACATATATATGTATGCATGTGTGTATATATGTATGTATATGAAAAAATGTGTACACACACACATACTTTCTCAGAGAGCCAGAATACAGTACATAGAATCATTGACCAAAGTATCAAGGTCAGGGTTAAAAGTCTGACTTTTATGACTTTTAAAACTTTTAAAACTCTGACCTATGATAGTTATTCAATAATGTCTAAGTTAGTTCAGCCTTCAGAGCCCCAAGCCACTTTCTCAAACTGTGAGTAACAGATGAGATGCTCATCTCCATTCCTGAAGGGAGTTTCCATACCATGTCAGCCAAATAACATTTCTGGATCAAGCATTGTTCTTCTTTCACATCTATCACCTCATCACATCCATCTGTATTCCCAATGACATTTTCTAGTATATTCTCATGTTAAATCCTTTAGACTAATTTCCTTTCTCTCTAATATACCCTCACTCTCCACTCACTACATCCTTGATAATGTTACCATACTAATATCCCTTCTACTTTGATCCTGTCAGTCCACTGTTCAAAAGTCTTCAGTAGCTCATTATGTTTTTTAAGTAAGAAGTCCAAACTTTCAAGGCCTTCTGATATCACCCTTCTAGCACCATCCCTCTCCCTTCATTTCATCTGTAGCTCTTTCAAGGTCTAGTCCAACCTTCTAGCTACAATCCACAATAGTTTCAACCACTGTTAAGTTCATGGCACTTTTTGTTTATACCACTCATTAAACAAATTGTATTGTGTTAGAATGATGTAGTGGTTAGAGCACTGGACTTGGAGTCAGGAAAACCTGATTCCAAATCTTGTCCCTGATATTAGAAGTGTGACCTTGAGCAAATCAGTTTAACTCCTCTCAAGAAGGAGGTTCCTTCCCTGAGAGTTCTACACAAAATCTCAGATCCTCCAGATGTGCCAAGCACACTTATTATGTTTCTTATGTATGTTGTTTTATTGACTTTTGTTATTTAGTGTTTTATGATGATGTCTTGTTTCTAGGTATTTGTGTGTAATACACATGTAGAAATATTTTCAACTATAGGATAAGATACTTGAGGACAGTAACTACATCTTATGCTCTGTCTCTTCCATGGTTCTCAATATTTGTGAAATGGTTGGTTCTGCAACTGAATTATAAGTCCTAATACCAAGGTTTTTTTTAACTATTCCTTATTCTACACAGGATCTAGTATAATTTTAATAAAACAAAAAGTCTCTAGCAAATATTAATTCATACTAGTTGATTAATTATTATGTGTTTTTGAAAAAATATATTTTAGTTGATATTTCTTTTTATATTTGTATATCACCTATATTTCCCCTTGGGACCTATCTTCACTTCTCCTAGAGACTATATCTTATAACTATTATATTTTCTTAATGAGATTGTTGACCTATCAATTGGGAAGAAAGAACTTGAGGCTTAAGGAACAAAAGAGCCCCACCATACCCTGCAAAAAAATAAAAATAAAAAAATGAGCTTGTGAAAGGCAGTAATAAAAAAAGAATATAAACCCAACATGAAGGCTATCTTGTGTTTATGTATGGAGATGAGAGGGAATGATGATTTCACAGACTAGATATTAATCCAAATTTGCTGAAATACTGAAAGCTTTAAAAATCAATTTGAGTGTTTTATATTTTATCCTAAAAGCAAGGGAATCAATCAAGTTTTTTTTTTTTTTAATGAGGAAATGACATACGAAGAGAGATCTTTGCTTTAAGAAAATAGTATTAGGAACTATTTGAAGGATGGATTGGAAAAGAGAGGCTGGAGACTAGGAGAATTAGGAAGCTCTGAAAACAGTTAATTGTCATTCAAGATGTGGAACAGGGTGTGAATAAAGACATGGTTGAAGAAATACTGACTGGATTTGAAAATTGAGCATGGACATTGGGACAGAGGAAGATTATATAGTGACAGTTAAAAATGACTTTGAGGTTATAGATCCCTGAACCAAGTTTCCTTTTCCATATGAAAGCTAAACCATGTGTTAATTTCACTTTACCAATGACAAGGAATTCCAGATATAAGTACTATAAAGTAAAACTTTGAACTTTTGTTTGCAAGGGGTCTGGGAAGAACAAATGCAGTATCGTGCCTCATTCTAAAGAAATGGACCACATTGATTTGCATTAAAAGGAAAAAAAAGCTTGTTTGAAATGCAGAATGTTTTTGCTTTTTTTTTCTATTAGATCATTTTACCATTGGAATAAGATAATATTTGCAGTATTGGGAGATGGAACAGTAAATAATCTGTTTTTATTACCATGGTGACCCTTGCATGTATCCTTAAGAAAAAAAAACCAGTAAGTATAATACTCGGACAAACGCATGGCTGATTTTCTGAATAAATAATTACTTTAGGAGGCCTTTATGTCAATATCCTTTCTACAAATGTAGGGCAAATGATACTAATTATATTGCAATTTCCCCCTTTTTATATAGCTTTTAAGGAAGTTATAGTGTGTTAAAGATAAGACTAGAAAGGATGAGAGGGAAAGGATTTTTTTTTGTAGTTCCTCAATATGGCAAAAATAAAGTTGACACAATAAAAATGGAATGGTCAGTGGGGTGGGCTAGAGGGAAGACACAATTAAGAATTCTCTCTACAACATCTTGCCTTATTTCTATGGATAATATTGCTGTTGTCATTTTCCTATTGTGTAGATGCAGGTAGTGAGAACCAAGAATTACCTACTGTACCATACTGCATCAAAGGAACCATACATCAAGCTTCAATTTTTTATTCTAATATTTTCTGATAATGCCTAGTATGTCTTCTCCATAATCAACATCACCATTGCCAAGTCCTGTCAATTCTACCCCTCTCCCCACATTCTTATTTCTGTCATCCTATTTTTGGCTTAGGCTATGGCAGTAGCCTATATTGTCTCCTTGCCTACAGTCTCTGACCTCTTCAATCCAGCTTGCATATCTTGGTCATAGTAATTTCCTTCTGATCATGTCACTTTGACCATATTTTTCATCTCTAAAATCTCTATTACATCCACATTAGCTACTGTAGGGCATACCATCCAGTATTAGAAGTCAGCCAACTTACCAGTTTTTCTTTGGGAGAATTTCAAAGCAGTTAGTTGCAAATAATTCCTTAATTCTGTCCTTGGCTAAGTAGTTCAAGATTGTTTTGTTCAAAGAAGGACATGTTTGTGTTTCCATTAATCAAGTTATTAATTTATTTATCCCTACTTATAAGATATTTCCTCCCATTCTTTCTCTTGGAGGTACATCACTGGAAAATCTCAGTCAATATCATTGTTTTAAAAAGCACTTAATTTGATAAACTATATGGATCCATTTTAAAACTGTTTTGCTCTATGTAAGTCACCTAATCTTACCTGTCCTTGGTTTCTTCTGTGTTTTTGTGAGGAGTCATGGGATAATATGTGAAAAGCCTTTTGAAAAACCTTAAATCTCTATGAACTGTTAGTTGTTATCTTTAAGATAAATGTATGGCTGCTAATAGCCATGAATATCAAAAACCATAACTTTCATTTAATGTCCCCAAAGGGAAACTCCATTGGTGTAGCATCTATTTTCCCACCTTCACAGCATATAGAGTGTCACAGAACTGTAAGAATCTATCATCTGGTCTTCAAAGTCTTGCCTTCCAACAGAGGATTGTCTGTCTGTCTTTGTCTCTGTACACACACACACACACACACACAAACACACACACACACACACACGCACACTATTTTGCTGCCTTTATTTTTGACATACGAATTTTAAAAGGTTTGTTTTGTGGGAAGATAGAAGTTTCTTTCATTGCTACTAACTTTCTTTTATCACAGTCAATTCTTATTAAGATGGCAGTTTGCCACCTCAGAACATAAAAGATGTATTTACTGCACATATCTCTAACTTCTTTAAAAATCCACTTTCCAAAAATTTCTATAATCTTTACAAACCTATTTGTCTTTTGAACTTGAAACAATTTTGGAGGGTGTGGGGGTGAAGGATACTATCTTAATTACTAATTAGTTTTGAAACTCTAATTTTATTTATTTGTCTAAGACTCAAACTTCAAAAGGTGCTCTCTAGTTTGAGCATTGGAGATTTCATGCTTATGCCCTCCATAGTTTTCATAATTTCATAAATTTTCTATCATATCCGTTTTATAGACTTCAACTTTTGAGACTCGGTAGCTCTTCTGTTTTTCAATCTTTCCTCTTAAGTAAGTCATATAATCACAGACTATCAGATTTGGGATAGACTCTCTGAAGCATCTATATGTATGTATACATGTATGTGTGCATATGTGCAGGTACGCTTATATATGTTCATATATGCATATGTATATTTGTGTGTACAAGTATACATAGATACACACAGTACTATGAGAACACTTAAAAATGTTTTAGATCTTCCATATATATATCAGAGTCACCTTGATTAGGATATGCCCCAGCTTTCTATGTCCTTCTTAAAATGTGGTGCCCAGAAATGAACAAAGAACCTGGGATTTTAACTGACTATAGCAAAGCCATACTATTATTTTTTCTTACTCTGGACACTACCTTTTTATTAATACAGTTGAAAAGTCTATTCTAAGAAAACAGAGGAGCTATGATAAGAGAACTAATTTAGAATCAGACAGCCTAGGTTGAAAGTAGACTCCACTCCTTATAACCTGCTTGACCTTGAGCAAGTCTCTTAAATTTTCTGAGATTGTTTTCTTATTTATTAAATGAGCAGGTAACCTCTACTGTCCTTTTCAGCTTTGAATCTGTGATTCTAGGATATTATTTTTTTAGCTTGTCTTCTCCCACTTTCAATTCTTATTGAGCTGAAAATTACAAAAACTCCAGATTTTTTTTTCCCTTGGGTCCAGCTATAGAGCTACCACTCTCTTATTCTATATTTGTGAAATTCAGATTTTTGGACCAAAAATTATTGAAAGTTTATTTTTTTCCCTATAGAATAGCCATTATCTTTTATGTTTACCTCTACACCTATCTTTTTTTTTCACTAATGACTACTCTTCACCAGTCATTCTACCACTTGGAAATCCATCTATGTATAATCACTGTCCTAATCCATATCTCTCCATCTTGTAACAAGAGGAGCATGAAGACACCTTGTCAAATTGGTGGTCTTTCTCATTTTTTGGACTGCCATTCATATCAATTCCTTCTGCTAGGTTATGTTTTTATTCAGCATAACAACTAAAATTATGTACAATTCCCAGGGTTTGAATATGTTTTCATAAGAACTTTATGTAATGGCAGCATGGTGTTTTCTGTTTTGTTTTCAATATTTTTTCTGATGATATTCAAAATATGATTAGCCTTTTTGACTGGAAGAGAATATTGAAGTACCTATTATGATTTATAGATATATTTCATGGGTTATATAACTGAACTATATATATTGATACATACATATGTACAGTCACACATGACTAAAGTTTGCCCACTAGTTCCGTGAAAGAATAAGTAGCATATGTGCTAATGAGAAATCCACTTACATATTTATTGATTGCTATAATAATATAATAACTTCTACTTAAGATTCTTTATGCTTTCTTATTAATGAATGTATATTTTAATTTACTTCAATAAATTAACTTTAACAACGTTACCGTTTTTCTGCACAGAAAGATTTAAGCAGTACAGCAAAATGTTGATATAGAAAAAGTCAAATAATTGTTTATCCTTGCCAAAGGAAGCATGAACTTAAATTTTGTTATTTTTTTCTTTCTGTTTATGTAGGACTAACTTTTCTTGATCTTTAATCTTTTAATCATGTACGTGTGTGTGTGTGTGTGTGTGTGTGTGTGTAACAAATGCAAAATCAGTTGGGCAATCTTTTTTTTCTTTTTCCTTTTTTTTGTGGGGAGACATACTGAAACAGTTAATATTGTAGTATAGGGCTATATAGTTCCCAACCAACGAATATTAGCAACTGTTCTTCAACCTTAACAATCTCAGTAACTTCTTTAGGCACTGGAAGGTTATGGCTTGATGATCACATAATACATGTCAGAGGTTGGACTTGAACCAGGTCTTTCTGAGTTCAAAGTCAAATCTCTATCTACTGTTCTATGCTGCTCCTCATTGTTCATCATGTTATAAATTATTCAGAATCAATCAGGTTTATTGGAAACTTAATCAATTTAATCAAGCCTGTCAAAACCAATAGAAATTCCCTTTTTCTGATTTGATAATTTTTCTCACAGTATCACCTGCATTTTAATTGAAAATAATATTTTTTAAAAAGCATTACTGTAATGAGAAATGTGCTTAGGATATTCCTATAAAGAGGGAAATGCCAATACTGAATATCTCCACTTCTCTATCACTTTTCCCCAACCTTTTATAATTTAGTGTTTCCCAACAATTTTCTACTCAGATTGTACCTTTCAAAGCTCATCTGTAATCACCTCACTTGACTACTCTGTAGTATTTTGTAGATGACACCTTTTTTCTTATGCATAGTCTGTCCTTCCTCTGCTTTTAAGAAAAACACCACAGGTATAAGACTCACCTACCTCTTATCTATCTCATCTACAATAGAACCCACAACAAACATTTATCAAGGACTTACTTTTACAGAGTGCTTTGCTAGCAGCCTCTGTAGATGTACAAGGTATAAATAACATATAGTCCTTGACATAGGAGTTTATGGTATGGTAAAGGATAAGATACCAACACAAATAGACATAATGTATATTACTTGAGAAGTACATCAGAAAGTTACAAACAAAAGTATTATATGAGGTTCAGAGGGGAAAGACCATTACTAATTGAGGGATTGGGGGAGAGAGAGCATTCTTAGAGGTTATGCCCTACATTGGCACATTGATTTCATCCTGACTTTATGGTGGGCATTCCCCAAGGTTTTCTTTGTCATATCTGCTCTTTTCTCTCTACATTCTCTCCCTAAACAACCCATCCATCCCAAGGTCTTAGCTATCATCTGTAGGTGGGTGATTTTCAACTGTGATCTACCTCATGAACTATTGTCTTAAATTTCTACTTGCTTATAGAACTTCTCCAACTCAATGTGCGTTAAGCTGACCATATTATTTTTTCTTCCAGATCTCCCCATTTTTTCTAGTTTCATATCTACAAGTGACCCAATCTTCACCCAAGCTCTCGTATTAGAAGGCTTAAGCAGTCTTGCCATTGACTCTTCCATCTCTCTTCTTTCCTTTTGGTTACATGATTACCACACCATATCAATTCTGTCTCTAAAGAATCACTCACACCCATCTCTTCTTCTCTATTCCCAATACAATAATCCAAAAAGTCTCCTTCATTAAAAACTAAGTGCACAGTAGACAACTAATAAATATTCCTGTTTCTATCCTCTCCCTCCTATTCTTCCCCTACACAAGCTCCTGAGTAATTTTCTTTAAGTGTAGTGATATTACTCCAATAATAATAGTTCAGTGACACCCCCTTGCCTACAAAATAAAGTTCAAAGGTTTTGCATGACATTAGTTGGGTGCACCTTGACCTTTCTAATCTTACTTTATATTATTCACAAAGGATGTTAGGAAACTGCTTACTTAACCTGCCTTGAATACAGTACTTATTAATCAATTCTACATGTTTGGCATGAGAGATATAAAAGACTCCACTCAGTTTTAAACAGAGCAAGTTAACTCAGGAAGTGAATCCCAATGAATCATGTCATTGAATTGAGAGTCAACTTTCTGCTTATTAACAGATCAGGACATTATTAAGAAACAACAACAACAACGACAAAACTTTGTTATCTGAAAAGGGGCATTTTGACAAATCACTCTGGCCAAAATATTAGGAAAGGTCTGATTATTGCCTCTAACCATCTGAAGCAAGAGTCAAATAGGTCTATGTTATAGCAAGAATAAACCTAATCGAGAGCTTTTGACCTGACTAGACTAGAAATAAGACAGTTAATAAGCTTAAATATACAGATCACATGAGGACTTATGCTTTTTAAATCTCATTTTCTCTCTTTCTTAGAACACAAAACACAAGATCCTTCTCTGCCTATCTCTCTTTTTCCTATTTCTCTTCTTAGTATGTCTCTTATTTCTGATCATTAAAGGAGCACTTTTAAATTCCCCTACTCATCTTAAATGTCTATAAAAGCAACTCCTGTGAGTCAAGGACCAGTGCCAATTGGAAATACACTGTTATTCCTTTTATTTTATTTTATTTTTTGGAAGGCATGTGTCCTGGGCTGTCTTTTCTTTTCTCTTATGTTCTTTTATGTGGTGACCTCATCAGCTCTACTGATATTAATTAACATGTTATGCAATTTCCAGATATATGTATCCAACCCTAGTCTCTCTCCTAAGCTCCAGGCCATTAGATATTATAAATTAGATATTGTAAAAGCACCTGAAATTCAATATATCCAAAACAGAATTTATCATTTTCCTCCCCAAACCTACCCCTTTTCCAAGCTTCCATATGTCTGCCAAATGTATCACCATATTTCTAATCAGTTTCATGATCGTATCATCATTCTTGACTCCTTATTGTCATTTATCCCAAATAACCAGCCATGTGCCAAATCATATTCCTTTTTCTATAATATTTCTCACATAAAAACTTTTCTCTTCCCTTATGTAGTCATTGCTCTAGTCCAGGCTCTTATCACTCCTCACCAGGATTACTGCAACAGCATATTTAGTTTCCATAACTTTTATGGAAGTCATATCAACTAGACACCGAAATGATTTTTGTAATATAAAATAACTGATTTTTTTGTATTACAAATATTACAAACTGTATTACAAAATATTACCAAAATATTTTGTAAAATAAAAATCTGATAATGTCAACAGTCTACTCAATATAATCCATTGGCTATCTCTTATTTAGTGTCCAATAAACTACTCTGTTTTGTAGTGAAAGCTTTTTTCATAATTTGGATCAATTCTAAACTACCAGCTCAATTATACATTACTCACTTCCATACGTTCTATGCTCCATATAAAATAGTTTTCTTGACTTTCCTCAAAGGAGACTCCATTTCTTCTTGTGTCCATGTTCTCTCCTGCTTTTACATCCTCCATCATAGAACTGCTCTCTTCCCATTCCTCAGAATCTATGAGTCTTCAGGACTTCAGATTAAGTATAACCTTTCTTACCTGACGACTAGTGCCTTTCCTTACTAGTGGTAACTTGTAAATTCCTAATGTGTATTTTACTTATAACTATATATGTCCCTGATTTCTCTTGCATTGGAGGGGTAAGCTCTTTGAAGACACGCAGTATTTCATTTTGATCTTTATGTGCTCATCATCCACCAGAATTCAGAGCATATAGTAGAGAATTAATGGGTGCTTAACTGATCAAATGAAAATTGATGATATGCCTTGTGACTTTAAAGTAACTAAATCCTTTCATATATTTGTACTGAACCAGGATATTTAACTCAAAACCAGAGGTTTTCGAATATCCATTAAATAGATCGCTACAAAGTAAAAAAAAACCAAAAAACTGTCTGTTGAATGGTATGTTGCTAACGAATAGTTCCCAAAATATGTCTCCTTCTCTATCCCAGTTGCCTTCGTGGGCTGACAATCCCTCTATGTCATGACTTCCTCCAATAATTGGTGAGTTCTTCAGAACTTCCATTTGAAGGATTATCCACACTAGCCATGATCACCATGACTCCCTAGTCTACTTGTCTACTTTTCACCTGCATAGATGCCTTCCTTCTCCCCATGTTATTCAGTTTCCTGTTATATATTTTACCTTCCTGCATTAGAATGCAAGTTCCTTGAGAGAAGGGAGTATCTTTCATTATGCTTTTATATGTATTCCCAGTGATTTAGGACAGCACCTGGCAACATAGTAAAACCTTGATAAAAGTTTTGTTATCTATCTATCCATCTATCTATCTGTCTGTCTGACTGTCTGTCATCCATTCCTGAAAAATGACCATACAGAAATGGAGCAGCAGATATTAGAGAAAAATCATTGGTTTCAAAAATGTCAGTCATTTGCTATTAATAATTTACTGACATGAAAAAAGAGATCTCAATTTCTAACAAAATAGGACTCATTAGAAAGACTCAAAATGGGTCTGTTTGTTTTTTTTTTTTCTTTTTGGATGTCAAATAACATTTTTTTAAAGTGTGTTGAGTTAAGTGTAGAGGAATCAAAAACATATGGAATGAATTTCCCTCCAAATATGGATGAGTTTAAAAAATGAATTAAAATATGTTTGCTAAAGCCTATTTATTTTCCAAATCCAAAATGTTTGTAAAGGCATTCAATATGTTAAATTAACCTAAAAAATGATGAGTCACTTGTCTTCTTAAAATATAATTTATAGTATCTAAGTAAAAATATCAGTAAGTTTCAAATTTTGTTACTATCATGGATATTTTTCCTTCAGTGCTTTTAATATTTTGGTACCTTTTATTAATTTAAAGATAGTGTTTTGATTACTTGCAAATTACATGACTAATTAATTAAAATGGTTTTAAAAATAAGTAAAGCTTGCATTATTTTAGTGCATATCAATTATTTTCTTAGAGGATCAAAGAAATGACAAATTGAATGAGATGGAGTACTGGGAAGTCTACATCTCTCTCAAAAATGAGAACACTCAGATCATCTAATTAATATGTTATCCTAAGTTTCACCATTCCTAGTAGTTAAAACATTTTTGTTGGATTTCACAATAAAGATGGAATTTACTTGCTAAAGAAGAATGTTCAAGTGCAACTAGCTGCTGGGAAAGCCCTAATAACTGAGAAGAGGGCTTGCACACATGAATCTGTACTCTTTAATCATTTCGTTAAAAAAAAATCTAACAACAAACAAACAAACAAAACACAAAACCTGTGTGAATAGAAAGGATCTAAACAAGTGAACCCCATAGAAAAATAGAGTTTTATAAGCCATGGAATATTTATAATTTAATATTGGACTTCCTCAGAACAAGGTGGTATATCTTAATTCACTGATACTACTGTGGCTTTCTAATATTTTGAGAAGCATTACCGTGGAAAGGTGTATTGTGATACACAGTTCATTTCAATTACAGAAAAACCTTGATAAGACAGAATCCAATTCTTTAAAGGCTCCAATTAATCAGCATTTTTTCTGTGCTCCATTTTTATGTAAAAAGGGAAATCAACAGAAAACCAGTTCATGTGAAGGATGGATGGATAGATCGATGGATGTATTTATTTATTTCAAGGCTAGCATAAAGCCTAGGCTCATTATAATCCTGTAATGCTTTCTGTATCTACCTGGATAGTCTTAGAACTGAGAATTTTTAAGAACCATAGCCTCAGGGACCTAAGGATTCTTAGCCATCAAAGAAACATATATTCACTATACCTTCAGTACTTAGGTAGCAATATGGCAAATGTTGAAATGTGAAAGATATTCTGATTAGAGAACAGCCAGTTTAATCAAATCATCCCTCCACCAGAATCACTCTGAGAGCATTTAAATTAACTCAAATTTTACAAAGTTCTCACTGACATACTATTCACAGAGTAAGAAATGGATCTTAGAAGCTCTCTTATGTTAGCCTAACATGAATCAGGAATCCTTTCTAAAACAGACCAACAACTTCTCATCCTCACTTCAGCTGAAGACTTCCTTCTAGCTATAGTATACTCCTTAATGGAAGAGCTTATTGCCTATCCTGACAGCTCCAAACATTAGAATTTTTTTTTTCTTATACTGAGTCCAAATCTGCTCACCTGTTACTTCAACTCATTAAGCTTCCTTCAGTCCAGTGAAATCACACAAAGGCAGAATAGTATATAATTTCTTACCATTGACCTGGGGCAATTTCAGAAAGAAAGAATGAAAGGAAGGAAGGAAGGAAGAAAGAAAGAAAGAAAGAAAGAAAGAAAGAAAGAAAGAAAGAAAGAAAGAGAAAGGAAGAGAAAGAAAGAAAAAAGAAAGAAAGAAAGAAAGAGAGAAAGAAAGAAATCAGGCTCTATGTCAGGTCAGTAGTTTACAAGTCCCCAATCTAACATGTTAATATGTTCATTGACTAATTAATTATAGATTTGTTTCCCTACACTTCAAGATCATTTCATTTACCATCCTCAACATTATTCCTGGGTTACAATTCAATTCTACACTTTAAAATCTTATCATTTGGAGATTTTCTTATCAGAATCCATGTCTTTTTTCACACTGTTCCATAGGCCTAGAATGGCCTTCATCTTTTCTTTTCTCCTGTTTAATTCCCTTTCACTCAGTAGAAATACCACTTCTTCCAAAAAGAGTTCCCTATTCAATTGGTAAGGAACCTATGGCCTCAAGGCCACATTTGGCCTTCTAGGTCCTCAGGTGTGGCCTTTTGACTGAGTTCAAATTTTACAGAACAAATCCTTTTATAAAAGGGATTTGTTCTGTGAAGTTTGGATTCAGTCAAAGATCTAATTTGAAGACCTAGAGGCCACACATGGTCTTACGTCTTCAGGTTCCCCATCCCTGTCCTATTGCCATCTTGCAGATGGCAGATTATGATTAGAGATCTATAATGCTAATGAGATTAAAGATTTTCCCCACTCATTAATGGGCCTGCCTTTTGTTAATGAAGTGCTGGTTCTCAAGGTTCTCCAACTGGCTCTGAAAAGTGTATAAGTGCTCTGAGAAATGGGGCTTACTCATTGGAAGTTTGGATTTGGCCAGATGAGACTCTGGACAACATCTAAAGAGCCCCTAGCTTTGAATAGCCAGATGTTGGTGCTTCTCTCTCTGGAAACTTTGAATATATGGTCAGGCAGTTTGATCTGTCTGTTAATCTATGACATATGTATGGCTTAATGTTGGTTTCTCTGAAGTTTCAGGGTGCATACTTTTCCCCTGAACCAAGTGAATGATATATGTGCTTGAATAAAGTGATTTTGACCCCTCAAAAGTTGCTTTCCTTTTAGAAAAGCAGACCAAAGAACCTGTGATAGCATACCTTCCTATGTATGTTGGGGTGCTTGTTTTTACACCTCATATTAAACTGTTTTTAACCATTCTGAGGGGGTTATTGAGCAGTAGTGTATAGCAACTTGAGTTTGTGTCATGCCCTACTCCATACTCTAAGTTATATATTGAAAGGACAGTGTCTTACCTAAATTTTGTCTTTTCCCAATGGATAACATGGCATACTAAACAAAACAGTCCCTCAATAACTACTTAAAAAAGAAAGACAAATAAAAGGGAAGTGAAAGTGCTCTGTATTTACAGATCTGAAATTTAAGTTTCTGAATATTCCTTGGTTGTCCTGACCATTCAACTGAGGGCTCAATTCCTAGATACTGCTCTGTCCATTCTTACTTTAATTCAATGTTTGCCCTTGGTGCTGCCTCTAGATACTTGAGCCATCATATGATCACCATAAAATGAAAGAGGCAATAATCCTCTCTGGCTAAATATGAAGAAAATATGCTTGACAAGAGATTCTCAGGAGCAAAAAAAAAATGCTTTTATAAAGAAAAACTGTCCCTTACAGATGATTTTTTTTCCTTGCAGAAAGACCCACATTTGCTAGCTCTGAACCCACAGCCCATAATTATCTATAAAAAGAACTCCCAACAAATTCTGGAACAGTGGAGCCACACAAAAATGGGGTGAAGGAGATTTCTGTTCCAGAGAGCCCAGAAAAACCAATCCCAAAAGTCCGTTGCACTGGACAGGAGCAGAGCCCAGCCCAGCCCTGGTCGCATGGCACTGAGAGGAGCAAGCAGATCTGAGCAGGCTTCAGGGACGGACTCTCTGGCAGCCGCAAAGGTTCCTCCACCCACAGATGTACAGGTCAGTGAGAGAGACGTGTGGACGGGCTGAGAGGGGAGTGGGGTGTCTCTATGACTCGGGCCCCCTCGGGAAGCAGTGGCAGAGGCAGCAGCGGCCAGAGGCTCCCAAAGCAGGCAGGAGCTCTGCAGCAGCTCCACTATGGAAGGTCTCTGCATAAACTCCCTGACCAAACTGAGCCTGGGAAGTGGCCCTGCCCCACTTGAGCACTAGAACTTAAGCTCCCATTGAATAGCAGCATTTGAATCTCAGACCCCAAGCACTAGCTGGGCGGATCTAGGCCAGGGGTGGACAGGAATGTCAGAAGTCAAGTAACTGACTGGGAAAATGCCCAGAAAAGGGAAAAAATATAAGACCAAAGAAGGTTACTTCCTTGGGGAACAGATGATTCCACCATTGCTCTCTGATGAAGAAGACCAATGCTTACCATCAGGTAAAGACATAGGAGTCAAGGCCTCTGTATTCCAAGCATCTGAAATAGATATCCAATGGGCTCAGGCCTTGGAAGAGCTCAAAAAGGATTTTGAAAATCTAGTTAGACAGGTGGACGAAAAACTGGGAAGAGAAATGACAGAGATGCAAGAAAAGCATGAAAAACAGGCAAATACCTTGATAAAGGAGACCCAAAAAAAGTTGAAGAAAATAACACCTTGAAAAATAGGCTAACTCAATTGACAAAAGGGGTTCAAAAAGCCAATGAGGAGAAGAATGCTTTCAAAAGCAGAATTAGACAAGTGGAAAAAGAGGTTCAAAAGCTCACTGAATAAAATAGTTCTCTCAAAATGAGAATGGAACAGATGGAGGCCAATGACTTTCTGAGAAACCAAGAAATCACAAAACAAAACCAAAAGAATGACAAAATGGAAGAGAATGTGAAATATCTCATTGGAAAAACAACTGACCTGGAAAATAGATCCAGGAGAGACAA
>CM053770.1:58902504-58929774 GCA_028658325.1 Potorous gilbertii
GGGAAGGGAGGGATGAAAGAAGAGAGGGCAGATTGGTGATAGGGGAAATTAGAATGTTCAGTGTACTGGGGTGGGGGGAGGGGACAAATGGGGAGAAAATTTGGAACCCAAAATATTGTGAAAATGAATGTAAATAGTTAAATAAATAAATTTATATTAAAAAATAAAATAAAATAAAAAATAAATATCACTTCAAAAAAAATAAAATAAAATAAAAATAAATAAAATAAAATAAAATAAATATGTCCAGCCAGATTTCTATAGTTACTAGAATCTCTAACATGTGAAGCTTTATAAAATTTAAATCCATATTAGTAAATACTAGATGATTAAAAATTGCTATTTCATTCTTCCAGATGCATTTATGGACCACCTTCTACCTAGACTTCTACTGCATTTTACAAAAAAGCATCTTACCTTTTTAATTAGTCAATCAATTTTAACCACACCCAAGTTTTTCATTTTGAAGATCAATCCAGTCCTGAAATTCACATAATGAAAAGAACTTTTCTTTCATAACATATCCCTTTAATTGGCTGGCTGCTCTCACAATCTTCACTGGCACTTGCCCAGATATGTCTCTTTCCTGACCAGTTTACACTCTGGACTTTCTCTACTATGCTCCTTGGTGATGTATTTTCATCCTCAACTTCATTCACCCTTGGTTTTCAACTTATTTCTGTGTGTTGCTTTCCCCCATTAGAATACAAGCTCTTTGAGGAGAGGAATAATGTTTCTTTCTACTTGTTTTTGAATTCCAGTACCTAGCACTATGTCTGTCACACAGTAAACACTTAATAAATGCTTCTTGACTGCAAGGTGGTAAAAAGGGCATATAATTTGCTCTTAATTCTGTGGATTTGCCATGGCAAGGCCACATGACTGTGAGTTTTAGTAGTCGTTTCATTCAAGAGATGTATTTAAAAATAAACATAATTTCTGTTATGTGGAACTAATGTGAATTTGCAATGGCTTTCAGAGAAGAAACTTTGATGATATAAACCATTCATTAGATAATATGTGATGTACTCTTATTTCTATATGTCATTATATTCTTCATTTCAGGGCTTTTTATTCTGTGATATTATAGCTACCTTCTCATTACCACTAGTGTGTTAATATGACTACTGTGTCTCATGTTTCAATGAATTTGTACAATATTAATAGGAAAATAATATTAAAGTAAAGGAATGGGTTCAACTTAATTCCAGGTATTGACATAACATGTTTTTTAATCAGAGTTAAGGTCATTATATATCTCTCTTAAATTGTAGTCTTTTAAGTAAGGCTTATCTTTGCTTTCATTTTTTTTAACTCAATGAAAAGCATGTAATAAAAAAACTTGACAAGTTAGTAAAAAGATAAAAGTATGATGGATATAAATATAGACAGAACTAAATGTAGAAGCTGTGAAAATACTCCAAGAACTATGTGATGCCATTAAACCTATCAATCACAAATTCAGGTCACAATTTCTGTTTCATATCCTTCTACATGTGGCCAACATCTGCATTACCTGAAATAAATGCAGAGTTGTAACTGGTATGAGCTACAAAATAGTCTCCATGTGTTTCTTCATTATTAAAAATGTGATTTTGTGGAATCATTCAGACTGAGGTATCACTGGGACCCTTTTATTTACATGACATCAACATTACTGAAACAACAATAAAAAGAAGTTCATGTCTAGAATTTTCTTTTTTTGTCAGTGAGGGCTCGTATAATCAACAATGAAGTCTTTAAAAACACTTGTGTTAGGATGTGTGTGAAATATTCCTGTATCTTGATATTTGACAAATTTGACAAGAAAATTCCTTAGTCCTTTCTTACATGCAGCAAATGGGAAGAGAACTTTTCACCTCAATTTTCTGGAAGGTGATTGAAAGGAGGTCAGTTGGATACTTGATTTTCATATGCTACACATGATATCAATTGTCATGTAAAAATCAAAATAACAGATTTAAAGTCTGAGTCTATCATCATTTTTTCAATAGACATGTCCAAAGTGAGAGAGCAATCATTCAGTACTTAAGTAATATACAGTAGGTAGAAACAGATGTGTACCCAGCATCTGCCTATAAATGTGAGACTTACCCTGAAAGACTTAGAACTTCATTCAAGTGCTATTCAATCACCCTTCCAACCAAACTTGGTATGCTACACACATTTTTCTAATTACAGAGCTATTTCCTTTGAACAGCTGGTTTCAATTTTAACAAGTCACTGTGACATACAGAGCTACAAAACAACATCTCTCATCTTCATTGACTGCATCTCTACACTGAGCCATAAAAAGTTCAATCATTGGATAATTTCAAGAACACATTCTTTTCCCAGGATCCAAAGTAGTTCTAACAGCGTAAAAATACACTCTGTAAGAAAAAAAAAAGCTTTATCATTATCAAGAGAAAAGTGAGCCAAACTATTTAGATTGACAGTCTTGTAAAATAAAATGTTGGAATATCATGAAGAACGGTAATAATAAACATATCCTAAAAAGTGAACTCTCTTCACAAAGTCTTGACTTAGATTTTCCCCCTAAAGATATTCCTGCCAAAATAGAGTATTTTCCATTCTATCCTTCATTAAGTCCTTTACAACGTCCCTTTGACTATTACTATAAAATTCACAATTTGACTATTAAATTGGTAATCATGACAGTATGTTAATTATACCAATGTAATATACATACCAGAAAACTTCAGGAATAATGTAGGAACTGAGAGCACTGTATTGCTATTATTTTAACCAGTCATTGCTTACCTTTCAAAATTCAAACTTTTATCTTTTTCAAGCATGTTATAGTCTTTGTTCTTTTATAACACATAAATATGCATGAAAAACCTATTTGTGGACAAAAAGGAATGATGTTCAGAAAGTGTCTCTAAACTATAAAGTTGTATTTCTTCAAAGTCTGCTTTGGGGGAAATGGGTATATATAAACACACATTTTCATAAGCTTAGAAATTTCAAAGTTTTCTGATTCAATTATGTAAAGTGAACAGGGAAAGTTACTCTGAGTAAGGAATAATCATGTTTACTAGAATATGCATTTTTAATAAAATGTTTATACACCACACACACACGTGTATGTGTATGTGGTCTGTGTCCCAGCTACTGTAGAGAATGCATTTCATGCGACAAACACCACTTCCCTCACAGTAGCTAAAACTGACTAATTTTATGTTTAATCTCTAAGGAGTAACTGAACTTATTTGGTTTAATTTTTGAATTAATTTGCCTGAGAGATGAGGTTCCATACAAATTTTCACCCTTCTATATAGGACTAAAATTCATAGCTTTCGCAGGTTTAGTCTAAAATCTCATTGTTATCATTTCATTAAATACAATTATTTATTATTTCTGTGACATGTTCTCTGACATAATCATTATTTAAAGAATGTTATAACTATTTAGTCTCTAGCTATATCTTCATGTTATTCATACTTCCTTTATAATACTTTTTATGCTTTATAAAGAAATCTTTAAAGTGTTTTTCATTAGAATGCAAACTCCTTGAAGACCACGATTTATTGTTGTTTTTGTATCACTATTTCCTAGACAGTATTTTGTGTTTAGTAATTGCTTAATGAACACTTCTTAAAATTAATTATTAGTTCACTTATAACATTTAGCATCTGATGACTTTTGGGAAAAAAATATTTTTGATGTCAAAAGTATAGCATTTGATATATTCATTGAATAATCATAATCAGATCTAGTCTCGTACTTTCTATAGAACTTAACATTTCATATTTATCTTTATAAAGATTTATCAAATTTTAAAACAAAAAATAATAAAATCACTATCACTCAATTACTGCTTTATTGATGAGATTTTTTTCCCCTTTTAAGTTTAAATGCTAGGTTAGTGTGGAGGGGGCATATTTTAAAATTATGTAGAATATCTTTAAGCACAAGATTATTTTTGTTTCTCTTATGAAATCTATTTTTATGTTTATTGTATCTGAGATTATAGTTGTAAGGCTTGCTTTTTGGGGATTCAGCTGCAGCATGATACATTTTACTCTAGCCCATAACTTTGAAATAAATGTTTTAGTTTGTGTTTAATTAGGGTTTCTAGTATATGGCATTTTTCATAGCCTTTTTTGTAACTCTTTTCTATTTCTTGGGTGAATTTAGTAAATTTATATTAAAGGTTCTAAAAACTGTAACTAATTTAATTTCTTCAAATCACTTTATTTTAATCTCTTAAAAATAATGCAAAATTACTGAAAATTGCTCCCCTGATATAATTCAGACAGTCACCACTTGAACACAAAAATACACAAATTTCTACTGTCTGATTCAGATGATAATCCCTGGTTATATTTTTCCTTAAAAAAAAAATCAATTCTAGTTTCTACAGTTCATTTTCTTTTATCAAAATCCTTCAAAATGGGGTTAGCTAAGAGATGTTCTCTCTTTGCTCCATTTATGCCATTGATTCAACATGTTACTTCCAAGATTACTTTGATCCTGCTTGTAGCATATGATATTGATTTATGACTTAGAATAATATTGTTATACTTATATGTTTGGATAAAATTGCTAAAGTTCTTTATTTTGTCAATTACACAAATCAAAGAACTTGAACATCTATAGTTTCCTTAAGAGAATTTATTAGGAATTCTTGATTTCATAAAATGTCCATATTTTACCATTTCAATTTTGAAAATCAGCTCAGTTTTGTCAAATATATTATTTGGAGTGTAAAACAATTTCTTTTTACAAATTATGACTGGAAATTATATTGGAGAACTAACTAGTTTGACTTAATAATTTTATACATGAGAAAAATAAGGCCCAGTGGAATTTTAACCTTCATTGCATTTTTCCAAAGTCAGTTCTTTTTCTAGTCTATCATACAACATCTTTGTCATATTATAGCTTTTTTGTTGTTCAATTCTTATCACTGATACGTAATTTTGTGTGATTCAATTTCTTGTTCCATGATGGATGAATTTTCAGTTCCTGGTTGATTTAAAAATATTTAAAATAATAATGACAACAGAAATTTACATCATGCTTTCATTTTGTTAAGTGATTGGCATCCAGGATCTCATCTGATATTGACATATTATTGTGGTTTGTCCTTTACTCTTAAGGAGGACCATGACATCAGGATGATTTTGCCATGACTTTCAAGTGAATTGGATTTACATGAGGAAATTACATGTGCAATTTCAACAGTTTTCCTCCAGAGTCATCTAGGCTCAGTAGCCAGATACAGATCAGGACCACTGAAGAGGGCCCTGGATACAGTGGAAGACCTTGGCCTTATTATGCTAGGCCTTTCTGATTTCTCACTTTGACTGAGGCAGTATCCATTCAGTGATTAGGGCTATTTAAGAAGTGAGCAAAGGGATGGCACCTTTAATGAAAAAAAATCATATTGGGAGGGGAAGACCATCATGGTTTCTGACCAAAAGAGAGACATTTACTATTTACATTGACCCTGAGCCACCAGGACCCAAAAAAATAATCATTAAGTGATACTTTGGCAGGGACCTATTGTTGACTAATGTCTTGTGATGTAGTTCCTACATATGTTTTATTCCCATTTTCAAAATGAAGAAACTGAGGCTTAGAATATTGATGGCATATAAATATATATATATATATATATATATATAGACAGAGAGAGAGAATATATATGCATATATATACACATATACATGCACATACACATAAGTGCATATACGTGTGTGTATATATAATATATATATGCATACATGTGTGTATATGTGAAGTAGATCTCAAAAAATGGTATTTGAACACAGACATCCTGACACCAATTTCAGCACTTAATATAATGCCAGACTTGATTGATGCATTGGTTTGTTTTCCTAAATTGTTTTTCCCAACTTAAAAAAAAAAACAAAAAACCAACGTTGTTATAAGAGATGGATCCCAGTAAAACTCTGGGATTTTGATCAGTACTTTTATTTTTAATTTTTATTAGGATTCTTGTCTCTTTCCCCACTCCCCTAAACTACAAAGATACACACTTACATCAGAGCCATGCATATTTTACAGAACCAAATAGAAAACAATAAAACCATTGACTGCAGAATAGTCAGATAAAAGTTTCAGGTTTGAGGCATGACCACACCTAGATGCATTTTCCTCCTGAATAATGAATGAGTTCCCACACTTACTCTTTTTACTAGTTACAAAATGTGTACTCTTCTCTTCTGAGCTTCTGTTTCAGTCCCTGAAATTAAGAGATCCAGAATGCTTTTATGAAGAAAGTATTTATAATGCTCCACAATCAAGTGCTTAAGAAGAAAGGGAAGGAATCCCCTTACCAACATGATTTTTAATATTATTGCTGAGGTCCCACAAATCCCTTCCTCTGGCGCACAGCCCTAGCTGTAACTCAACCTTAGTCCTTTTTACAGCCTGGTACAGAAGCCTCTCCCTCTTTCTGGAAAATCTTAGTGCTCAGGAAGATGGGAGAAAGAGAAAGGGGAGGGGAAAATTGGGATGTGGGAAGGATGGATATTTTACCCGTACCGTTCCATTGTCCAGGCCTTTTTATTCTTTCTAATCTAACTCCCTGGCCCCATGGCTGTGGTGATCTGGCAAAGTCTTGGTGTTTCTCACCAAGCAATTCAGTTTCCATCTGGAAAACTTCCCTCTCAAGATGATAGATGCAAGACAGTTACTTTTCAGTTTTAGGTACCTCCTCTCTGCCCTCTGCTTCTACTGTCCACAGTGGGTAGGTTTGGAAATAAATCAGGAAGAGGAATGAAAAACTACTAATTCCTTGAGGTCAATAAGGTTATACTTTCTATTTGATTACTTTAGTCAAATGATACCCTGTTAATTTGACAGGGGCACCTTGAGGGAAAAAGCAAGACCAATGGGAAAAAGCTACAATGAGGCCAATTTCCTTTGCCCCAGACTTGAGTCACAAGGGTCAGCAGAATAAATCTAATCCCTCTTTTTCAGCTTTTCATAGATCTCCATTCTCCTCTGCAAAGGGATGGGACTTCAGGTTTATTCCTCTGTCCATGGTGCCACCTAGCTGCCTATAGTCTATGCCTGTTCTTGGGTGGTAGGGAGAGATAGCAGTGTCAATGAAAGAGATGAAAAAGAAGTGACAAAAGGTAGTGACAAAAACTAAGACAATGTGGTTCAGAATAAAGTGATAGCCAATGGCAACAGATACTCTAGGGACGTCTAAGCAGAAAAAGAAAGAAAAATGGAGAAAAGGCATTTTGATTTGCTCTTGGTAGAGTTAGATGTATCTTTTAAGGGAGAAATTTCACATTATACTGGCAGGAACAGAAGAAGTTTAAGATAAGGGTAGAATATAATTGAATAGAAATGATAAAGTTTAGGGGTGCTGGGGACCCCAAAATACTGACACGCTGGGTCCTGCTAGAATAAATTTGACTTAAGCCTTCTTAGAGCCAAAGAAAACCCAAGTTTATTAAAGATTAACCAAATTGGGTTGGCTCTTAAGGAGCCTAAGCATTTATAAATACTTGTATTTACAAACAGGTCAGATAGAATCCCAGCTAGACGGTGTATGAGCTGGATTGAATCTGAGCAACTTCATGGAGGCAAGATGGAACTTAAATACAGGAAAGACTATAGGAGCCATCTGGGTGTGGTCTGGTAGTGTAGGGTGATGGGAGAAGGGGTTTAGGCAGGGTCTTGAGGAGAAGTCAAGGAGGGTCAAGGGTTGCAAATAACTGGAAGCAATCAGGAGATATCAGACAATGGAGGGCTGGAGTGGGAAGCAGGTGAGGCCATCCAGAGAGCTTGATAGCTGTGGTATAGGAACGAATATAGATCTTGATGGGAGTGGTCAGCAGCCAGGGGAAATGGGGTTTTGGTGGGATCAAGGGTGTGGGGTGCAACAGAGAGCTAGATTTGAGTAAGAAAGGCCAGTGGGAAGATTCAAAGGGAGCTCAAGGAGGCTCCAAGGGTCTGAACCCCATCAGAAGAAGATTGACATTGTAGGGAAAAGGGCAGATGACACAAGCAATGGTGTGGTAAATGGGAAGTAACAGTTTAAAGAGGGCTTATGCCACGACAACACAGAAAGCAGTGACTGAATATAGAAACCCTGTGGCTGATAAAATCTCTTTTTTCCAAATTTTCAAACATATTGGTGGCTACCAAATAGACACCCAGAGAGGTGTCATGTTTTCATGTATAATACTCATTTTACAGTTTCTGATCATTCTGTAGGCTGCACTCCTGACTCTCCAGACTTGGTTTGCAATGACCCTAGAAGTTCACTCCTTTCCTGGATTTTTCCCCTGGAATTGTCCTTTAGCCTGTAGCCTCTCCTGAGAATTGGCTAGTTTTCTCCTTTAGTCTCCATTTGAGGAGGATGTCCAAGTTATTCAAGTTTTGATTCCTCTTCTAACTCATGAGACTTTCCCTACTATGTCCCTACGTTTATGTGCTTTCATCTCCCTCCTCTAGTACTTTTCAAAGTCCATTTTATATGATGTCTTCCCCCATTAGAATATAAGTTCCTTGAGGTCAGGGATTCTTTCTGCTTCTACTTGTATAGTACCTGGTACTGTGGCTAGCACATAAAAAGCACTTTAAAGTACTTGTTGACCTCTTGGCTTTTAACATTGTATACTTATACTTGAAAGTTAATGCAAACATGATGAGTTTCTAAATAAGAGAAGCCCTCTGTTCTGGTTTCAGTATATAAAACAAATGTTCATTCATTTCGTTCCTATATTTGTACGATACTCATCTCCTTAATGCAAGTTAATGCCCTTCCTGTAACTGGTGCCAATCTGAAAAGAGCAGCTAAACTCTTGCTTGACCTTAGACCTTGGGGGCTGTTGTGTAACCTGTACCAGATGTATTTTTTCTTAAGCCCTACATGTTGGCAATTATTCTTAAAAGATCAAATAAAAAGATAACTAAATGTGAAATTACTTGTCCCATGACTCTCATTTTCCATATAAGCAAAAAATGAATTATAACAGTACATATCTCTCAGGGCAGTTGTATTGCTTAAATGAGATAATGTATATAAAATGCTTTGCAAATCTTTAAGAGTAATAGTTATCTTCTCAACTTTTTAGCTGGGGTTCAAAATAAATGGTCCTGGAAAAAATTACTATTTTGATATTATTATTTTATATTTGTAACCTGCAGTTCAAAAACATTTGAAAAGGATTCTTCTGTTGGTGAAGATGGATTATTTACTGCTCCATTCCTATGTGAGAGGGAAAATTAGTGAGAATCTGAAAGAAAGGTATTGGTTTTCTGGCTCTTGCTTCAAGAGAGAAGATACATGATGCCTGTTTCTCATCAGGGATACGTCCCTGAAGGAACAGAAAAACTCTGGGAAAGTGCCAAAATTTGAGGAGGTGAAAAATGAATTAAGTCCCCATTCTAAGCTTATTATACTAGAGACATTGGGAATTTCCCTTAAAGTGAAGTGTGGGAATCTTTCTTGGTTGAGCTGAATTTTTTCATGTTCCCAGTGGGAAAGTTCATTCTCTATGGATATGCCTGGTATAGTTTGTACAACATTTTTTTGATTTATGTTTGTTGTTGCCTTGGATAAATAAGTTTATTTAATATTTGATATGCATACTCATCATGGAATTTGAATTTAATGGGAAGAGAATCAATTATTGGATATTATAGTTTGTGGAATTCTTTCTGTATTAAGGACTAGCCATGAGGACCTCAACTTGAAACTAAAAATTAGGCCCCTAGATTGACAATGCTTAGGAGGAGCAAATAGATATTCACATACAAACATACACAAAACAAAACAACAGCAATAAAAAACCCACAAACCAAAATGAAACAGCCACCACATCCTATATATGAAAGCGTCTCCACATGAATATCATGATAATTCCTGGTTTCTTGTTTTTACAATGAAGTGGGGTGGGTAGTGGAAAGGGTATTGGAAAGTTCATTATTATCTGTTATTTTAAATCTTGAGTAATTATTTTTTGTGCTTTCCTGTAGCAGTTTTACAATATTTTGCCATCATAATCTATTGTTTTCTGAGTGCTATAATACAGTAGAGATTTTGACAGAATCACCCAAGGCTGGGCAAGTAAATTACATATTTGTTGCCTACAGTCTATTGCATAAGAGGAAAAAAAACCCTACTTTTTGTGACTGATTAAAAATATTAGGATTGAGTCCTATCCTCTAGGCTTACCAAGTGGTACAATGGGAAGAAATGCCCCATTCTTCTAGGATTCCAGTCTAAATATGCCTATTTACTTTTTCAAAATCATGTGAGATATTAGACCTCTTTTTTTCAAAATTTATTTAAATTTATTAGGAATAAATAATTTTTGTAGTTTGTGTTAATTAAAGAATTTCAGGAATTGTGTGTCATCAACTTTTACTTCTTCATATTTTAGCAGGTCTTTGATTTTGCCATTTGATCTGGACAAAGTAGTCTTATCTAAATTTAGGAATGAAATTATTTCAGTAATTTAGTGTTATGTGACTTGTAGCTTAAAGTACTACTGGCAACAAAAACTATGCAACTCTGCCTGTAACTGACCAGCTCTATTTCCAGTTATTTATGTTGTAGTGATCACCTAAAAGTAAGTATTTATGCCCTTACTTTAGTCTATGGGACATTGTGGTTTAATATTATTATTAATTATTATTGTAACATCATCATCATTGCACCCCTTAAAGAAAAAAGATGGAGTTTCGAATTTTAGAGTGTTGTCAAAATGAATGAGAGTTTGCAGATTATACTACATGATTTACTGTGGTATGAGGATAATTGAAAATTTTTTTATTCTTTTTAAATGAAAAGAAACCAATATTTCTTTGTGAAAAAAATAGAGGAAGGTAGTTTAAAGTGAAATTTAGATCATTCAAACAAACAAAAATCAAAATCATAAAGTCCCTATTGCTGATTGAAAGTACTCTTTCAGAAAATGTGCCTTCCCAGGCTTCTGCCTAGGATATAGAAACAAGCGAGATAAATCTTCTTTGCAGCCAAAAAGCTGCATCAGAAAACATTTTTGTTTATAATTTATCAAAAAGAGAGGGAGAATGATGGATATTTTAAGAATCACTTGGTTTCTAACTTACTAAGATAGTTAACCATTTTGAATTGCTTTTTTTCCATAACTTAAATATGATTCAGTGAATACTCAATAGGCCTTTAGGTGTCCAATCAGTGTTATCTGAAGAGGTTATTCTCCATGTGACATCAAAGCATAACACCCCTTAGTGATAATGGCAGTTTTCACCTTCAAGAAAAACAAAATTAATCATTGAAAGTAGTATAAAACTCTAATGAATTTCCCTTTTTCTAAATTAACTTTATTAATACTGTCCAATTCAATACAAGTATTATTAAATGGGGAATTTATCCTAGGCAATGTCTTAGATGCTAAGCATTAAAAAAGTTCTGGCCCTCAAGGGTCTTATATTCTACCAGAATCACTTCATATTATTAAACTACTAAGTCAAGTTTTTGACAGTTTTGTAGATCATTTCCTCATTGAGATCTTTCTGTTCTCCTATTAAAAAACTCATTCTCATTACCATATTGTCTTATTTTATTTATGTTAGGCAGATATTTTTATAGCAAATCTATAAATATACAATTTAAAAATAATAAATTATATTATAAAAATAATGCTTTAATTCATCTTTATGGCAAGTACTCTATAACTAGACACTAATGTGAATATACGTGTGTATACATATACATATGTGTGAAATCACACTAATTTGAGCTTGTCATGAAAATATTTTCACAAAACAAACAACAAATATAAATGAATTACAGCAATGGTAGATATTTGTATGGGAAGATGTAATTTATAAATCACCGTACATGCCGTAGAATTAAAGAATTTTAGAGTTGGAAATGTTCTCAACAGTCATCAATTCCAATCCATATTTGGAAAAAAAAATTCTGCTACAAGATACGTAGCAAGTAATTATGACATTAAATCTTGACAGTAATCCTATAATGTAGGTAATATCACTTTATTTTCTTAGTCTTAGTAATGTAAGGTAAATCCTGTGAGGTAAAGAATGAATCAGAACTTGAACCCAGGTCTTTAACTCCACAATCCAGTGCTCATTTTCCAAAAAGGGTACAATGGTCAGCTCCATCTCCTAGTATGTAATTTTTCTCAAATTCTAGTTTTTCTCCCCAAATTATATTGCAAGCTTCTGTTTCTAACATCATTTACTCTAATGTTGGACCAAAATGAAGGTCTCAATATACATTTAGTTATCTGATGTGGATGTGAGCATCAACTATGAATAGGAGAGTCATTCCTACATATTCTTCATTATGGAGCCATATCCAATAATATTAGGGGTCTAGAGGGTATAGGATGTAGTAGTTTCCTAAGTGTGTCATTTATTTAGGTGAAAGTGCACTCTTGGACATTCTGAAATTTCTAATTAGGTGAAAGTATAGCTGGTAAGTGGAAGAAGCATGCTGCAATTTTCAAGAGTAAGGTTCAGCTGGGAAAGATGCAGATGAAGCCAATGGTGGGAGGAGGGTAAAAAATTTCCCAATAATATATTGATGTAGGGGAGGAAGGAGAGGAAAGGTGTGATTGGATGAGTCTAAGAATAGACTCCAAGGACCAGGCATACTCAGGACACTAAACTGACTGCCTTCTAAATTATCCACTCTGCGGAAGAGCTTCAGCTATCCTACCCTGATTATGGCCTTAAGGACTTTGGTTGACTTTGAATGGGTAGGTACGTCCTTGCATACACTGTAAGCTCTCTATATAAAATAACATTAAAAACAATCACCATATATAAATTTTGATAGTGTCATACTTTTCAAAAAGCTTTTGCATACATCATCTTTTTTCATCAAGAGGGGAAGAAATTATATAAAATTTCCCTCTAGGAATCCTGGCCTAAAAGTAACATTTCTGCATAACACATAACACAAAGTATTATTCTTACTGAGAAAATTTTAAAAAGGAGTAACTTACATGGTAGTTAATAACTAAACTAAGTGTCTTCTGAAGGGGAAGTATCCAAGCTGTAGAATTGTGTTTTGACTCAAGGAGAAAAAAATCAGAAAATGTAATTAAATTCTAATCTGTATATTATTTCATTCCATTTGTGAAATTAAAATGGAAATGTTTTAACTGTTCTCTTAAAGGGCATTTCTAAAACTAACGTGCTGAAAAAGTCAGCATCTTGAAATCATGATATATGAGAGGAAGTAATTTTCAGTGAGTAATAAACTATGCTAATTTTGGAAATTTACTATAGATTTAATTCAATTTCAGTATCCTTTTTTAGCATGTACCTTAAAAATGCATTTTACAGAAAATGACCATGACTCAGAAACTAGGCATTCCTAATATACAAATGGAATTTGAATTCCTGGTTTTGTCCTTCTTTTCCCCTCTGTGTCCTACCTGGCCATAGCATATTAACTGAGGAAGCAATTACATGTGTTAAAAACTATTATCCTACCAGTGCAAGACAGTTGCAACTCCATTGAGATCAGAAACATTTTCTAACATGATTAAAATAGAAAGTTACTAAAAGCACTAGTATCTCTTAAAATTGGATTATTTGCTTATCTGTGTCATCAGCCTAATAAATAACGGATCCTAAAATGTAATACCTGTGATTACTCCAATTCCATTTATGGTAGCACAGCTATATTTTCTCTGTTTATTGTCACAGTAATAAGGGTGAATTCTGGAACAGTGGATATAATAACCTGAACTTGGATAGCCTATATAGTGATTGCAATACAAGAGCAATCAAGTTTTACCAGAAATAAGATGGGTCATTTGTTACATAAATAACAGTTAGTAGTGCTGATGCTCAAACCATGTCTATCAGGATGCTATGTGCTATTTAGTAATTCTATGCATTACTAAAATGAATTCTTAACTGAAAAGTTATCTAAATTTCAGATCATATGTGCTCACAAGAACATATATACTAGTATACATGGGACTTAGTAGCATGATCTTATTTTCATTTTAAAGCAAATCCTGGATTGTATTATAGTTTATTATCACACATTAAGTAATATGAGATGTGTAAATATCTGAAAATATAAGAAATAGTACCTCATACTGGACCACAATTACTTTGGTAAGTGAAACCTTCATTTCAGAGAGAACTCACAGTTAATGAGCAATGCTTGAAATCTTTTAAGTAAATAATTCCTATCATCACCCAGAGAACATATTTTTGCATGTGGCCAAACCAATCCTTGTAATTTTCCCTTCAGACTTATCAGAGTATAGAAGCCACACATGGAAATCAGCCATGGAAGTGTTTAAAGATTGATTTATGCTCTGAATAAAAACTCTTTAGTTGGAAAGAAGGTGATGAGTAAGGGAATTCAGTAAAGAGCATATGAGAAAGTGAAGTCCTGAAAGCACAATTTTCTAAATTGGGAAGTTATATGTGGCCTTCCAATTCAATAAATACAGTACATAAAATAAATTTTAAAATTCAAAATTTATTAAGTGCCTCCTCTATTCCAGGTACTATACTAAGGCCTTGGCATATAAAAAAGCAACGTACACTCCCTGCCTTGAAGGAGCTTCCTATTTAACCTGAAAGATGGCATGCAAACAAATACATAAGCAGCACGTTGTTACAGGATAAATAGGCGATGGTTTCAAAAGCAGAGCACTGGAATTAAGAGGGGTGAGGATAAGCTTCCTGTAGAAGGTGGGATTTCAGGTGAGACTTAAAGGAGACTGGGGAAGTTGGTAGTTAGAGATAGAGAGTGTTCCTGGCATGGGGTGCAACCAGAGAAAATGCCCAAAGCCAAGAGATGAAATGCTTGTTTTCAAAATAGCCAGAAGACCAGTGCCACTGGATTAAAGAATACATGTAGGGGAGTAATGTAAAAGAAACTTAAAAAGGTAGGAGGGGACTAGTTTTATAGAAGAGTAAACTGAGACCCTGAAAGTTGGAGTAATGCCCAATATCATGGAGCAGTAAGAGGAACTGAAATTTGAACTCAAGACCTTTTGCTCCAAATTATTTTTCTTTATATGCTAACGTGGATCTGTAAAGGTGTTGTTTCTGGGTCCTTCTAATCCTTTCCTCACTCAAGTAGAATGTAAAATCCTTGAGAGATCATATTGTGGTTGGGGAGTACAGTTTCTTTGAATACAAAAGAGCCAGTCAAGTGCCTAGTACTATTTTGGGGGGGCAGGGATTATAAGTAAGTATAAATACAAATTATAAGATTCGCATCTGTGTTTTCACTGACATAGGGAACTGGGGGCAGGATTATCTCTATCACTGTAGACGGAAAAGGGAATAAGCATTAATATGGCACCTACGATGTGCCAAACAATGTGCTAAGCTTCTTACACATATTTCATTTCATTTGTCAACAGTTTTGCAATTTGTAGTTTTAGAGAACTGCTTGGGCACCCAGAGGTTACATAATTGGTCTAAGGTCATACAACAAGCAGTATGAGAGGCAAAATTTACTGACTTTACTGACTTTAAGGCAACACCCTGTTACCTCTGATCTGTTAGGTACTTAATAAATGCTCAGTGAATTGAATGGTACTTGCAAAGAAGTGCATTTAGGGGTGATATAAAGACAAGCTTCTCAATAACTGGAGCCATCTAAGCTGGACTGGAATCCAGTACTCATGAACACTTTTGAGGATAGGGAAAAGGGAGCTGTCAGCAAAATCTAGTGGAAAAATTTTTTCAGTGTGTTTTAGAGAAGGTTTCTTGAAAGGGACGAATTGGATTCAATAGCCTCTAAGGTCCCTTCCAGTTCTGAGATTTTTAGCTCTATGATGTAACTCTTCATATGACAAATGCTTAACCAATATTTGCTGAGAGGAGTAATGATGAATCTTCTTCTGTCCTTTCTCATTAGAGTTCTCCTTTGATCTAAATTAGTGGCAGAACCAAAAAGCAGCAGAGAAAATCATGTACTGTGAAATCTACCGTTCAAAAGTCAGCATGTTCTAGACAAACAAGACAGTAAAAATGGAACTTGGAATCAAGCTTTTATCTTTGCTAATAGAGAGAAGTAGGGAGAATAATCTTCTAGTCGTTTATTCAATATAAGAATTCAACCATCATTCATTAAGAAGCTGGAAATATAAAACTGTGACTATAAATCAGAAATACTGACAAAAAGTGTACTAGTTCTTTCCCTCAAGTAGTTTATACTTTACTAGATCAAATGAAGCTGTATTTATTTACTTCCTTTCACAGGGTGAAACTCACTTCTCATCCAACATTTCACATATGCCAAATTCTGAACTGATTGACTTTCTCCTTTTCCAACATGGAAATTCAGTACTATACATTTGCTGCATTTTCTCCTTATCACTCCCTAAATCTTTGTATAAGTGGTATTTTGTTTGTTTCCCTAATTACAAGCATATACAATGAGGAACCAATAAATATGAACTTGTCAGATTGGATTAAGGCGGCGTACAAGGTTAACAAGCCGAGTAGTTTGGCTCATCTCCTTACTTAATATAATGAAGTATTTTTGGTTTGAAAAGTCTTTCTTCTCATTTCATATCCTTCCCTGTTCCATATCTAAGGCTACCAAGAACACATACAGGTTGCTCACATAGTTTGGTTGAGATGTGAGCCATTGACTGTATTCTCTCCATTCAGAAAGATAACCAGGTCATACTAATTATGTTAAGACTGTCTCCTAAATTTCTAGGCCCTACCATCTGCCTTGCATCTATTCCCAATAGACTCATGGCACTTTTATCTGACTGATTGATAACTTCTTAGGGCAGGAAGATAGTACTGTGGCTAGAGTTCTGGGCCTAGAGACAGGAAGACTCTTCTTCATGAATTCAAATGTGACCTCAGATGCTGAATAGCTGTGTGACACTGGACAAGTCACTTAAGAGAAGAGAGGAAGGCATAGTTTTTCACTCTTTTCCAAGGCCAATTACACAAGACTAATTTGTATATTATTGTGGTTGTTTTTCATTGAATATGTCTTATTGTGGCCATTGGAAATAATGCGTTCATAGTTCTACTTATTTCATTCATCAAGTATAGTCCCATAATCTAGCACTAGTTCTGCTCACAGGAGAAGGTGACAGCTATTTTGTGGTCCACTAGTCTTTTATTTTAAGTAGAATAATTACAAGAAAAGTTGTAGCCAGTTCTATCCACTACAGGTATTTTGAAAGAAAAGAGATGGTAGATCAACATAAACAAGAAATTCATCCCCACATTAAAATAGATGTTTTAATGGAGCTAATTACACATTTACTTTCATTTTGATCCTGCCTCAAATTTAAAGCTAAATTCCTCACATTGAAAGACTCAATATTCAAGGCAAAATCAATGTTTTCTTTGGCAAATGAATTAATTTTCTGAATAACTACCTGATGTCTTTTTTATTACTTGGTAGGCAATTGTTTTGACTAGAAAGAGAGATACAGCACAGTACCATATTGTTCATGGCATCCGTGAGTAACACCTGCTCTTGGTTATTGTATTTATATTATGGGAGTATCTCTGTGCTAGTTATTTAGTGATTTATAGGAGGAAATGAATCAGCAGTGGGAACTTGATGTTCTCCAGGGAATTGATTGTTTTCCCAGGCTTACTCTAGGCAGAACAACTGCTGGATGACAGGAGATATTCTTTACCTGAATCACTTCAGTAGTCAAGACTATTCAATAATAAACAATCAGGCTGTTATTACAGAATTAGTTGTGCCACTCAGACATTATTTGACCTGCTAGATACACATGGAGAGCTAGTATCCTCATTGTGACTTCTACTTGTGAGTCTGTCATTTATCCTCCCCCTTTCCCCAGTCTCCTTTGACATCTTTGGGATTGAATTTCCTTTTGCTGATTAATAACCATTAAGAAATAACTGAGGAGATGAGAATGTAATGTGAATATTCTTGAAGAGAAAATTGGAATTAAGTCATAAAGTGTTTTCTCAATATCAATATGAATGTAGGAAAAGAAAAGTGTATTAGAGAAGGAAGTTCACCTCACTTAATTTTCTCTTACTGTTACTGTTTCCCAAGTGACCTCTAACCAATAACAAATATTTTCCAAATTCTTCATATCTAAATATATCTTTTAAAATTGGAGTATGGTCAAGGAGACCAGGAAATGGGGGTCTAGACATAGCTATCATCAATATGAGAGACACACATAGAGAAAGCATGACAAAGAGACAGAGATGGGGGGAAGGGGAGGGAGGGAGGGAAGGAGTGAAGGGGAGAGAGAGACATACACAGGGAGGGAGAGAGATACAGAGAAAGACAGAGACAGAGAGATAGAGAGAGATAGATAGATAAGGGGTGGAAGGGTCCTGTTTAGCAATCCAGTGAAAGAGTGAAAGCTATGCCTTTTCTAAAAGTACTTTTTTTTTTTATAAATCATAATGGAAAGAAATGTTGAATTTCAGTTAGATATTGGTGATAGCTATCTATGCAAGGATTCAGTGGATCCCAGCTTAAGAGCCCATGCTCTCTAACGTAGTCTTGAACAGACTGTAGGTAGTGAGAGGTTAAATGTTATGGCTAACATCATATGGCCAATAAGTATTGGAGACAGGATTTGAACCCAGGTCTCCCTAACTCCTCTATACTCCAAACATTATTAATTCCTTATAAAGTTACATATCAATAATATAGCTCTTTCAAGAGCAAGCACAAAGCTTCAGTTTCATAACACAGCTCCAAGTACAACACCACAGATGTACTCAACAAAAAAATTTTGATTTTGAGTATTTTTAACTAATGTATTTATTTTTAATTTAACAGAGCAGGTAAATATTTCTCAGTTTGCAAAATTCACTTCCAAGGATGTAATTATAACCATCATACTTCACTACCAGTCACTGTAAGGACCCAGAGTCCACCTCCCCTCCCCCAACAATAAATGCATACACACTTCTTCCTTCTCCTATCTAGATAGCTCAGATATGGACAATAGTTAAAGCATTCCTATTTTTCTTTTGGGTAATAACACAGACTGACAGTGTCAAATCACTGCAGCAGGTAAGAAATGATACATGAAATAAAAGCTGTCTGTTCCATAGCTGCACAAAGACAGTCAAGAGGATATAGGTCTGTCACTGCTGGGCTATTATGGGCTACAATATGAAACTCTAAAGCATCTAGAAATGTTCTCCAATCACAGAAAGGAATTTGATCATTTTTTAAAAAGTGGTTTTATCTCTCTCTTCCAGACATTTTTCTCCTTCCAAATAGCCAGAAGGAACGAGGGATAGAAGAGCAAGGGTAATGGTAGCAGGGTAGCTAAGCGTGTTCCGTGGGAGGTGAGAAAGGTGAGCAGGGAACAAGAGGAATGCAGAGCACAGAGGGAATAAGAGTTATTTAGAGGAGAAAATATTGCCTATTAAATCTTCCCCTCTTCCCTTTCTTTCCCCCTTATTCCTTCTTTCTCCTTTGAGGGTCATTCAGTGATTGACAGAAAGCAGACTTTTTTTTTTAACCACAAAGGAAACTGTAAAACAGACTGGAAATAGCCACAGTACAGTTATGGCATTTTAAAGTAGGAAATGATACGAAACTGAACACAGATTCAGAAGATAAAAATTTATACACATTGGGAAATAATAGATTTGGCAGAAACATAGCTATATAAAGAAAGACCTATATACATTCGTAATTCACGTTCTATGAAATATGTGATCCCTTGATGCTTGATAAATAATCTCATTCTCATTGAGTAGGGAACCAGTGATAAAATGGCAATACCATGATATTACATCTCTGGACACTTCCCTTTTTCAACAATCTTCTAAATACCTTTTGGATTATTAAAACCACTCTTCCACAATTTGAGTGGAAAATTGTGGGGGTGCCCTACCTGAATACTCCCAGTCTCTGGCAGGTATTGAGCTCATCCTACTTTGGGCTCTGAATTTACCCTATTGAATTGAAGTAGAACTATAACTTTGTCTTTCCCAAGGCTTACATCAGGCATGTTAATGTCTCATCCAGATGGCCACTGGAAATGGTGAGGTCATTTGGATGAGTTTCTTCAGTCACTCTGTACTTCTCATTTTGCAGTTAGGTTCAATCTCCACATTTTGGGAAGAATATTCACAAAAAAGGAAAAAAATATATTTTAAGGTACCTTGGCTGATCAAGGGCAAAATTATGAAACAAAATAAAGTAATTTTTGATGTCTTCTAGACCTTCAATCAACTTACTCCTTAATAAGATACTTCTGTTCTTGCCAGTTGATGATTCTTTGTTCCATCAGTTTTGTCTCTTGTTAGATTGGATGTTGAGTATTCCTGCTATGCTGTTAACTGGAAACTAAGGTCTTTGCTGAAACAGATATGACTTCCTAACAGCTATGAATGGTAGAATTTTGCCTACCTAAGAATGAAAAATCTAGCAATCTGATATATGCAAGAAACAGAATTAAAGTATAAAGATTTATGCAGAATTAGAGATATTGTTGTAAAGTTTTTTGTGCCTGAAGTGAATCCAAAAAGAGGGAGCAGCAAGTATAATCTAATAGATGACAATAGTATAAATAGTTATGGTAAAAACCAGGATCCTACATTTTTAGAAAAATATGTCATATATAGTGGAAAATATCAATATTAGTTATCTATCAACAAATAGAATGAATATTTCTTGGCAAATCTATTTTGCGTTTTAAATGTCTATTAAATGTCCTTCTCCTCTTCCTTTACTTTCTACTTTCTTTTTTCTCTTTTGAGGGTCATTTAGTGATTGACATAAAAACATTAATTGTCAAAGACTTTAAAATACTTCATTCAGACTTAGGTACATGTAATAGAAAGATAAAAAATTAGATATCATGCTGACAGAATACTTCAAACACTGCCCTACAGTGAGGTCTTCTTGATTCCTCTTTTCCCTATTCACTTTCTTACCTTCTGTACCTATTTCATTTCTATTTGCAGGCATCATTAAAGTCATACTCTTCTGTAATAACCCTATCAGCTATATGTATTAACCTGAAGGGAACTTTTTCCCCTTTTATGAAATCAGAGATAGTTAATAGGCACTTATAGGCTGTTCCTTGCTTGTCTTGCCCTTGATCACTAAAATGAAGAGGAAATGAAAATTTGTTTCCTATCTACATAAAAATGCATGGCTACTATGAAGAGATGTTCTGTAGTATAGCTGAAAGAACACATAAATCCCACATATTTACTATGCCTCTGGCAACTGATACTTGGCTGTAACCATTCCTTCTGGCAACTGTTTGTTCTAAATCCTTTCTCTCCCTTACCCCACTTCTACAATGTTTTCTATACCTGAATTGTCTCAGTTGAGGCCAAGAATCTTCTTTTCTATTAAAATGCATCATAAGAAAGACATGTTGTTCTATATATTACTAATCTATCTAGTTCTTTGTGAAATCTTCCTGAAGAAACTGCCACAGATTTAAGATGGAATGATAGAAAAATGAGATACAATAGACATTTGACAATTATCAATAGAGGTTAGAAGGAATATGCTTATTTTTCAGCATCACTCAAGACATTTGCATAATTGATCAAGCTCAGGGTCAGAAGGGACTCATAAATAAATGCAGGGATATTTAACCAATCTTTTATAGATCATAATACAATAAAATTATAATCAGAAAAACAAATATATTGATCTAAGTGAATCAAAAAACAAACAAATTAATCAACACCAAGTAAGAATGGATTTCTTGAAAAACAGAAACAAAATAGAAAACAGACTAACTTACAAACATCAAGCTTCTAGAAAAAAATAAAAATTAATTATTTTTTTAGAAAGAGGGAAGAAAATCAAATTACTAAAGGTAAAAAGAAAAGGGAGGGAAAAATAAAAGAAATAGAGAAGGGTAAAGAATTATTAAACCCTACTACATCCATGTATATATGAATAAATTGAAAGTTTACTTGCCTCAAGATGTAAGATTTCCTCCCTACTAGAAGAGACTACAGTGATCACACCATGGAAGGCATTATTGCTCACATGTAAATTGGACAACATGATCTTTGAGTTCCCTTGAATTCTGAAATGTTTTGACTTGAAGAATAAAAGATTGTTTTTGGCTTGGGGAATTGGGAGAGATCAAGAAAAGCTTCACAGAAGAATGAGCATTTAAACTGGTCCTTAAAAAAATGTTTGCCTAACACATGGCATGATTGCTCCTAGTACTATATCCTAATCAGTCATTTTAAAAAATGTATCAAGCACCTACCAAATATCAGTCACTGTTTTGAGAATTGGAAAAACAAAATAATAAATACATAAAAGGTAATTCTAATTCTCAAGTAGGTCACAGTATAATGAGGGAGACAAAATGAAAACAACTATGTAAAACAAGATATCTACAAGATAAATTGGAAGGCATCAGAGAGAGTAAAAACTGGAATTCAGGTTGATCAGAAAATACTTGTTTTGTAAAAGGTGGTATTTTAGGAGCTTGTAGACAGCTCAGTGGGTATGGCACAAGAAGACCCAAATTCATATCTAGCCTCAGACACTCACTGGCTGTGTGACCCTGAGCAAGTCACTTAACTTGTTTGTCTTAATTCACTAGAGAAGGAAATGGAAAAATACTCCATTTTTTTTTTTTTTTGCCAAGAAAATCCCATACAAGGTCATAAACAGGCAGGCATGACTAAATGACTGAATAGCAACAAAGTAACCCAGAGAAGCTAGAAGACAGAATGAGGAGGGAGAAAATTCCAGGCATAAAGGAGAATCAATGACAATGCCCAGAGTTAGGGCATGTAGTATCTTGAGACATTTGACTACTCACCTCATGCTGTTCTATAGGAAGGATTAAGATCATGGTCCCAAGCTCAAGCTCATCTTGAAGGTTACATGTATCCACTCCATTGGATGAAAGTATTGAATAAAGCCTCTTTATATAAAATAGAAGGCACTCCACCAATTCAATTCTCTTTATGGAATAGCAAACTGACTTCCTGGAGGGGGAAGGGAGGACATTGTATAGGTTCTTATAGATTCTGCCAATACAAATTGGGCTCTCATGCCTGTACTTTAGAAAAATTCTGCCTCTTTCACGAATTTATTTTATTTCATGGAGACCTAGTCATGTGACTTTAGTATAATTGGAAGTGATTGCTTAGTGACAGACAGGCCTCCTTGGATACTGCATAAAGTATAGCATAGACTCAACAAGGCAAGAGATAATAAAAGAATGCAGAATAAAACCTCTACTAACAAGCTATTCTCTCAAAGACTCTCTCAGGACCTTCTTAGTATGTGTGTATTTTGTCCTTCATTGCTGAAGAAGACCATACCATCAGAGAAATGATGACATGACTTGCACTTGACTTTGTTTTGAGTGAGGGATGACTGTGCAGGTCACCAGCCTCACTTCTCCTCCAGAGCCATCTGAATCTAGTGACCAGATATTCATCAGGTTGATCGGAGATGACCCAGGATGAGGCACTTGGGGTTAAGCAACTTGCCCAAGATCTCATAGCTAGTGAGTGTCAAATGTCTGAGGTGAGATTTGAACTCAGGTCCTCCTGACTCCTGCACTGGTGCTCTATCCACTGTACCACTTTGCTGACCTCTCAGGACCTAGCAATTCATAAATCATAAATAAACTAACTGCTTTGGACCTTGGAATTCTAGGGAAAGTAAAATGTGAATTTTAGTTTTCTACAATCCATTCTTCTATCAGTGGTTTAGAACATCAGTTCCAAAATGAGTTCAAATCCTGCATCCTGTAAGAGCAGTCATTAGATGGAGCATATACAAACTCTGGGAATGAATATGTTGCCACTCCTATCAGGGAACATCATATAGCAAATGACCTGTAAGACTGGAAACCAACGTTTTTCCTCTTCTTATTTGGATTATTAATGTCAGTATTTCCCAACTGATTCTCACCATGGTGATCACATTACAGAATAGGAATCAGCATCTGGTCACAGCAAGATTTTTATACCAACTTTTCAATGGAGTCCTTCTGACTTCCAGACCTTTATTCCTAGCCACATCTCTACTATTCCTTCCTATTGATTTTTCCTATGTTTCCTATATCAGGTGGAAGGAGAGGACAAAATGAAAGGGGTGCCACTGAAGTATATGTTCATTTTCAACTAAGAGAGAAGGAATAATAAACTCTGCATGTAGATATTGTTGTGATGAATGGCATGAAGACAGGCAAGATTACAAGAAGTTTGGGGAATTGTGAATAATACCAATCTGGTATTATTGATATGCAAAGAGAATAGTAAGATGGAAAGGCAGGCTTATTGTGAAATCCTCACTGTCAAATGATTTGAATAATAGACAAAGGAGATACAATGGAGGTAGAAATGCAGGGTTTGGCAATTAATTAGGTATTGTTGCTGTTCATCTTTCATTTTCAAAGAGGACCAATGACATGAGGGGTTGATGTTTTGACTCACTCATGAATTGGATTATCTTTCATTTTCAAAGAGGACCAATGACATGAGGGGTTGATGTTTTGACTCACTCATGAATTAGATTATCTTTCATTTTCAAAGAGGACCAATGACATGAGGGGTTGATGTTTTGACTCACTCATGAATTGAATTTAAGTGAAACAGAATTGCACAAAGCCATCAGTGTCATTCTCTCTTCCAGACTCATTAAAATCCAGTGGCAAGACACAAGTCTGTATGACTGCAGATGGCCTGAGATGGAGTTGAGGACTTTGGCATCTTCAGTGTCTGACCAAATTCTACGCATCTGCTTCAGCACAGCATCTGCTTCAGCTGCCTTCATGGCCATTGGAACAGATTGTTCTCATCTGTCCTTTCTGCCAGGGAAAGTCTTCACGTGCTTGGGGTAAGCATTTCCCTAAATCACTATGGGCTTGAAGCCCAGTTGCACTCAACCTGGTTTAGCCATTCTGCTGATATGGTTATCCCACAGCATGGACACTGAACATTGTACAGTTCTTTGGAGCCACAGTTGATAGCTGGGTGAAATATGGGCACAAAACATGTAAAGGAAGGGTGTTTTAGATGATTCAAGCAGGGAGCAAGGGAAATCAACTGGTTCACTCTGATTTCTCAGTAAAGTAGAAGGGCAGGTCAAATGTAAAACATAATTGTAAAACTCGGCAAACATTTATTAAGCACCTCCCATGTGCAAGGCCTTGTGCTAAATGCAAGGAATACAAAGACAAAAGATAGTTCTTGGTCACAAGGACCTCATAGCCTAATGGGGAAACAATATTTAAACAACTATGTTCGTTTCTGTTCAGTCATTTCAGTTGTGACTGTTCATGAAACCATTCGAGATTTTCTTTGCAAAGATCCTGGAATGGTTTGCCATTTCTTTCTCTAGCTCATTTTTCAGACAAGGAATTGAGGCAAACAGAGTTAAACAACTTGCCTAGGGCCACACAGTACCTGAGGCTAGATTTGAACTCTGGAAAATGGGTTTTCTTCAATTACTTTTTGCCTAGGACTCTATGCACTATCCACATAGCTGCCCCAAACAACTATGCACAGTCTATGCAATGTATAAATGGAAAATAATCAAGAGAGAGAAAGTATTAAGATTAAAGAAGAGCAGGATTGGTTTAAAAGCTGTGGAATCCAGGGAGCAGGAAAGCATTCCAAGGGATTTAGGAACAATGAAAAAAAATTGAAGGATTTTCATGTAAAACAGCAATATATTGAGAAGAGATAAATAATAACACTATTCCATAAAAGTGATTCCCCAGTTAAGATTTGATAATATGAATTTAATATCCCTTAGACAGGGATTATTTCAGTCTTTGTATTTTTAATATCAGATTCTACCACAGTTTCTGGCAGCTAATAAATGCTTGTTAATAGATAGATTAATTGATTGGAACATAGCTGCATTTTTTTGTGATAATAGGCAAAAAAAGTATTAAACAGATTATAACAATTTGAACTAGAAAGACATAAGAAATTACATATCCAAAGGTTAGTTGGTAGGTTAGCTCTTGTCCTTTGTTCTCAAAGAAAACCAAAATGGCATCTCTCTGTTAGAGTCAAGTTACAATGTTTCTGACTGTGGCTGATCAGACCAATATGAGCTCGGAGTGCTCTACCACATGTCAGGCATAAGTAGTCCTTGGGAACACTTGGGGTAAATTCTGTAAATTTGAACATCTCACATCTCTTTTATTTTACAAATGACAGAACCAAAGTCCAGAGTAGAACAATGACACTCTAAGGTTATTTAAGTAGTGGCCTATAAAAATTCCCATCCAGGTCCTGTGACTTTATATCTAAAACACACCGCATATAAATTTTCAAAACTGTCCAAATCATTCTCACACATATCCTATTCATTAGCCAAAATATTATAAGTTTCTCTGTCCATTTCCACAGTAAAGATGTTATTCATGAAAATATGACTACTTTAGTAGTGGAGAATCCACCATAATCAAACCCTCTGAAGAATACAGTCAAAACCACTGCTTCCAAGGTTTGAGTCAAGATGGCAAAGTAGAAGAAATACAATAGCCAGGCTCTTTCAACATTCCCCTCCAAAAACTTTAAAATAATGACTCAAATCAAATTCTAATGAAGTAGAGCCAAAAAAAGTTTGGGTTTTTTCCAGTCTAATGTGTCAGAGAAGGTAAGAAGAAGAGGTCTGTGACACTTGCATGGGAGCCAGCCCAGTGACTATAGGACAACAGCAGCAGCTGTGGGTTGAAAAGGCAGCAGTAGCAACAGCACCTTTGGAAATCATGAAGCCAGAGACAGTAAGTGGATGGTGCAATTGGTCAGAAAGAGACTACAGGGGACTCCTGTATTATTATTTCTTTAATATAAATTTATTTATTTAACTTTTTACATTCATGATCACAAAATTTTGGGTTCCAAATTTTCTCCCCATGTGTTCCCTCCCCCCATCCCAGTAAACTGAGTATTTTAATTTCCCCTATCACCAATCTGCCCTCTCTTCTATCATCCCTCCCTTCTCTTGTCCCCATCTTCTCTTTGGTACAGTAGGGCCAGATAACTTTCTATTCCCCATTACCTGTATTTCTTATTTCCCAGTAGCAAGAACAATACTCAACAGTTGTTCCTAAAACATTGAGTTCCAACTTCTCCCCATCCCTCCCTCCCCATGCATTCCCTTTGGGAAGGCAGGAAATTCAATATAGGCCATATCTGTGTAGTTTTGCAAATGATTTCCATAATATTCGTGTTGTGTAACACTAACTATATTTCCCTCCATCCTATCCTGCCCCCTATTGTTGCTATTCTCTCTTTTGATCCTGTACCTCCCCAAGTGCTGACTTCAAATTGCTCCCTCCTCCCATTGCCCTCCCTTCCATCATCCTCCCCACC
>CM053770.1:58930274-58976962 GCA_028658325.1 Potorous gilbertii
GAGGACTTTCAAGCATTCTTGATGAAAAGACCAGAGCTGAAAAGAAAATTTGACTTTCAAACACAAGAATGAGAAGAAGCATGAAAAAGTAAACAGCAAAGAGAAATCATAAGGGACTTACCAAAGTTGAACTGTTTACATTCCTATATGGAAAGACAATATTTGTAACTCCTGAAACTTTTCAGTATCTGGGTAGTTGGTGGGATTACATACATACATACACAAATACGCACACACACATGTACACACGTGCACGTGCACACACACACATACATACATTCACCCACACACAGGGACAGAGAGCAAAGAGTGAATTGAATAGGATGGGATCATATCTTAAAAGAAATCAAGGTAAACAGTGAGAGAGAAATGTAGTGGGAGGAAAGAGATTGAAATGGAATGGGGTAAATTATTTCTCATAGAAGAGGCAAGCAGGAGACTTTTTAGTGGAGGGAAAAAGAGGAGAGCTGAGAAAAAGACACATGAAGTTTACTCTCATCAGATTCAACTAAAGGAAGGAATAAAATGCACACTCAATTTGGTATGAAAACCTATCTTACAATACAGGAAAGTGGGGGAGAAGGAGATAATTAGGGTGGGGAGGATGATGGAAGGGAGGGCAATGGGAGGAGGGAGCACTTTGAAGTCAGGACTCGGGGAGGGACAGGATCAAAAGAGAGAATAGAAACAATGGGGGACAAGATAGGATGGAGGGAAATATAGTTACTCTTATACAACACAACTATTAAGGAAGTCATTTGCAAAACTACACAGATATGTCCTATATTGAATTTCCTGCCTTCCCAAAGGGAATGGGTGGGGCGGGAGGGATGAGGGGAAGTTGGAACTCAAAGTTTTAGGAACAACTGTTGAGTATTGTTCTCGCTACTAGGAAATAAGAAATACAGGTAATGGGGAATAGAACGATATCTGGCCCTACTGTACCAAAGAGAAGATGGGGACAAGAGAAGGGAGGGATGATAGAAGAGAGAGCAGATTGGTGATAGGGGAAATTGGAATGCTGGGTGTATTGGAGTGGGGGAAGCGGACAAATGGGGAGAAAATTTAGAACCCAAAATTTTGTCAAAATGAATGTAAAAAGTTAAATAAATAAATTTATATTTAAAAAAAGAAAAACAGAAAAAAATTAAAAAAATAAATTAAAAAAAAGGAAAATGAATGTAACACTAATGAATATGAAATTTAAGCAATCATTAGGAGGCATTTTGTCCAATCATATGCCAAAACAAAAACTGACAATCTAAGTAAAATGGATAAATGCTTACCAAAATATAAATTGCCCAGATTATCAGAAGATAAAATAAAATATTTAAATAAGCCTGGGTCAGAAAAAGAAACAAGTCATAAATGAAACTTCCTAGGGGAAAACATTCCTAGGATGAGATGCATTAACAAATGAATAATACCAAACATCTAAGGAACAAGTATTGGAAAAAATTCCAATACTAAATAAAGCATTTGAATAAAAGTAGATTAAAAATGAATGCTACCAAATTATTTTTGCAATACGAAAATGATTTTATACCTAAACCAAGAAGACCATAATAAGAGAATGAAAACTATGGGTCAATTTCCTTAATGAATAATGATGTTAACATTTTAAATAAAATACTAGCAAAGAGATTATAGCAATATACCGAAGAGATCAGAAAGTATGAACAAGTGAAGTTTATATCAGGAATGCAACAATCGTTCATTATTGAGAAAATTATAAATGCAATTAACCATGACAATAAAAATTATGTGATTTATATAAATATATGCAGATTTTTTTTTACTAAAGACAATATTCATTCCTATTAAAAACAGTAGAAGAGCATAAGAATCAATGGAAACTCTCTCAAAATTAGTAGCATCTCTCTAAAATCAAAAAGGAAGCATTATCTGTCAAGGAGATACACTAGTCATCTTCCCTGTAAAGACAGGGGTAAAACAAGGGTATGTCCACTGTTACCATTATTATTCAATATTATGTGAAAATGCTAGCTACACCAATAAGAGAAGAAAAGGAAATTGAAAGAATAAAAATAAGCAAAGAGAAAACAAAAGTATCACTATTTTCAAGTTATATGATGGTATACTTAGAGAATCCTAGAGAATCAACAAAAAAACTGCATGAAACAACAATTTTAGCAAAGTTTTAGTATATAAATAAACCCACATAGATCATCACCATTTTTCTATATTATCTCCTTCCCACTATACACAAAAAAGAGATTAAAAAGGATAAATTCCATTTAAAAAAACTGCAGATAATATAAAATACTTGGTATTCTACCTGCCAAGACAAACTGAGGAATTACATGAGCACAATTTTAAAACATTTGTTCACAAAAACAGGTATTAGAAACTAAAGAAATATTAATTGTTCATGGGTAGGCTCATCCAATATAATAAAAATGGAAATTTCACCTAACATTATAGAAAAGGAAAATGATAAATAATTATGGAGATGTGTCAAAAATAAGTACACAAATGCATTGCTGAAGTTGTGAAGTAATCCAACCATTCTGTAGAAAAATTTGCAGCTATGCCCAAAGAACTATAAAGCACTGAAAACCCTTTGACCTAGCAACACCAGTTCTAAGTTTGTATGCCAACAAGATCAAGGAAAAGGAGAAATACAAATATACTTACAGCTCTTTTTATGATGGCAAAGAATTGGAAACTGAGGGGATGACCATCATTTGGGGAATGACTAAATAAGCTGTGATCTTTGACTCAAATGGAATGATAGTGTGCTATGTGATGAGCAATGTAGTTGCAGAAAAACCTGGAAATGCTATATGGAATTATTTAAAAGGAAGTAAGCAGAACCAGAAGAACACTGTATACTATAGTAATGAAAATTATGATCAAATGTGAAAGATTTAGCTACTTTGATCAGGACAAACATCCAAGACAATTTCCAAAGACCCAGGACTAAAAAAAAAGCTACCCACTATCAGGGAGAGAACTGATGGTCTCTGAGTACGAACTGAAACATACTTTTTTATTTTATTTTTTCTTGCCCTTTTATTGCAACATGACTGATATGGAAATATATTTTGTGTAACTTCACATGTTGAAATGATAATATATTGCTTACCTTCTCTGGGTCAGGAGAGAAGTGGGAAGAAACTAATTTGGAACTCAAAATTTAAAAAAAACTTAATGTTTAAAAATTAATTTTAAAAACAATCCTTCACAACTTGGGCAAATAAAAGAACATTGTTTCTTTTTTTAGTTTCAAAAAGGTATTTATTTGTTTATTTATTTTAATATATAATTTATTTATTTTTTAGTTCTTAACATTCATTTCCCCAAGAATTCCACAAAATTTTCTCCCCATCTCTCCCCACCCCACACCTCAGAACAGCATGCACCCCATCCACCGCTTCCTCCAATTTGTCCTCCCTTCTATTACCCCTTCCCCTCTATTTTCCTGTAGCGCAAAATAGATTTCTCCACTCCTTGCCTGTACAGCTTAATTTCCAGTTGCAAAAAAAAATTAATATTCATTCTTAAAGCTTTGAGTTGCATATTCTCTCCCTCCTTCCCCATCTACACTCTTTGAGAAACAAGCAATTCAATATAGGTCAGACATGTGTAAAAATGCAAATATAAAGCAAACTAGGTGTGAATAAGTCCTAAATCAGTTTCAAAGTATTACAGGGACTTTGCAAATTAGTAATTTTAAAAATGTTATTTTAATAAAAGCCTACTATATACTAGACACTGTGGTATGTACTGACAATGTAAAGAAGGGGACAAGTATTCCATACTCTCAAGGAGCTCACAGTTTAATGAGAAAGGTAATATGTCAACTATATGCAAACAAAAGATATAAAGGATAAATTGGGGGTTCTCTCTGAAGGAAGGAGGAATAAAAGGTTCCTTGCAAGTGGTATATCTTTACTTGAGACTTGAAGGAAGTCAGCGAAGCTAGGAGGCAGAGATGAGGAGAACAGATTTGGAGTTTTGAGCTTCCAAATGTTGGAAAACTTGGAGATTCTTTCAGTGGCTGTAACCATACTCACCAAAAACAGTAGCATCATCTCAGAAGCAGGAGTAGCTGTTGGCAGAGTTGACGTCAGGAGCTATGAAACACATGTAAGATCAACCGAACCAAAGCAAGAAATGTAAATAGAGGTTGTTTTTGTTTTGGTCAAAAACCCTGAGGGTCTTCCCCACTCATATTGATTTTTCTTTTTTATAAAAGGGGCCATTCCTTGGGTCCTTTCTTAACAGCCTTAATCACTGAATGGGTATTCCTTACTCAAAGTGAAAACTCAGAAAGACTTTAGTTTAAAAAAGCCAAGGTCTCCCACTGCCTCCAGAGCCATCTCCAGTCATCCTGGTCTGTAACTTGGAACTGGACCTAGATGACTCTGGAGGAGAAAGTGAGACTGGTGACCCTGCAGAGCACTCCCTCACTTAAATCCAATTCATTTGCAAGTCATGACATCATCTTCTTGATGTATGGCCCTCTTCAAGAACTAAACAAGAACAAGTTCTTTGAGAGAATGGAATATTTCCCTTTCCATTTCTAATACCAACATTTGGAACATTGCTTAGAACATTATAAATGCTGAATAAATAAATTTAGTTTATTTATTCTCAGCACAGGGAACACCCTCTATCTACTAATATCTTCTTTTATAGATGAAGAAAGTAGAGCTTCCAGATATCAAGGTTAGGCAAGTCTTCCAGTGACTCCACTGTATTGCCAAAAATGTTAAGACAGTCACATAAGATTCTTCCCATACCTTCCTTTAGACATGATAGCTGATTATCAAGTGTCAGATAGAACAGACCTTATTGGCATCAGGTCTTGGTAAAGATGGTATGATGTAACCTTAAAAAAAAATTCAAATACCATAGATTGAGCCATTGCCCACAATATACCATATTTACCTATATATCTGCTCTCTTATTTATTCTTATTTTCTCAATTTTTAGAAGCACATTTAAGTTTGATTCTTTTCATATTATGTCTTCCTGGTTGTTCACACCATCAATAACCACTGAAGCTTGTCAATAGTGGTAAGGGAGTTATAGTTCCATTTAATTAAAATATTTCCTAATGTAAATCTGTTTTAAGAGACCTTTAAAGATTCTAAATTGAAAAAGACAAAAGGATCTGATTTCTGAGGAAAGCAATAGTTGCAGTGTTGCATGGTAGTAGTAAATTAGTCACTACAGCTAGAGAAGTAGAACTTTGTCTCAGGTTGATGATGAGGTGGGGGAAGTAGGACATGTTTTCTGCCTGTGGTAGATATCTTGACAATGGATTCTGACCCATCAGTGTCCTACATGGTCTGGTACAACCACCCTGGTTATTCAGCCAGTTTCCATCCCCAAATTTCCTCTCCTGAGTCAATACTCCTCTTTTCCTTTCTTCTATTTTCTGTCACATCTCCTCTTCACCCTCCAAAGACTTAGGAAATTTGGAAATCTCAGCCATACTGTAGAGGGACATCAAGGCTCTGAGGTATAAGTTACCTTTCTCCTAGTTAATGAGACCTAGAGAGGACTGTGTTCTACCTCTACCTCTGTTGAGGTAAACTGGGAATAACATTTTCTAATTACAGCTCTGGGTGGCAGAATAGTGGGAGAAATCTGTCACTCCAAGGCAAAGTTCATACCATCAGAACATCAACACTACTGAATTTCCTCTGCCCCACATCACTGGTAAAATATCTCTGGAAAAATACAGGCTGCTTTGGAAGCAAATTTGTTACTCAGAACCAGAGGCAGAAAACACTGACTGTAACATTTTCAGCCTGTGGATTGGCCCACCCACAAAAACATGTTCTTATCCTTGAAAACATTTCTGTGGGCTCTCATGGGATGGATGCCCCCAAATGGTTTTGACCAAAACATTTGAGTCAGTGGCTCTGTGTAAACAGAGCTTAACATAACTAGCAAAAATGATGGAGTTCTTCACTCAAAGCATTGTCTACTTGGGAGGAATATCAAAACGATTGTCCCTCCCCACACTTCCCTTTTGACACTTGATACAACATATCAGGTTGCTTAATGCTCATGCTATCGGCAGATATGGAATAGGAGATCAACCTCTTCATTTTTTTTTCTTTTCTTTGTTTGTTTGGTTAGTTTTTACCTTAAGTAAAGCCTAAGATATTGAAACCAAAAGCAAAATAGAACATGACTGTTTTGATGATACAAAATTGGGTAAGTCTCAATTTGGGAGGCTAGGAGAAGAAGAAATAATATGTAGAGGTTAGGCAAAATAAGGTCATTAAATATGATCACCTGCTGGCGTAACATTTACTTAGTACAGAATAGTATGTGTATGTATTTGTACATGTTTATGTGTATATTACACATATATATAAATATTTACATACATAATTAATATAAATATATATTATATATATGTATGTATGCCTTAGATACAGACACAGAACAAACCTAAAATAGGGGGAAATATTCCTGATTTTCAAGAAAGATTCAATTATGTGATACAAGATTCATTTTTAGTAGTGAATAGGTGATTCAAAACTCTGGTTTAAATAAACATCCCCCAGTTTAGATCCTTATACAAAACTTATTCTAAGTTAGTCCAATATTTTGAAGCTGGAAAGAAGCCTGGAAACATCATCAAAACAAAATTTTGCATGAAATTTCTAATAATTCTTAGTTTCGGGACTGGTTAGCAATGTTGTCACAATAAAGGGCTACTTTCATTTTCCTTTCTTTCTCTGACATACTATGAAAAAAGAGATGGTGAAAATTTCATAATATAAACTTAGGTAGTTTTGCACTCCTTTTTTTCTTTTCTTTTTATCCCTTCAACAGTCTGTTTTGCTCTAATTTGTGTTTAACCTGAAAATTTGGATTCTTTTTTTTAAATTGAGCTGAATGTGTCACTTTTTTTCTTTAAAAAGAAGAGTTTTCCATTTAGTTTTTGAAATGGGCACAGCAACATCAGAGGAGTTCTGAGTAATATCAGAGGGTTATCAGGAACATCAGAGCCTCACAGCCAGTGTGTTTCTAAAGCAACATTCAAGCAAGTTTTTTTTCCCCTGACTGAAGCCAGCTTTCTATTCTCTAAGTTACACTGCCCCTCTGGCTTCAACTGATACGGAATTATTAAAGTAACACACATACATGCATACATCTCCACACTAGTTTAGCAGGTTTCCAACTTTTCTCAGAGGTGGATAAAAGGAGGCATCGTACTATAATTCAAACATCTTCAGGTAGCTATTGCTGGGTTTCATTTGGTCTCTTTCAAATGGCATGAAAGACCCTACAGAATTATATGGGCCCTATCTGAAGTCACCTTGCTTAAAGAGATATTTTGGTATAAACCATTATCTTTCCTTCTAATACCAATACTGACATTGAAAAGTGATGCTGAGACTGCAGGGAGTGACTTTGCAGAATTCACAGCATATTACAAGTTGTGCTTGGAACAAGCAGGTGTAATCCCATAAAGATAAATATAATCCAGTTACTGGCATTGATTCCTTTAGCATCTTATCGAATTCCCTGTTGTAGCAACAGCCTTATTCTGTTTTCCTATCCTACTGAACTAGTGGATGACTCAGTCCACAGACCAAGAAAATGGAGTACAATTATAGCTTTCAAAATGGTTTACGTGTGACTGCTCAAGGCTCCTCTCTCATTGGGTCCTAGCACACCAAGCTAAATATGAGTTAACAGATTCCTAAAAATATGCCTGGAGTGAATCATTCTCTTGAAAAGAGTTCTGGAGAATGTTTACCACAAAAACGGTAAGGCATAAGACAGTAAGGACTGCCAACTTCTCTTCAGCAAATATGAGATTCACTTGCGTCAGCTGCATGCTATGTTCTACCGTCCATATTTGCAGGCTATGAACTGAGAGAGCATGAATGATCTGTTTAAATCCAAAACCCTGCAGATAATTTCAAAGAATGCTTTCTATGTCAATTCCCAAAACAAGATGCACAAGTGCCAAAGGCAAAGTATATTAGGGAATACAGATCATTGGGATGTTTCCTTAAAAATGTAAAGAAGGAATGATTTCCCAAAGAAAGAATATTTCAAGCAGGGTGAGGAATAAGGGGTGAAAAGGGTGAACTTCAAACTCAGGGCTTCCATTTTTATCACACTGAGGCACCGGAAGGAAGGCAATAGGTTTTCTCAGAGAAAAATCTCTGAGTTATCCTAGACAAGCTTCAAAATGGAATGAAATTGACTGGGCAGTTCAATCCAAATATTCGGCTCTACTACCACTACTACTACTACTACTACTACTACTACTACTACTACTACTACTACTACTACTACTACTACTACTATCACTACCACTAACACAACCGCCACCACAACTACTATTACTACTACAACCACAACTACCTCAGCCACCATCCCCACCATTCCCATCACCAAGTAAAATGAATAATGCTGCAATTATCCTCACAAGTGCTAATATATTTAGTATTTTAAAGTTTATAAAGCTCTTTATACACTATATATCATTTTACTCATTTTATCTTCATTATGATCCAATTAGGGATACATGAAGGGAATGACAATATAGGAAAATTATATTGTAGATGCCCTCCCTCCTCACTTTCCTAGAACTCTGTCCGTCCTTTTACTTTTTCGTATTACTAAAGAAGCTTGATATAGCTGATATTGATAAGGTTTACAGTTTTATCTTTCCTAAGGTAATTCACATTTTTATTAGACAATTCAAAGGATTCAAGATGCTAGAGAAATGAGTCTCAGTGGTATATTTTCAGGTGGCTAGGTGAATATTAGTGGGGCAGGTGTCAAACTGCCTAGGAGTGCTATCCTCAACACATGTAATAGAAAAATATTTGATTTTCCGCTGGAAACTGGATCCTGGAAAAAGTGTTTTCCTTATTGTCTGCTAATAGTATGCCTTATATCCTCATATTGTCCCAGAATGGGTCCCAGAAACCCTTTTAGATTAAAAGGTTAAAATAATTGATTATTTCCCAATGGGGACTTGTCATCTACAGGTTGATTTAAATGTGGCTTAATCATCTTGCTTGTTTTAGTAATTTGTCAGATTCATATCTATTTGGCTAACAGGTGTGTTGATGTTTATCTACAGGGGAATTCATTAACTTTTTAGTTATATAAGGGTTTTCTTCTTTTTAAGTTCTGAAAAGCATATCCTTCATTAAGTAACTACAGTATACAAGGGTAGTCTATTAAAAAAAATGCAACCAATTCAAAAAAATTATTTTAAATTCCATTTGTATTTCAATTTTGTATTATTAAGGTGGCATATAACTCTTAATATAGGGTTGGCATTGTGCTCCAGAGAACAGTTGTCACTGCTTGCATGTCGATAGAATTCATAATCGTTTGCTTTGATTGACAACTTGAAAGATCCTCTCTTCCTCCCCTCATTAAATATCCCTTCCTTTTGTCTACCCTAATTTCTGGAATTAAAAGATGGTGGGGAAGAGGGAGTTTTCCTTTGTATAAAAGCATTAAAGCTTTAGAATTCTCTAGTTAACATACAAATCTCCAAGATGCAGTAACACTATAGTTTTATGTAGGAATTATGGAATGTCATAGCAGGAATAGGCCTTAAAAATCAGCTGAGGTTCTAGTGCAGGTCTAGCATTTTACAGATAAGTAAACTGAAGCTGATTGACTAATTTATTGGAGGCTGTAAAACTAGTAAGTGATAGAGCCAAGACTTAGATTCAGATCTTTGGATTCCCCAGTGCAGCATTCTCTCTGGCACATGATAAGTTTATATTTGTACACCAGAACCAATAAATCAACAAACGGCTATTATGTTGCTACTTTATTTTAAGATATGTGCTATGTATGCATGATACACAGTCCTTGCCCTCAAGGCATTTGAATTTGGGGGCAGATAAGGGGGATAATATACATACATACATGACTTCATGTATACATACACATATATGTACTATGTATGTACATGTGTATACTCAGATACATGTATAGACATATACAATTGCTGTACATACATACATGTGAATATATATCTTTACAAAACACACAAATATATGTATATATGTGTCTACATACATATATCTATATGGGCATACACATGTGTAAGCATGTATATATACACACAATTTTATACATGTGTGTATGCATATATGAATGCATGCATGCTTTTATGTGTATGTGTGTGTAGTATGTGTCTGTGAATACATATATGTGTACATATACATACAGTCTATACAAACTAATTTCAAGGGGGCTGTAAAGTAAGCTCAATGAAGGATTAATGTAGGAGACAGTACATGAGCTCTGCTTTGGAATAGAAATGGATCATATAAAAATGAAAGAATTCTTGCTTTTCCTTGTTTCTGCCATCTTGAGAAGATCTACTGGTATGCCTACTAAGGCTTCTTAGAGGCTGCCATATTGTGGCTCGTTAAGTTTACTCAGCCAGAAACAAAGGGGTACAGGAACGCAAGGAAGTGTTGTTTCAATATGAAACAACTGTGGTTGCTGGACCACTCTTTTGGATATGGTATGACTAGCAGCTCCAGAAATGTTGGAGTAATAGCCAGATGCCAAAGGATCATGGGACTCCTGCTTCTGTTTCCTGTGTCATGTTTCATGTCACTGGTGGGAAGAGAAACAAGTGGATGGAGTGGATGGGCAGGCATCTCCTAAGGGACAAAAAGTTCAAATGTTCCCTAGCCTTCCATTCTAGCAGTAACACAGAGGAAAATAATTAGATAAGTTCATTCCTAACAGTTCTATGTATCACCAAGGGGTATAACCACATTCCTAGATGAGCCAGATTTCTCCTTAGACTTAGCATTAGTTTGTAGAACCACACTGAGTATGTAATAGAGCATAATCAATGTTAAACAATAAGCCAAAGGGTGTAATAGAACTAATTTCTTTCATGAAATGTTTTAATAAATCAATCCTATTTTTGAAATCTATCTTGATTCTTGAATTCCATTTTGTCCAGCATCTGTTCCAGTCATGCTTTTCTTCCCAGTGTTCTTACATGTGGGCTTCCAAAGCACAGAATATTAAAGCTACCAGCTTATAGAATAAAATTCATGTATCACCATCTATTGTATTGGTCAAGCTTGTTTTGCCTATGGCAGCTAGGTGGCACAGTGGCTAGAGCCTTAGGCCTGGAGACAGGAAAGTTTTGAGTTGAAATTCTATTTCATACACATAGCTGTGTGACCCTGTGTAGGATTTCTACTGGGGAAAAAGCCATAAAATAGAGTAGTAAGTGAAAAGTTATAAAAACTTAAAATCTGTGAAAGCTGAAAGCCTGAATATGGTGACCTCTTAACAATCATAACTTAGATGCTGAATTACATGTTAGACACTTAGTCATAACTTAGAATACTATGACCTATGAAAGCCATAGTAAGAAATTTGTGACCAGCATATGACTGGGACATGATAAATACACATACTTATGTTTGACCATAACATTGGCTTAACTCCCAAGTTCACTATTAAGCAGAAAACCAAAATTATCCACCACTCAGTAGTGATGCACTCTGTAACACCTCCTCCCTTTGTTTTCTATAATTACCACTGGTATTTGGGGGATTTCTTTGTGGGGATACAATAAACCGTCTGGCTGCTACCCCAGACTGAAGTACATAAGCATTCATAATGACTGATTAAACAACTAACTAAAATCAGTCTGGAAATATTTGGCCTCTTCCTTTGGTATCAAGAGAACACACCACAGTCATGAGGAAGGTACAGGATTCCCAAGCCAGAGGAATTCTGGATCCCACACTGTGGGCAAGTCACTTTAACCTGTATGCCTCAGTTTCCACATCTGTAAAGTAAACTTGAGAAGGAAATGACAAGTGAGCATTTTTGCCAACAAAATCCCAAATGTGGTCACAGAGTTAGATATGACTGAAATAACTGAACATAAGACTAAAAAATTTAAAAATGATCTATTATACAATTGTTCCATTCCATTGATGGTAGAGAATAAATCAGACAAGACTAGTATCTCTAAAAACACAAACTGGAGTACCATGGATTAAGATGAGAATTTTTATATAATTCTCTAAACTAGTAATTTTACACTGACTTCAAAGTTCAGAAAGTTTCAATAGAAGTATGTGTATGCATATAACAACTAATATTTATAGAGTACCTTAAAGTTTGCAAAGGTTTATACAAATATTTCTTTTGATCCTTATAACCCTGGGAAACCTGTGACCTCAAGGCCACATAGAGTCTTTTAGGTCCTCAGGTGTGGCATTTTGACTAAATCCAAGTTTTACAGAACATATCCTTTTATTAAGAGAATTTGTCATGTGAAGTTTGGATTCAGTCAAAGGGCAGCACTTGAGGACCTAGAGGGCCACATGTGGCCTTGAGGCTGCAGATTCCTCACCCCTACATTATGATCCCCATTTTATAGTTGAGGAAACTGAGGTACAGTGGTTAAATGACTCATCCAGGGTCCAATGTCTGGTAAATCTCTGATGCAAGATTTAAACTCATTTCTTTCTAACTCCAGTTTTACCTAGCCGGCCCTAATATGCAAGCAAGCACACATCCATACATCCATACAACCTCACAGAGTGAATGCACATGCAATTACATGCATATATACATCGACTATATTTACCAAAATAATCTGAAAACTGGCTGCAATATTTTTCCTCTAATCTGACTTTGATAAAAACCTTATAGTTATATAGAATGAGAGTTTATTGATCTTAGTTGGAAGGGATTCCAGAGGCTATCTATTCTTTTTTTTTAATTAATTGGGTGGAGTAAAATCAGAGACTTTTCTGAACTCTCTCCCAAAGCCCTCCAAATACCTGTAAAAAATGGTTCTAGAGAAATTCTAGAGCTACAGAACCCATACAGTGACAGAGTGAAAGAAATCCCCAGTCTAAGACAATCTAGAAAGTCAAGAAGAAGAGTCTTTTGTACTATCAGGGAGCACAGCACAGTTCCACTGGGCTGCACTGGCACAGACAGGTAGGACCAGGCCTCAGGGGACTGAATCATTGGCAGCTGTGGAAGTTTTCAGACTTCCCAACTAACACATGCCAAAAATGTCACTGGGAAAACTCTGTAGGACATGGGTAACAGAGGAACCAAGGTCTGGCCATCCAGCCCCACCCCCAGGGTAGCAGTGACAGAGGTTGCTTCTGGAGCTCTGTGGGCACAGATAGTGCCTTGATACAAAAATCCTGAAGCCTAGGGCAGTACCCTCACCCTCACCCCCACCCCACCCCCATTAAAAGCAGAGTCTACCTTGACAAAGAGTTAGAAAGTCAAATGTTTGGCATGGAAAATGAGTAAACATCATAAAAGAACTCAGACTATAGAATCTTACTTTGGTGACAATGAAGATCAAGGCATACAAGAAGAAGAGGAGAGTAGAGTGAAAGATGCTACATCAAAAACCTCCAAGAACAATAGGAATTGGTCTCAGGCCATGGAAGAATTCGAAAGGGTTTTGAAAATTATGTGAGAGAAGTAGAAAAAAAATTGGGAAGACAAATGAGAGTTATGCAAGAAAATCATGAAAAATGAGTCTGCAATTTGCTAAAGGAAACTCAAAAACTACTGAGGAAAATAACACTTAAAACCAGACTAAACCAAATGGCAAAAGAAGTCTAAAAAGCCAATGAGGGGAAGAATGGTTTAAAAAGCAGAACTGGCCAAATGGAAAAGAAGGATGAAAAGCTCACTGAAGAAAATAATTCCTTCAACATTAGAATAGAGTAAATAGAAACCAATGACTTTTTGAAAAAAATCAAGAAATTATAAAACAGAACCAAAAGAATGAAAAAATAGAAGACAATGTCAAATATCTCATTGGAAAAATCACTGACTTGGAAAATAGATACAGGAGAGATAATTTAAAATTATTGCACTACCTGAAAGCCATGATCAAAATTAGAGGCCAGACAACATATTTCGAGAAATTATCAAGGAAAATTGCCCTGATATTCTAGAACCAAAGGGTAAAATAGAAATGGAAAGAATCCACCCATTCATTGCCTCTGGAAAGAAATTATAAAAGGAAAACTCCTAGGAATATTGTAAGCAAATTTCAGAGTGCCTAGGTTAAGAAGAAAATATTTCAAGCAGCCAGAAAGAAACAATTTTAGTGCTGTGGAAATATAGTTAGGGTAACACAAAAATCTAATAGCTTCTACATTAAGAGGTCAAAGAGCTTAGAATATAATATTCTGGAGGTCAGAGGAGCTAGGATTAAAACCAAGAATCACCTACCCAGCAAAACTGAGTATAATACTTCAAGGGGAAAATGGAAATTCAATGAAATAGAGGACTTTCAAGTATTCTTGATGAAAAAACCAGAGCTGAATAGAAAATCTGACTTTCAAATACTAGAATCAAGAGAAGCATGAAAAGGTAAACAGGAAAGAGAAAATATAAGAGATTTATTAAGGTTGAATTGTTTACATTCCTACATGGAAAGATGATATTTGTGATTCATGAGATCTTTCTCAGTATTAGAGTAGTTGGAGGACATAGATAGAAGACACAGAATGTGTTGAATATGAAGGGATGATATTTAAAAAATAAAATTAAGAGGTGAAAGAGGAATGCATTGGGAGAAGGAGAAAGGGAGAGATAGAATGGGGCAAATTATCTCACATAAAGGAGGCAAGAAAAAGTTTTCACAGTGGAGTGAAAGAGAGAGGAGGTGAGAAGGAATGAGTGAATCTCTCATTGGATTTGGCTTAAGGAGGGAATAATATACACACTCATTTGGGTATCTTACCCTATAGAAAAGTAGGGGGGAAAGGGATAAGAAAAGTGGGGACTGAGAGAAGGGAGGGCAGATTCAGGAAAGGGGTAGTCAGAAGCAAACACTTTAGAAAAGGGATAGGTTCAAAGTAGAAAATAGAATAATTGAGGGGTGAAATAGGGTGGAAGGAAATTTAGTTATTCTTTCACAACATGACTATAATGGAGGTGTTTTGCGTAACTACACATGTATAACCTATATTGAATTGCTTGACTTCGCATTAGGGGTGGGTGGGGAGGGAAAAAGGGAGAGAATTTGGAACTCAAAATTTTAAAAACAAACATCAATAAACAAGGATACAGTCAATGGGGTATAGAAATCTATCTTGCCCTTCAAGAAAGTAAAAGGGAAGGAGATAAGAGGTGGGGATGGCAAAAGTGAGGGAAGACTGTGGGAAGGGGTAATCAGAATGCATACCATCTGGAGTGTGGAACGGGAAAGATGGGGAGAAAATTTGCAACTCAAAATTTTGTGAAAATGCATGTAGAAAACTAAAAATAAATAAATAAACTTAAATCTTAAAGAAAATTAATTTTTAATTTTTCAACGTTCATTTCCCCAAGATTTTGAGTTCCAAATTTTCTCCCCATCTCTCCCATTACCACACCCCAAGACAGTATGCATTCTGATTATCCCTTTCTTCAATCTGCCCTCCCTTCTATCACCAACCCCACTTCTCTTATCCTGTTCCCCTGCTATTTTTCTGTAGGGCCAGATAGATTTCTATGCCTCATTAAGGCCATCTATTCTAAGCCCTTCATTTTACAGTTAAGAGGCTCCAGAGAGCCTAAGTTACTTGCCCAGGGTTAACCCAGGTGGTCTGATTGTACTAACTCCTGAAGAAGCAATCATCACTCAACTACCTCTTGATGAATTTGGAATCTTTTTCAGTTTGTGGAATGACCCAGATCAGCCTCTCTTGACTTTGCAACTTGAGGGTAGGAATTTTCTTATAGATTTTATTTGTATATCTAGCCCTTAGCACAGCACCTGAAACACAGTAAGACCTTAATGAATACTTGTGGAGTTGATTCATCTCCCAATAGGAGCCTTTGCAGGTCCTTACCATGTACAGGCATTCTCTCTTTAATTTGCACTCCAGACTGGATCACTTCCAGCTAAGCAGCAAAAAGACCTTGCTAGCAGGTTTCTCTATTTTGTACCTCACCTGATACTTGTGATGAGTAATAATGAAGGTGATTTCTCTTATTACATCTTTGAGAAAATCTTAAATAATTTCTATGTATCAAAGGTAAACATTTTGTTGGAAGACCGACTTAAAGGTTACGTTTTGCTGTACTGAATTATTATTGTTTTTAATTAGCAAACAATAAGTACGGTGGGGGCTTATTTTCTCTATGTGTTTCAATCAATTGGGTGATAGTAAAGATGAGGGGCAGATAGGTGGTGCAGTGGATAGAGCACCAGTCATGAGGACTTGAGTTCAAATCTCACCTCAGACACTTGACACTCATTCACTGTGTGACCTTGGGAAAGTCACTTAACCCCAATTGCCTCATCCTGGGTCAACTCCAGTCACCCTGATGAATATCTGGTCACTGGATCCAGATGTCTCTGGAGGAGAAGTGACGCTGGTGACCTGCACAGCCCTCCCTCACTCAAAACAAAGTCAAGGGCAAGTCATGTAATCATACAAAGGATGAACACAAACACAAACAACTTTACATTCTAAACTGAAGTCACCATCTGTTATCTCTTGGGGAAAAAGAAATCAGCTGTACTGACAGGCACTTTTTAGGTTTTTTGTTTATTTATTTTTATGGGGGGTTTTTGTTGTTGTTATTTTAATCTCCTTGGTAGTACAATTGATATGTATTCATTATATTTCACTATAAAATTATTCCAAGCTGTAATCATGTTCTTTCTCAGATTTATTTCCTATTTTTCTTTTACATTAACTAGTTTGAACATGTTAGTATTGGTTTGTTTCAATTGCACTCCCTATCTTTTTCTCATTTTTAATTCTTTAAAAATGTATTACTTGAGATTTTTCCTTTAATAACTCAATGATATGACTCTATACTGAAGGGTAATGAGTCCAAAATCAATAACAAGTGTTTTACTACCCATTAAAACATAAATCAATTTCATTTTTTATTGTTAATTAATGCTTACCATGACCAAGTTCCTACCTAACAAATACATTCTTGACATAAGTATATGACAAGATAAAAGTGTATTTATATGTATATGTATCTACATACATATATTGTTATGCACATATATACATATATGTATATATGTTATATATATTATAAAATATATAATATATATTATGTATATATATGTATATGTATCTACATACATATATTGTTATGCATATATATACATATATAAAACAATATATGTATTATAGTTCAGAAATCCATTCCCCTCTCATTCCTCTTTATTGAATATTTCCTTGTTCTTTTTTTGGTACATTTCTCTCCCTCTTCAACTAACTCTGCCTTTGCTTTGAAGTCATTAAGTATCTAAGAATGTTGTATTGTAATGTAGAGCAATTTATCAGGTTTCTCACTGAATTCGTCTATTTCATCTAGTTTATTCAATTTATTTACTGCATCTAATTCAATGTAAATATTGCTTACAACAAATATTTGTAGATAAAATACAATTTTCCTCATGGTGGTCCTTTTCGCAAATGTGTATCATTATCTTTACAACAGAAGATGACAAATATCCCATGAAATGAGGCTTCTCATTGCTTTTCAATGACCATTAAAAATGACTTCACTAATTCTTTTATTTGCCCTAGTTAGAAGCATCTATTTTGCTATAACTTCCTTCTTTCTTCTGATTTCCTTTATACCAGAAATATTAAATTTTATATGGTTCAGATTTTCCAGTTGTATTTTCACTCACTGGGATAAGAAATCACATCTATATGCCAACTACTAAGTTAAAATTTATTTATGATCTAAAAGTCAATTCTCAATACCACCATTCGACCATCATCATGATAGAAAAAGAAGAAGGCTTAAAGGAGATTGAGGGGTACGTTCCTTTGGTCAAAGAATTATCAAATCTCCAGTCCAGTGATGATGAGTCTCTATATACTTATTTAGGCAAGTCTGTTGCATACTCAAATTCTTCCCAGTGAGGTACCATTTGTATAGTATAGCATAGGCACTGAGAAACTAGGGTTACTTCCATTCCATGATGAAACATTGGAACAGAACTTTGTAGAGGAAACACTTTCCCTTCCCAACTCTCCATACAAATTTCATTTCATTTATCTCATCTTATGGATAAACATACATTTAGTCCAGCATTTGCTCTAACCCATAGTCTATCTGAAGTATATACCTTATTAATTCAATGTAGACATAATTATGCTGTGGCCTGAAGTTAATTTTTATACGCCATACTGTTAATATTTTGTAAACTATTCTCCTCCTTCCCTAACTTCCTCTGTAATTCTGGAAATTTGTGATTGGCAGCACTGCACAGAAGTCATTTGAAAATGACTGAGACCAAAATTATACTACCAGATGTTTTCTGTCAGTCAACCAAGAGGAAGAGAAAATAGAGGAGTGGTGTCTTGAGAGTGCCAATAGAAAATAATCACACATTTAATTTTTTTTCCTTTTATGATTATGGTCATATTGTTGAACTTGTTTGTACCAACAATGAAAATTTATTTCAGGCACCTCCCTGAAAGTCTCTCTACAATTAATATTATATTATAAATATATTTTATATATATATTATATTTATATAATATATATTTATTATATTCCTGGACTTCCCTCACTAACAGTCAATTTTCCAATGTCCAGGAGATACATCATTTTATCTCTTAAATTAAATCAAGCTGATTTATTGTAGGCATGGTACAGCATGTGGGTTCAAAGTGAATTAAGTGATTGACAGAAGAACAGCAAGGTGCCACTACCCTGAAACCACCTGCTGACTGGAGGTCACACATAAGCTGTGAAGGCTTCAGTTTCACCTCAATTTGAATGGAAACACAGTCATCAACAGTTGTAAAGACAGAGGAGAACATATGGTGCATCTGGGACTCACAAGGTCAACCTCTTATTTTAACTCCCTGCTTGATAATGTGATCTATCTTGTTGACCTTGGAGGTCTCAAAATGAGGAAAAATGGAAAACCTTATTTTCAATGGTCAAACTAAGCAAACAATGCAAAGATGGGAGCAGACTATGCAGCATGAAGGCGTCCTGCTGAGTCTGGCATCCTGGTTACCTTTTCCCTGCAGGATCACCACTATGCCTTGTGCCTTTAATCCAGGCAGCCAGTCTCAGAAAGGAAAACCATGTGTTGCATCAGAATGAAGGCGATTTAAAAGGAAAGATCTCAATTCCATTCAATAAATTAACTAGTTACACAATGAATCTGCTGGGAGTGTGTGAGCAATGATTTATTTAGTTGGCTTCTCAAAATGCACTGTCCTATATAAAAGGGATTTTCCAGCTAACTGAAGCTTTCCAGATAATTCTTTCAAAACTTATATTCATGTTTCATGGAAACTTTGTTAAAATACATCATACTCTTCTCTCTTCTTAAATGGAGAGTATTATTCATAAACTAATATTGCCTTGATGATTCAGGGTCATCATCATGAAGGCTACATACAGTGATGACCTTTGGATTTTTACGATAAGAAGGGCTATTTTGATCTATAATAACTGACCCTAAACTCTATTATACTTTTATTTATCTCTTTTTTCCCTTCTCCCTCCTACCCACATATTGACAAAAACTGATAGCCATTAATTTTTTCCCTGCCATCAAAGAATATGTTTCTAGTAACAATCCCCTTCCTTTGTTGTACGATATTCCTTATTATCAGTGATATGAGAGAGGAAGGTGATGGAGGGAGGGAGAGGGACAGAAGGAGAGGAGGGAGGGAGGGAAGAGAGAGAGGAATGGAAGGATGGAGGGAGGGAGAGAAGGAGAGGCTATTTTCCAAGGATATAAGGATAGCCTGAAAGGTTCACCTTTAGCAAAAGGCATGAACATATTTAATGTGTTTTCTCTATGTCTTTTGCTCTTTGAAAGACTTTTTTTAATCATTCAAAACTGATTCAGTGCCAACAATGTATAAGGCTGGTTGTGTCTAGTTGCAAAAAAATAAGAGGGACACAGTCCTGTCACTTAATAAAGCAATAGATGAGATTAGATATGTACAGATATCATTTTTTTTAAAAGTAGAAGATACGTACCATGGGAGGTATAAACAGTGTTATAGGAGTTCAAAACAAGAAAATCTCACTTCTGTCCAGGAGGATTTTATGAAATGTCTCATTGTGTAAGTGTGTTTAGGTTAGTCTTTGAAGGGCTTGTAAGACTAATAAGCAAATAAAAAGAAGAATGACATTCTAGGTGAAAAGGAATACTGTGAGCAAAAGAAAAGAGGCAGGAAATATGGGTTGGGAAAACAGCAGGTACATGGGTAAAAGAAAATAAGTATAGTGGCAGGAAAAGATAATAAGAAAAGAAATAAGTATAAAGGGAATAAAAGAAAATATGACTGCAAAAATAGGTTGGGATCAGACAATTGAGGACCTAGAATCTGGACGTTATTTGACACTGACTTTGAAAAAAATTTCTGGATCCTCATCTCTGTACTATGTAAGATATCATACTATTTGTCTTCATCTAAGTGACATGAAAATGACATATGTAAGTGGCATATAAATAAAATACATAAGAAAGCTGGTCTTCTTTACTCTAGTTTTTCTTTTTTCTTGAGGAGAAAGAATTCACTAGTAGAAGACAGATGAATTTATTGCCTATTATTTTTTTTTGATTTTTAAGGTTCTGATCTTTTCTTTTTCTTGCAGAAATCACATAAGTGAATTATATAAGTAAAACTGGAATTAGTCAAAATCATAATGCTAGAAGGAGATACTTACAAAATGCATCATAAATAACTCAAATGTTTCTCAGCCAAATCATGTTTTTTTAAGCCATCAAATCAATTTTTAAATACTATAATTAAACATCTAAGTGAGTCCTGGGAATTACAATGGAACCCCAAATGGGGAAAGGAAATATAATCACAAGACCAGGCAAAGATGAAAAAGTTTTATTTCATTTTGTTTTCCTTTCCCCCTACATTTTTGCTCCAAACTTTAATAGAGGATTTATGTCAAGTCTAGAAATATCTATAACTTTGAATGAGTAGAATAGACCCACCAGAGTTGATCAACCCACAGGAAGTGATGAGATCCTCTCGTATTCACTGAGAAAATGCAATCAAGTAAGTATGCAGTGTAAGCCATTTTGCAGACTCATTTGTGAGCTTGTGAAGAGTATGCCTCTGTCAGCACTGAAAACAAAGAAAACATCTACATCAGCATAAGAGTGGATCAAAAATTGCCCATTGGCAGTAACTGGAATTTGGCACAAGCTACCCTAACAGCTTATCCCCGATGCAGCCTCAAGTGCTGGCAAATCAGGCATTTGAAAAAAAGCCAGGAGAATGATAGTTCTTAATTTCACTTAATACACTGCTCTGGGTTGAATGGCAGGCAATGGCCACAGGTCATCTTTGGAGGTTATAGCATTTAGACTACAACATCGAAGGAAAACAGCCCTACCAGAAGAAGAAAATCCTATGAGAAATTTGCTGTTAGACACTTTTACTATGAATGAAAAGGAAATAAATACAGTAAGTGAGATGAGAAAGGTTTTGAAAGATGACCTCGAATATACCCCTTGAGATTACCACAGTGGAGGAAAATGACTGAAGTTTTCTCTTATTACTGCTTATCTTCTGACTTCTTTTAAATTGATGAAATTCAACTTCCAATTTCTTGATGCCAAAAAAACAAAAATGCTTTAGAGCTGCTCACATGCCACTGGCTGCCTAGACACAGAGACAAAGGAGAAACTGGGACCCATCCACCAAATGGATGGAGGTTATCGCCTGAGAAAGCATCAGGTTACCAAAGAGAAGCCATTTTCATTATCATTTGGCAGCTGTCAGCCTACACTCAAGCGTTAAGTGTTGAGAGCTCTGATGGGACCCACACACCTTCAAATGACCTCTGACAGCTCCTCCGTATCCCCAGAGTCTATTGTAGTGACCTTTGTATTGGCAGATCCAGTGTGTTTGGATCATCACAGCCAAGGTTTATAACCATGCTGTAGTAAATTGGATATAACAAAAGCTTTAATATTGTTTAACCATTAACATGATCCCAGTGAGATTACCATTAGGCCTTATTTTGAGTAGACTCCCTAAATCAAGTTATATCAGCAGAGAAAGCTGATGGGGGTATACTGGAAAATATTACACTAAAATTACTATTATAGTTTGGATATTTACCTCATATAGACATCATTTCATGTGGAGATATCAGAAAGAGATTTAACAGTACATGTCATCTACTCAATATAAAACTGGCATTCTATCCTATTGAAACTTTACTTAAACATAGCTGAAGTCTTTGTTAAAACACAGACCCGTTACTACATTTTTATGTTAAGAAAAACAGAAGAAAAAGAAGGAAAGGGTAGGTCCTTTTTTAGATTTTATTTTTAAAATATAAATGTAAAGAGATGACATGGAAAAATTAAGCATTTTTAAAAGCTTGAATGACAAAAAGATCAATTGCTCAACTATTTAAAAGTTGAGGTTCTTGGCATGAATCATTAGGAAAGGACAGAAAGGTTATAGAGACAACCTTTGGCTATTTAAAGGAAGCAGTGATGGAAAAACTTCTTTTTTTTTTCTCCCCTCAGGAATAGGGAACAGAAACAGCGTGTTCATTTCACCGTAAGAGTTCAGTCAGTAGTTAGGCTGGGCCCAGTAAACACAGATATGTTCCAAATATTTGCTTTGTGGGCGGGCAATACAACTGGAAATAAAACTGAGCCAGGTGACAATTTCAACAGGCTTCATGGACTTGGGGAACTCTAGCTTCAGCTTTTACCTAAAACAGTAAAATATATTTTTATATTTTGCTCACAGCCAAATGGGGAATAACATCTGCTAAAACATTAAAAATGCTTAATGGGATTGTCTTTTAATTACAGAGAAAAATGTAGCCTTGCTTTGTGCTCAGAATGGAATAAATTTTCACATTAATATACAAATTTCCACATACACATTTTGAAGAACCTTCTGGAATTAACAAGAATTAACAAATTCAATGGAAATAAATATAATGTTAGTGTAAATTGGGGAGGAAGATATCATCCAGGATGAGCATTTTAGAGCATACTGAAAGCACACAGACTACTAATGAGAATAACTATGTGCTCTCTGGTCAGGGAGTGAAGGAGGGAGAAAGAAGGAAGGAACATTTTATTTATGACCTTCTTTATGTCAGATACTGTACCAAGTGTTTTCTAAATCTAATCCTATTTGATGCTCCAAATGACTCTAAGCTCTTGGAGCCCAAAAATCATTTAAGGGAACTGAAAGGTTAAGTAAATTGCTCATGAAATTGGTCGTGACTAGTATGTAGTGTATCCAAAAGAGGTCTTGAACCCAGGCCTTAGAATCTTGCCATATCATAGAATCATATATGTAGACAGAATGGGAAGGGAGTTAGAAGTCATCAAATCCAAACCTTTTCATTTTAAAGATGAGGAAACTGAGGAACAGAGACATTAAGTGGACTGACCTAGGGTTATTTACACAGCCAAAGAACATCTGAAGTGGAATCTGAACCCAGGTCTTTTTTGACTCCAAGTCTAATAACTTGCCCCACACACCATGGCATGCTCCCTGTCTTCTTATAGTTACCATCATCAAACCAGGGCTATGAAACACACACACACACACACACACACACACACACACACACACTTCATTTCTAAGACTAAGCATACTAAATATTCAATGGACCATGTTTCCTCTTCCCTTGGAAACTTTCACCTGGGAGAAAGGAGCTTCCTCCAAGATTGGTAAAGAAGAAAGACTTTTCTATTGTAGGACCTCAGTTGACTGTAACTCTGCTTCAGTAGCATGATATATTTAATTAACAAGCATTTAAGTGTCTATTCTGTCCAGGCATTGTGCTCAATACTAAGGACATGAAAAAAAGACAAAAAGAACTTTGTTCTTGCCCTCAAGGAGCTCACATTCCGAAGAGAGAGGTAATAGGCAAACAACTATGTACATAGAAGAAAATATAATTCAAACCTTTACCCCAAAACCCTGCAACATACAGAATCAATTTTCTTTTAAGGGAGCAAAACTCACCCCTACTCCCTTACCAGTCATGTGGTCAATGCATAAGAAAAAAAGGGAAAATTTCACTCTTATTTTTTTTTATTCCTGTGTCTAATGCATTTCTCTCTAAGTGCCAGGAAACTAGTAATTGTTCTCATAAAGCTTTCTGGATGGACATGCAACTATTTACTGTTTCTTGTTTTTATGACTTACAGTCAATGCGAGGGTTTCTGCCATGTGGAGGAAATCATTACCCCTTTGAACCTGCCATAGTCAGAGAGAATGGGGCAGGGGGGAAGAAAAGGAAAGGGAAATAACATCCACATATTGGTTTTTATTGAGTTACTTAATTTCTGTAAATAAAAAGAATCCAGAGTTTTATATTTATTTCTATTTCAAAACTATTCCTTTTCTTATTTTATCATTTTAATTCTTCCACTTTCCACCACATTTTGAGTCCCATATTAGAATGTGTATATGTGTGTATACATACATAGTTATATATATAATAAATGTATGTATTAATTATATACATATATTAAAACTACCTATTACAAATGTAAACATTGACAAGAATTGGGTATGTGGTTAAATTTAAGGCTTTTCTTATCCAGAGATAACTATATTGAGTTTATTATTCTAAAGACTTTTAAAATGAAGACATAAATACAGCTCATCTTAACCATGGATATGTATATTTAGATTTTATCTTAATATGTTCTTCTGTTTATAAATCTCATTGAAGGATGGTAACGGTCTGGGGTTTTTGAAGGCTATAGCATATGAAGGCTATAGAAGATAGAACACCAGGTTGGCTGCGTGGTAAAATAGATAATTACGGATGACTCTAAGTTGTGATTCTGGGTGACTTAAGGTTGTCGGTATCCTTGACTGAAATTTTATGTTTAGTCATTTGTTCAGTCATTGCTAACTCTTCCAATTGGGGTTTATCTATCAAAAATAATGAAGTAGTTTGTCATTTCTTTCTCCAGTTCATTTTACAGATAAGAAAACTGAATCAAACAGATTAAGTAAATTTCCCAGGGTCACACAGAAAGTAATTGTCTTAGGCCAGATTTGAATTCAGGAAGACATGTCTTCCTGACTCTAGGCCAGGGGTGGGGAACCTACATCCTCAAGGCTATGTGTGGCCCTCTAGGTCCTCAAGTGCAACCATTTAACTGAATCCAAACTTCACAGAACAAATACCTTCTTTAAGGGGATTTGTTCTGTGAAGTTTGAGTTCAAAGGGCTATACTTGATAAACTAGAGCGCCACATGTGACCTCATGGCAGCAGGTTCCCTGCCCTACTCTAGACCCAAGGCTCTATTCACTTTACCACCTAGCTGCCCTTGACAAAAATAGGGAAGTCCAAAAGAAGGGAAGGATAGAGGGAGGTGGAGGGGAGGCAGGGATGTTGGTTAAATATAATGAGTTTTATTTTGGACATGATCAGTTTGGGTTGAGTTGAGATCATATGATCTTAGAACTAGAAGGAAGCTTAAAAATCATTTAGAGTACATAATTTTCACAGCAGGAAACTGATTTCCCACAGGTCTTTGTATCAATAAGCACCCCAACATACACAGGGGGGCCTGCTATCACAGGTTCTATAATCTACATTCATAAAGGAAAGGTAACTTTTGAGGGGTTAACAGTCACTTTAATCAACCACATGTATCATTCCTTTAACCAAATACATATATCATTCAGTTATTTCAGGGGAGTCAACACCCTGAATTTCAAAAAAAATACAGAGACATCAAAAGATCAACAGACATGACTTCATCTGCCTGAATTCAACAGATAATTAGACCCCAACTGTCTGACCATAGATATCAGAAAGGGAAGCATGACATCTGGGTTCTCAAAGCTGGGGTACTCCTTAGTGGCTTCCCAGACACATTATCTGGCACTCCAACCTTCTTACAAAAAAACTAAGCTACCAACGTAAAACCTCAACTCAGAGTATTTATACCTTTTTTTAGAGCCAGAGGGCATCACAACCCTTGAGAACTAGTGCCTCATTAACATAAGGCTTGGGCCTTCCCACAAATCCTCCCTAATCAAACCCCCCCTACTATGCAAGTCCAGTAATGGGTGGGGAAAATCTTTAATCACATTAAAATAATTAACAATACAAATATGCTGTTTCTACTTAAAGACTCTTGATTGATAAAGGCAAGATTGAATCAGAGGCACTTGATTATACTTAAACAAAAGCAGGAAAAGATCCTGTTTTGATTGCCGTCACAATCTTATAGGTAGTAAGTGGCAGGGAGGATATTTGAACCCAGATTATCAAACTAAAACTACAAGGATTATTTTCTGTATCACACCACCTTCTGCTGCCTTTGGAGTTTTCCATTCTAAATGTCCAATTGGAAGCAGGTGACAAAGGACAGGTTTTTTTTTTTACATTGCAGAAAGTATGGCTTTCAACATATAAATATCACAAATTAGTGCCAACCAGGAATGTGGTATATACTTATAGGACTTATCTAGGGTATCACTCATTACCGTCAAGATTTTTGTCAGTTTTTGTTGAAGAATATTGTTTCTGGTCAGAACAGTAAATTGTGCATATATTAGTGATCAATTAATCAGTCATCATGCTCTATGCTAATGTTTTTCAGCTTTCTTTTTAAAACATGGTAAATAAAACTTTACTTCAAAAGGGACTTACTCTACTTTTTTTCCTCTGCACCTAAGTCTTTTATTTAGGTTCTTTGTTTTTATGTTTATTATCTACAATGCAAAGTAGTAGCTAAAACAACAACATATCTGATCTCCCTCATTCTATAAAGGTCAGTAGGGTGAGGAGTACTCAGCTGTCAATTTTCAGTTTTGCTCTGAGGAACTATATAGCCTCTATTGATCCAGAATTACAGTTTCCTTTTTTCAAAATGCCTAATATTCCATAGAAATACTATTAGGTTTCTGTGTGGTAGAGTAGATTGACAGCTGGGTATTGAGTCAGAAAGGCCTGGGCTTAAATGTGATCTCAGCAGTTTGTTAGCTTTGTGATCTTGGGCAAGTCATGTCATCTCTGTAAAATAGAACCCATAATAGCACCCAGCTAAAGGGTTATTATCAGGCTCAAATGAGAGAATATTTGTAAATCACTAAGTACAACACAGTGCCTGAAACGTAGTAGGTATTTCATAAATACTGACTGCCTTCCTTTCCACCCCTTCCACTAGGTTGGTGAAGTAAGGGCATGTATACCATTAGGATGTCATAAGTGAAAATCAAAATACAAGTAGGCAAGACAATAGCTCCTAACTTAGAAGACAAATTAATAAATGTCCAGTAATGGTTATTTAGCCATTTACATGGAAACTTTTTAAGCAAGAAATTATGAATTGAGTTAAAAGCAATATTTAAATTAAATTCATACCTCTACTCTCACTTCAGACTCACATGAGCATAAGGTGTGGGAATTCAATGCTGTTCAAACACATTCTGATTTCTGAAGAAAAAAAATCCCTCCTGATTTCAAAAGTAGGACATTTCTCCTTGCAGAGGTCCAATTTGTGAATTTTGCCTTATATACAGAAATAACATCCCATCGATATACTTCATTTATTAACTCAAAATGCACTTATTAAACACTTGTAAGTTCACTTAGTATGTCACCAGGCCTTGTGAGGAACACAAAGGAAAGAGAACTTACAGTCAAATTCCATCCTCCTCAGACACTCTCAATCCCCATCTTCCAGTGATCATTAATAACTATTATTGACTGACATACTGTCCTGACAGATGACTGATCTCTGTGATTAAGATATGTAAACACCAAGGAGCAGGGTACTATTTTGGTAGCACTATTTTTATACCACCACGGATAAACAGGTTTCCTAAAAACAGCCTGCCAAAAAATCAAGTATTTACCTTCAACCCACTATACCCTGTTTCTGCCCTTGCCGAAAAATACAATCTTTGTGGGCAGCCAGTGGCAAAAGAGTATCCTAGAATCCTAGTTCAAGTATGGCTCAACTCCATGGTCTATAAAGTTCCAGGTTTGAATCTTGCCTCAGAGGCTAGCCATGTGATGACGTGATATTGAACAAGTTATTTAAACTCTCTGTAGGTCTGTTTGCTCATGTGTAACCTGAGGGTACTGGAATCGACATATAAAAGAAAAGGATAAAGGTAACTTTTTCTTAGCATATGTTAAAATGACCTGGTATCCTAGGAATTCATTGAATCTAATGGGTTTGAGGTTGTCCCACTCAAGATCACTGCCTACTATCATTATTTAAGGCAAAGAGTCTTTCTTTCTCCCTTAACGTTTTTTTAAACTGCATTGGTATTCTCCAACCTCAGTTAAATAATCCGGGTGGAAGAAAAATGAGGAGAACAAGGAACAAAGAATTACTTAAAGTTTCTGGATCCTTACATTTTCGTATTGTTTAAATAAGTTGGCTCGGTCATAAAAGACAGAGAAGACCACTCAATTCTTACTTTATTTTTCAGTTGCTAGGGCTTCCTCCCTTCTTTTATTGAGAAACATTTTATCCTAGGGTTTTTTTTTAGTGTATTATATAACCTGTATTGAAAGGGGAAAAAATTCTGCCCATATAATCTTAATGGTATATTCTTTAGTCAGATGTATTGACAGCTAGGTGGTATAGAGGACAGAGTATCCGTCCTGGAGTAGCAAAGATCTGAGTTCAAGTTGACTTCGGATACTTACTAGCTGTGTGACCCTGGGCAAGTCACTTAATCTCTGTTTGTATCAGTTTCCCTATTTATAAAATGGAGATAATAACAGTATTTTCCTCCCAGAGTTGTTGTAAGAATGAAATGAGATACTTGGAAAACCCTCAGCATAGTACATGGCACACAGTAGGTACTATATCAATGGCAGTGATGATGATGATGATGATGGTGACGCATCTAAACAACCATTCTGAAGCCTTTTATAAAGTAGCCAGTCCCCATAGCCGCAGTCCAGTATGTAACAATCTTGGAAATTAAGAATGAATGATCCACTGTGGTGTCCTCTCAGATGACGGTCTGCATAGGACTATATCTATAGTCTGTACTATTAATGTCCATTTGTTTTATTTCAGTTTCATTGAAAGTAATGAAGTTTGGAAAATTATCCATATCATTTTAGAGTGCTGATGATTTTTTCTAGTGAGAGATTTCAGACTTATCCCAGCTGATCTTTACAAGGGACTGCAAAGAGTTTTAGCCCACAGGAGGAATGTCACCAGAGTCCCAAAGCCCATTAGTGTGAGACTCTTTCCTCAAAGAAGGAATCAATGCCCCACCCCTACAGGAGGGGGTTGGGGCTGAGCTGGCAAGAACGAGAGAGGAAAGCTCTTTAGCTTTCTTTAAGCTACTCTCTTCAGATTGTAGGTGCTGCTGGATTCCAGCCTGGAGAGAGATGGAAGACGCTAACCTCGATTCAGAGTGCTAAAGGAAAGCCTCTGGGGAAGAAGACAGCATTAGAGGAGCTGACAGTCTGTAGCTATTATTTCACTATTCCCAATTTGCTACATTAGATACTACAAGGAACTTTCCCTTGGGTGAGATTAAGACTTTTAGTTACTTAGTTCCCAATGAAAGAACTTTATTCTGTGTTGTCTTGCGTACATTCTTCTATGTATATTTTGTCTGATTTCTATTTTGCTTTGATTTGGATAGATGGATTTCTTCAATTAAAGAAAATGCTTAAAAGACTGAATGGTATAGTGAGGCTCCCAATGTATCCATATATGGCCAATGTATATAATGCTTGTATCCACCAGAAAGTTAAAGTTTAATAGAAAACAAGTCAGATCATATGGTTTCAAATAGAAATCGTAGCTATGATATTAATTCCATACCTTAATACCTATTATTTTCCTTTGAAGCTAAGTCTTTTTTAGATTAATGTTAATCAATCAACAAGCATTTATTAAGAGCACACTATGATGGTTCAAGGTGTAGCAGATTAGAGACACAAAGGGAAAATAAAACCAGTCCCTATGTAGAAGAACATACATCTGATGGAGAGAGAGACTATATATATATAGTTTTATATATATATATATATATATATATATATGTATATATATATAGTTTTATATATATATACATAGATATAGATATATATAGATATATATAGTTATGTATATAGCTTCTCCTAAAATACTTAGTTAAATTTTAATTTATTTAAACTTAAAACTGTACTAACATTTTAGGATTCCTATTTAAATCTATATATATAAAAATAAAAGCTAATTTGATGGAATGGAAGATATCATTATGGGGAGGCACTAACATGTAGACTCTAGTAGGTTAGGGACAGAGTTCTGCAGAAGGTAGCACTTAAACTGAGATTTTAATTTTATTTGGTACATTTTAAATTCTGAATTGTCCATCTCTCTCACTCACCTAGCACTAGAAAAAGACACTATTTGATGTGTGTGTGTATAACCTTGGTAAGCATACTTTTCTATTTATCTTTTTTTATTTTTTAATTATTTGTTGTTTTTATAGTTCTTTCCCAGGAGGTAAACAGCATCTTCCTTCATAGGTCTATTGTAGTTGATTTGATTTTTTGTAACATGCAGAATAACTTAGTTGTTCACAGTTATTCTTCAAACAATATTGCTGTTACTATATACAGTGTTCTCTTGGTTTTGCTCATTTCACTTTTCATTAGTTCATGCAAGTCTTTTTTTTTATTTTCCTACAGCGAACCTGCTAATCATGTCTTACATCACAGTAGTATTTAATAACAATCATACACCACAACTTTACTTTTGTCAAAGACAAGTTTGCTATAACCATTTACTACTCATTAGAGTATGTCTACTGTGTTCCAGTGATCCACCTTTCTATTTCTTACTCAGTACCGGATAGTTTACTGATAATTACTGCCTTATAATATAATTTAACCTCCTTCCATTTCATTTTTCCATTAATTTCTTGATATTCTTGATCTTTGGTTTACCAAATGAATTTTGTTGTTATTTTTCTAGTTCAATAAAATAAATTTTTGGTAATTTAATTGGGATTATGTTGAATCAGTAGATTAGGCAGAATTCTCATTTTTATTATATTGGCTCTGCTCAACCCTAAACAACTAATTCTCCAATTATTTAAATCTGACTTCATTGGTATAAAAATATTTATTTAGTTCTTAGGTTTCTCTTGGCAGGTATACTCTCAGGTATTTTATACTGTCTATGGTCATTTTAAATTGGGTATCTCTTACTATCTCTTCCTGCAGATTTTTGTTGGTAATATATAGAAATGTTGATGATCTATATGAATTTATTTTATATCCTGCTCCTCTGCTAAATTCACTGTTTCAACTAACTTCTTGGTTCAATCTCTAGGATTTTCCAAATATACCATCATATCATCTACAAAAAGAGACTATTCTGATTCTTTTAATGTTTTTCTCTTATTTTGCTAGCATTTTAAATACAATATTGAATAATATTGGTGATAATGAGTGTCCTTATTTCACTCCTGATCTTACTGGGAAGGCTTCTAGTTTATCCTCATTACAAAACATAGATGCTGATGATTTGAGGTAGATGCTTTTTAACATTTTAAGGAAATATTCACTTATATATATTTTTCATAGGAATGAGTATTGTATTTTGGCAAACATTTCTTCTGCATTAATAAAATTGTATGATTTTCTTACTTTATTGATGTAATAAATTATGTTAATAATTTTCCTCATGTTAAACCATCCCTTCATTCCTGACATAAATTCCACTTCATCACCAGATACAGCCTTTGTGATAGATTGTTATAGTCTTCTACCTAGTATTTTAATTAGAACTTTTGCATCCATATTCATTAGTAAAATTGGTTTATGATTTTCTTTCTCTGCTTTTACTCTTCCTTGTTAGGTATCAGCACCATATTTGTTTCATACAATGAGTTGGGCAAGGTTTTTTCTTTGCCTATTATTCCAAATAAACTATTTAATACTGGAATTAATTCTTCTTTAAATGGTTGGTAGAATTCACTTGTACATCCATCTGGTCCATGCTTTTTTCTCAGGGAGCTCATTTATGTCTCGTTCAATTTCTTTTTATAAATAATTTTGTTTAGATATTCTTTTTTTTCTTCTGTTAATCTACACAATTTTATTTTTTGTAGGCATTCTTCCATTTCACGTAAATTAAATTTATTAGCATATATTGGGCAAAATAACTCCTAATATTAGCTTTTTCTTGCCCAGTTCCAAATTTTAAGTTTATTTAAAACTAAAGTACAAAATAAGAAAAGAAAAAAAGCATTGCCATGTACACAGCAGAACATAAGAGAGGATTCAATATAAAGTAACACATTTCATTTCAAGAAAACCTATATATAATAAAACCACACTACACATTGTTTCTCAAAGCTGCCCAGATTTTCTTTGCTTCCTTATAGGTTTTCTTTTGTTCTCTGCTGTGTACATTTTACTTTATTCTCTACTCCTCCCCACCCAAGAAGGCTGTAATTTTACTTTATTCTCTACTCCTCCCCACCCAAGAAGGCTGTAATTAAGCATGGATGGATACACATACACATAGATGTATGTATGTATGTACGTATACATACCGATACATATCTATATACATATATACACATATGTGTATATATATACACACATATCTAAATGTGTAGACACACACACACATACACGTATATCTATCTTTCTTCACATCATGGTAAGAGATAGATGTGGACACCTTTCCAAACCAAACTTTAGTGCTATCATTTTGTCTATTGTAAACTGCATATCAAATGATACTCATATACTTGAAGGAAATGAGCAAAGTCAAGATGGCAGAAGACTGAGGAGAAATCAATGACTGTGAAGAAGTCTAAGAACTCTAATCACTTTAGAATGGAGATATAATAGATTATCTTCTCTAAGCACTCCTCCCCAAGCAGAGAAATTCCCCAAAACTAAGACTGATAAGGAAAATAGAAACTCAGGAAACATAGTCACTACCTGCAAGGTAAATATGAATAGGGCATTTCATGAGCTGGAATATGGAATGTCTAGCACCATATCTATAAAAGAATCATATTAGAATCCCCTAAAACTCTATAAGGAAATGAGAACTATAGGTTGACTCCCTAGTGAGAAAGAGACACACAAAAAGGAGGTAAAATCCTTTGGGTAAAAGCCTAGTCTAACTTTGAAAGCAACTTCTGACATCCCAGGTCATTTCTGCAGAGCATGATGAATTTTTATTCTTTAATAGCCTACTTTAGTATAGTCAAGAAATATGGAAAAAAGGGAAATATTCTTGGTCAATTACAATAAGTATCATGATTGAACCATGGAATTCCTAAGAGAGTTATGTTTTCTGCCCACTACTCAATTGTATTTCCAATTACTACTCAAAATTGCATCTGCGGTCTAGAAAGGAAGAGCTCTCCCCAATTTTTCCAATCTGCCTTCATTTCTTGGAATGCTTTTGTTTCTCTTTTTCACCAAATGGCTCAATCTTATCCATCCTTCAAATTCTAGTTTAAGTTCTAACTGCTGTATAAACTACTGTAAGATATAGTTATCTTTTCTTCCTTTGAACTTGAAAACATAGCTTCATAATGACCAAGACTGATAAGATGTATAGTATCGGGGGAAATGGTAAAGTATCATAGAAAGATCAGTCTAATAAAAGTTTTAAATAAAGTCAGACACTTCCTACTTGCCAAATTTCCCATTGATAAAAGGAGGAGTTAACTAGTATACTAATGAAAGTTAGTATTGTAAGAGCTTTAGACAGGCTTTTAGAACTCTGGTCTAAATCTCATAATAACATCTTAAAGAAAGATAAATGGAAAATCTTCCCCGTGATTTAAAAAAAATCAGCTTCATAAATACAACACAGGAGAAGGAGAGTTAAACAAGTGTCCAACTTCAGAAGACCTAGAGATCTTGGTGGACCACAAGGTCAATTTGAGGAAACACTGTGACTAGGCATTTAAGAAAGACTGCATTAGGAGAAACATAAGGTCCATAGTGAGGGAAACAATAATTCTGCTTACTCTTTCCTGGTAAGAGTATAATCTGGACAACTGAGTTCAGTTTTAGGAAGAACATTGATAAGAGAGAGGGGGGAACAGGTTTTTTGGATGTTAATTGTCTCCAATTCTGTGTCATGTGAGGACTGATTGAAAAAATCAACATTTAACCTCATGAAGAAAAGACATAGGTAGAATAACATAACTGTTTCAAGTATCTGAAGGGCAATCTTTTAAGAAAGTAGTACACTTGGAATACTATTGTGCTATAACAAATGATGACCAGAAGGACTTCAGAGAGACCTGGAAGGACTTAGATGAACTCATACTAAGTGAAATGAGCAGAACCAGGAGATCATTGTACACAGTAATGACACAGTGTGCAAGGACTGTTTCTGATAGACTAAGCCCTTTACAGCAATGCAAGTACCCAAAACATTCCCAAAGGACTCTTGAGGCAAAATGCCATCCACATCTAGAAAAAGAACACAGAATGAAGCAGACTATTTTCTCTTGTGTTATGTTTTGTTTTGGTTTGGTTTTTCTCAAGGTTTCTCTAATTCATTTTAATTCTTCTATGCAACATAATTAATGTGAAAATGTGGTTAATAAGAATAATTGTGTGGAACCCATATAAGACTGCATGCTGGCTTGCGGAAGGGGGGCAGAGAGGAAGAAAATTTAAGACTTATGGAAGTGATTGTAGAAAAGTGAAAACAAATAAAGTAATTTAAAAAAAAAGAAAGTATCTGTCCCAAGAAGGTAGAACTAACAGCCAAGGATAGAAGTTAAAACCTGCAAATTTATCTTTGATTAGAAGAAAGAGGAAAAAATAACCTTGACAATTAGAGTTATCATTCCAAAATTTTAATGATTTGTGTTAGGAGATAATGAGGTCTCCCTCAGTAGAATACTCAAACACAGGCCTGAAGCAGATACCCAGTTATTTAATATATTATAGAGAAGATTCTTTTTTCCAGGTACAAATGGAATAAGATGGCCTCTGAAGTCCCTCCCAACTCAGAAATTCAAGAATCTTGTAATATGAAGGAATATTCTTTTGGCACTACATAAAACAAGTTGTATCATTTAACTCTATTACAGGTATAGAGTTTGTAAACCACATAGCAAGTACATAAAATAATGAATCAATATGAATGAATAAACCAACATGGAAAAGAATGCAGTGTTCTGATGTATGCCCAAACTGAGACATAGAAGTGAAATATATATATATATATATATATATATATATATATATATATATATATCTTCAGTGTTTGAATAACAATCTGATAAGCATAGCACATAATGGTATCCTTTATACACTGAAAAAATTAAACTGTAACTCAACGCCACCACAACCACCACTCCCCAGTGGAGGGGGAGGAAGAGAAGAAGGGAAGAAACCCTTTCTAAAAAATAATTTCAAAAACTTATTCACCCCTCCAGTTGGAAAATTGTCACTTTGACTGCATTGGGTCCTATTTTAGAGAAATAATTACTAATGGAGAAAAACTAAATGCTATATTGATACCCATGTAATATTAACAGATGAGAGGAGGGTCCTAAGAAAGCTTAGTAAAGGCCCCATGAAGAATTTCTAAGAGGATCTGGAAAAGAATCACAATGGATGAGAAGATATGGATGAGTTACTACTTGTACTATCGAAGGGTGTACCCATGTCATTGAGTTCTCAGGGTTCCTTTGAAGCACTGAAAGAGGGGAAATGGCCTCTTTTATGTAACTTAAATTGGGTCTAACATTACTCTCATAATCAACACTTATTTTAAGTTATTACAGTTAAATATGTTTATGTTGTTCATCCTGTGGTGAGCTAAGGCTAATTAACTTTTCCATGGCACCCAGTGGTGTCCAATTGCTTTAATTCACATGGGTGATCTCTTTACTCCTGCAGTACCTTTTATTTACTCAGACTACCATAGGGTCAGTCACCAAGAAAACATATATTATACAAAAAGTCATTATCTGAATTAATGCCCAATCCCTCTGGGTCAGCAATAGCTGGAGTTCTCAAAAATATATTCAGCCCAAATATTACAGATAACCCAATTCACAGAACAAACTTAGAGAGATTGAAACTTTAGAATTGGAATGAAAAAATTTAATCTAAAATAGGCAACGGAAAAACAAAGGAGCATACTTATATATGTCCTGTTGCCATTGGATGTATTTAGATCTGTCCCAATCTCAAACTATATTTGTATCAGCGTATGAAACCCTGGGTGTGAAAATTTCCCACACCAGTTCAGATAAATAACTCATTTGCCAATTACAGTCTTAGAGTATGGCCTGGGGAATGAACAGGTAATTGATAGTCTTAGAGCTTTGCATGGTGGGAGGCTAAAATAATTGTCTCTGGTCTCACAGTTCCTTTGTGCTAAAGGCAGCATTTGAACTGTATTCCTGACTCTTAGAAGGGTTTTCTCTCCATTACATACAGCAGCTCCCTCTATTTATTTCATTAGTTTATCACAAAGCTTAAGTACAATACAATGCCTATAACCAGCTATTTGCAAATACCAAGCAAATTTTATGCTTTATATTTGAGCTTCCTTTGTTTTTCTGGATGAAAAGAAAACTGTCATTCCATTTGAATTTTGACCCAGGTAAGAAAATATAGTTGTATCAACTCATAAAAAAAATCATAACTGAGTGGATTCTCCTTGCTCTTCCAAATCATAAAAGTATGGAATCAGAGTTGCAAGAGACACAAGAGGCCATCAAAATATTTTACCTGTAGTTAATGAAAATTCCCTGATATGACATTTCTGGTAAATGGCAAACCAGAACTATTTTGAGAGCTCTAGAAGGCTAGAGGTATTGTACTACTTCCAAAGGCAGCCCTTTCATTTTTCAGATAACTATTTTTTTTTTAAAGTTTGTTTTTTTTTCTTATAGCGTGCCTAATTCTGCTTCTCCGAAATGATTTTTTTTGGTATTAGCTTTGTCCTTTGGGGCAAGCTACCCTAGACTAAGCCCTGTTCCTTTTGATATCCCTTCAAATAAAATACAAGGGTAGAAGGTTAAGTAAGTCAATCAATCAAATAGCCCCACCCCAAGTAAAGTAAGTGACAATAGACAAGGAGAACAATCAATCAGAAGTGAGAACCAAGTGCTAACAAACATGAGACATCCCCATCAAATCAATCAATCTCAGGCCCTAGATTTAGTACAAAAATCCTTGACCCAGGAACTGGGCATCCAACAGAACAGAAGATTCAAGTCCCATTCCTGACAAGATATCATCTGGGGTGGGGGGAGAGTGAAGGGAATAAACCCCAAGTCTTAGTCTTGGTCTCTATACTTTACTCTTTGGTCAGAGGAGGACATTGAAACCTTTTGCACCCCATATCCTTGTAATATCCCTGAGATGGCTCATTGTGTTGTATGTGTTAGGAACTGAGTCCAGATGGGACATGGTGAGCAGAGAAATTATTCCAATCCATTCCAGGAGCTATGATTTACCACCATGATGACCTTTTGCCACATCTACTCTCAGCTAGAGCCAACTTTCTGCTTGTCTCAATATGTACTAGGGAGAAAATGTGATACAAACTTTAAAGCTAATCAAATCTGGGTGATTAATCTTTATCGATTGATAACTATGGAAGGGGAAGTATACAAGTAGGGGTTCATGAATCACAAAGACACCATCTATGCCTCAGGGAAACCCTTAGAACCTTGACAGGACCTGTGGGTGGCAGCCATGTCCTGAGACCATCCTGCCAGTGTGAATGGGGACTGGGAAAGTAAGTCAGAGTTTGTGCTACAACATCAAGAGGAGTATGGCATTTTTAGTTTAGTTTTCTCTTCCCCAGGTTAAATATCTCTAAGTTGTACATCCAATCCTTACAGACTATTGTCTTGTGGTCCTTCATTTAACTGCCTTCCTTTCTAGTTTGTCAGTTCCCTTCTTACAATGTGGCACTCAAACCTGAACTAACAACATACTTCATATGTGTCTGACCAGAGCCAAGTATAGCAGGCTGGTCACTTCTCTCATCCCAAATACTATACTTTTCAATACAGGCCAAGAGAACATTTGTGGAGGTGGGGGGAAGGGGAGTTGCCATATTATATATTTCCTTCAAATGCCAAGCTTGCAACCCACTTAAAATCTCAGGTCTTTTTAAAATCACCCATTATCCTTGTACTTCTGAAAATATTTATTTTTTGGTCAAATTCAGGTTTCAAACTCTCCATATGTCTTGTTTTCACTCAGTTGTTACAAATTTCATCATGTGCCTCCACTGTTCAAAATCTTTCAGTGGTTCTCCTTATCCCAACATTTAAGGTCTTCCACAATCTAGCTTCAAATTGCCTTATTTTATACTTTTCCTTTCCTGCCATCTATGTTCTAATACAGTGGTCTAACTACAAATCCTCCACCTCATTCTGAATTCTTTCATCTGAATGCCATTATATGTTCTCTTAGCTTGGAATGCAATCCTATCTTAATCTTTCTCTTAAATTCATTTGGGACCTTCAAGATCCATCCCCTTCCATGAAGCACTTGGAATCTTCTCCTTAGTATCTATAACCTTCTAGTCTGTGGGACATTTTCTGTGTCATATTTATTAAATTGTAAACTCCCTATGGACAGGACCATGTCAGTCATCCATTGTGTCATCATTTAGTGCCATGCATAGCACCTCATTGGCACTTACATGTTAAATTAAATTTGATGAAATTGAAGTAATGTGCCATTCAACTCATTTGGTCATTAGAATATCAGTGGCAGGATACATAATCTAATGAAGGTCAGGATTATGTTACCAAGCTGCTATCTATATCTATCCTATTTTGAGAACCATTTGAAGACTGATACCTGACATTTTCTATTCAGACTAGCTCCGCCAATATGTCCTCTGGCTGTTACATGAATCTTCTTTCCAGTTCTCCTAAAAGTTCAGAATCTGCTTGAAGACCCCCAAGGTTTCTGATACTCTGTTCTCTACTACTTTTCTTCAATGAAGTAGATTCTAGTTTCTTTATCTAACAGACTTTATAAATTAGAATTTAGAAGTAAGTAGCCTCAGTTCCTTTCCAATCCTAGATCTATGATCATCCAAAGAAAGTCACTTAAATTGATTTTGACTGCCATATATGTATCAATTGATCAATTACGTATTCATTCAATCATTCATTCGATGAATAACTACCATTAGCAATATATGGTACAACTTACTAGGAGAGAAATCATGGTGAAATAGCATTATTTGTTTTATGAACAAAAGCACATTTATTCTTGATCGTGCTTCCAAAATACAAAAACAAAAACGATTTTCATCCTACTTCTATCCAAATTCAGTTTCCCGGAATAAGTGATCATTCCTATTGCAGTTTTCTAAATATAAATAGTGTTTACAGATGTTTAGTAAAATTTAGTGGAAATCTCCAGTTTCAACGGTTTCGCAGCATTTGCCAATAAGAGGTTTATAATTGTGAAAGCTGTCTCTTTCTTCTTTGCTATGCAAATGTCTCCAGAGAAAACTTGTTTCTTGTGCCTAAAACAAATTTATGGTTAAGCAAAAGGTTTCAGTTTCTGTGCATCTATTTTTGCTTGGGATTTTTTTCCTCATTTTTTTCTTTTAGAAAATAAAATTCCATGTTACCCATTCCAAGTTTATTCCCTTTATGATATCATCTAAATGCAAGGCTGAGACACAAGTAATTCTTAGGCACCCCCCCTAAAAAAAAACAATTTGTGGTTGACCCATGCTTTAAGCTGAAAAGTGAAAAGATTTAAATATTTTTGCATTTAAAATGGGAAATGCAATAAATCACCAGGCTTGGCTGGTGTTTGGTAGTTTAAAAAAAGAATTACACATTCATGGGAGAAACATCCTTTTAACTGATTGGTGTCCAAACTTGGCATGGTAAAGTTTTCAGTAACTGAAGACATTTCTTTGCACTAGAGCAAGGGAACTTTCTGTAAGCATGTGCCTTCTGAGGGATGCTTAACACACTTTGCTTTTCATTTGACTCTTCAGTTGGAAAATTGGATCTTTCAGTAGAGAAACAGGAGAGTTCCATATTGACACAAACTTACTGCTTTTCTTTGGAATGATACAAGTTTATTGCTTTAATCTGGGTTCTTTTTCCTCTGGCAATGGAATTGAAAACAAGTCTGGATGACAATATAATGGGTCACTCTGATAATCTTTACCTATTTTAATAATCGGCCAAAGTTGGTTAGGAAATGAAATGGAGTATTGGTTCAAATATTTGCAGCTATCCATGGCTTTTTAGCAGCAGACTTTGAAGAAGTAGACTGACCATTCATCCTCATAAAAGCATTCAGAGAGGCACATTGCCTTTCTGTCTGTTTTTTGCATGAGCATAGCTTGAGGCTTAATTATATAGACAGGAAGAAGACCTATGATTTATTTGACATGAGGAGCTCCCAAATGAGAAAAGTCGCTCTACTAAACCAGGTCAGCACCTTCTCTGTAACTAAGAGTCTTAGGGAGTTGCCTAGAACATTGACAGATGATGTGATTCATCCAAGTTCAGAAAGTCAATATGCCAGAGGAGTGTCTTGAGCTCAGGTCTTCTTGTATCCAAGGCTAGTTGTCTAACTACTATGTCAAAGCTACTCTACAGAATCTCTGTAAGATTACAGAATTTAGATTGGAAAAGTCTCAAGTATAATTAAAAACAGATAGTGGGAGGCTTTAAACACACATTAAAAATGATCAATTAGAATTTGTAGTGTCTGAGTGGGAGGAGTTCTCAGGCATCACTTCTTTTCCCAGAGCAATATTATTTACATAGTTGTTGCACTCCTTCCAGTCCTGACCAGCTACCAAATTTGCCACTACTATTGGTTTACAGATTTAAGATAATAACTATTTTAATTTCTGGAGAACACACTCATCTCTGGGATTCATTTCTTTCTTTCTTTGGTCTGGAAAAACCCACATTTCTAAGACACCAGATCATGTTGTATATAGCCTAACCACCTCAGAGGAAACGCCCCCAGGGTATTTCAGGGAACTGTTTGAAGAGGTAATTATTTTAAGGAAGCTATTCAGTGAGCCACTCTCTCTTTGCTTTTTTCATCATTTGTGAAAATTACTAAATAAGTCTCTTCTCTCCCTTGACCTCTTGTCTTTGGTAGTATGATTAAGGTGGTCTTGTTAAAAGATTCCCTTTCTAAAACTCTCTTGCCACAACACCTGAAATTCCACCATTAGATTAACTGGTTGGAATTGATACGCTGGGATTTCTAAGAGAGTTAAAATGTCAATAACCTACAAGAGTAATACATTAATCGTTATAAGCCATTGGTATCTGAGTTCCCATTAGTTGATGAGATTTCCCACCAGGTCAATGAATTCAGTAAAGAGAGTAGTCAAATTTTGGTGTGAATAGAGAACTTGAAGCAACAGATTCATTGCAGACCCTGTCCAGTAAGGAAGACATTATGGGTAGGGAAATTCAATAATAGGGGCTGTTGGGAGTCAGAAAGGCAGTATGAGAGAGCTAGTTTTCAGGAAGGGCATGATGAACTAAAAAGAGATATATAGGGCACTAAAGAAAAAACTGTTTTATATGCTTGCCTGGGGTTTATTGTACCCACAAGAATTTTTCTTTTTTAAATAAAATCCTGTTTCAATTTTCTATAGAGTCAGTAAGATTGGCTCACTCTTTATTTCTATTTATTTCTTGGGCTAAAAGTAGTAGAAAAATACTTAGGACATACTTAACATAGAGTAAAAAGGGCACAGTGTCTTCTGAAAAAGTAGCTCCTCCTCTTGTATATTTTTGATGCCATGCTTTTTATAGCCTTGTGAAAACTGCCCAACTTTTAGGTTCACAGTGGAATCCAAACAAATCTCTTGGCCTGGCCACCTGCTGGTCTATTCCTTTTTATTTTGTTGCTTGCTGAGTGTGATGTCATCCAGACACATGGAAACTTATTGTTTCAATAAAACTCTCTGAAGTAGCCTTTGTTTGGAAGGATGGGCCCCCAGATTCACAGGGTAAGAGCCGTTGGATGGGGAATGCCATTCCTGAGTGACTCCCACCATCCCATATTTAAACCTCATTTAATAGAAAGTTCTCCCCCTTGGTATATTATTATACTTGCCTTCCTGGGTAGCATCTAATAGCTCATTTTTGTTTGTATATTTGTTTAGGGAGCAAATATACAAACCTCAGATTAGAACAAATACTATTTATTCTGTTTTCCCCCACCATCACCCTTCGCAATCTCGTGCCAGCCCACCCATCCTAGTGATCTTGACACATGTTGGCTCAGTCATCTGAACATTTTAATTCTCAGGAAACAAAGGAAGCTTGTTTCTTTGCATTGAAAGCTTCTCCTCCATTCCACAGTTCCTGCCCCACCCCCACCTCAGCACTCCACAATGGGTGATTATCAGTTGTATCAATATGCTCGCTAAATTCCATATAAAATATATTCATATCACCGATATACTTTAGAAAATTGAACAAATTGAATCTTCCCTAGGCAACGAATGAAATTTCTTGATATTTTGACTGTTCTTGGAGACTACTTAAAAAAAAAACAAAACAGATGGACATACAGGGCTTAAGAAAGATAGCATCAAGAAGTGATTTTCATATGCAAAGTACACAACAACTATGTCCTTATATAGACCTTGAGAGATCGGTGTCACTTTCTCCAACTGGGACCTAAAGAGATTAAATGGTTTGTCTTGTAATGATAGAAATAGTTGGAAGACAGATTAGAATTTTTCATAGCTACCTCTTTTTTCTTTTAAAGAACATTTTTTAATCCATAAACCCCTCCATATTTTTATACAAAGGACTGATACTCCTTCTCAAAGTATTTTTGTTCATTCAACTGAAAGAAAAATACTCTTCTTTTTGAATTTTTTAAAATGTCATTACATATAAAGAAATATTTAACAAACCCTGTTCAGTATTTAGGGGAGCTGTGAAAAAGTTCCTTCTTCTCACACCACATCTGGAGCCTAGAATGGACTTTTGGCTTTTTCCCAACCTTCCAGGGAAAACACAAGAGAGTGACAGTTTCCTACTGACACTGCACTGAAGAACTATAACCTCAGAAAAAATAAATAAATAAGTAAAAATAAGTTAACAGGGTTACTGAATAGCAGCTCTGGTGGCCTAAACTACTGATAGGGTTTAGGTTAAAGGGATGGATTTTTCACCACATTCACAGGAAGCTAGATCAACCCATACAAGCTATCTTGACAACTGAGGGCAAAAGTTATGCTTTGTATTCAGTTATTGAAATATTTGAAGTCATTCAAAGTTTTATGCCTCAGAATAAGTGTAGCCAAAGCATGAGTGTGTGTGTGTGTGTGTGTGTGTGTGTGTGTGTGTGTGTGTGTACCCATGCATGCTTCAATTACTTATCTCATGCATGGGATTCAGTTTAAATGACATTTGACCTGGTCAATTGTCCAAGCTACAATGCAATGTCTTCCTAACATACCACCTCCAACAAATGATTTTCCATGGAATGGAAGTTAGATCCACCAGATAAGAGAGAAAAAACATTTAATGTAAAGCCTGGGGCATATTTTAAATGATGATGACAATGACAATTATCATGCTATCTGATATTTATATAGCATTTTAATGTTTGTAAAGCACATTATATGTGTTATTTCATTTGATTTTCTCAACCCTATGAAGTAAGTATTATAAATATCACCTTTTTATAGATAAGGAAATTATGTCTCAGAGAGCATAAGTGACTCTTCCAGATTTGTACAGCTATAGACATCTTAGGTGGATTTCACACCTAGATCCTCTTGATTCCAAGAAGTATTCTGTGCAGTTTAAACTTGGCAAGGCATTGGAAAGACAAAAAACAAAAATAACAGTTTTTCAACTCCAGGAACTTAAAATAGTCTATTGACATAAACACCATGGAATATACAATGAGAGGTGAGATGGTACAATGAGTAGAGTTCCAGGACTGGAATCAAGAAGATTCATCTTCCTGAGTTCAAACCTGGCTTCAGACACTTATCAGCTGTATGATGTTGGGCAAGTCACTCAACTCTGTTTGTCTCAGTTTCCTTATCTGTAAAATGAGCTGGAGAAGGAAATGGCAAACCATTCTAGCGTCATTGCCAAGAAAACCCTAAAAGGGTGTCATGAGGAGTTGGATGCAACTTATAATAACTAAACAATCACCATGTATCCATTTAAGTAGATAGATAATACATATGTAGCCTAAGGACTCACGTCAAACAAGATATTCGCCGTCAAGTCAATTCAGAGGAAAATCAAAGTTGGCAAGAACCAAATCTTTACGTTACAGTGACATGACTTTTGTCTTTCAGCTGTGTAGCAATCCTCTAGTAAGAATCCTCTTGCATCTATACTAATTTCAAGGGTAAGGAAATTTTTCTTAAGAGACCAATTCCCCACTTTTACAGAGCAACTTTGCACTACACCATGTTGTCTCTTATTCAAAACTGTGGACTCTATACAAACTATTACAATGTGGTTATATTTATAAACTATATTTTATTATATAATATACAGTATATCACATATGCTGTGATATAGAATATAGTGCAATATAATAAGTAATATAAGTTTATAAACTATGTGAATTTTTAGTTTACTTAATGAGTATCTAATTTTCAAAGTTTTCTTTTGTATAAAGTGGATATTACATATATATATTATTATATTTATGTATTTATGCACTTAAAATGCATACATGTGTATATGTATATATACATTCCCACATACACAAATGCACATGTGTATGTATAATGTGTATATATGTGTGTGTGTACATATATATACACATATATGTACATATATATACATATATATCTCTTTAGGGAAAGATGAATAATAAAATAATTTCTGTTGCTAAGTAAAGAGGAAACTGTATTTATTCTCTTAATTACACATCTAAATAAAAATTTAATTTGGCTTTATCACAGTTTGTAGGAAGACTATTTTCAATATCAAATAATTGTGCCATTACAGTTAGTATGACAAAGTACTTTTATCTATAGTACTGCAAAAAGAAAACTATTTGCATCTGCAATTTTATATGTGTTAATAGACAAAATGCGGTTAGATAAAGGTCTCCTTGAACAAAAGGAATAGGTTCACATTGACCTGCTCATTGACAATAAATTGGTTTGGGGTGGGGAGTGGGAGGAAGACAGAGTCCTTAAGAAAGGAAATGGAATGAAAGGTATATCAGATTGAAAATAGGGGGTTTGGGAAAAGGAATTGAAATTAAAAAGGATTAATAGAACACATTTAGTTTGGTACAAGGAAGGGGGTGGAGAATTTAAGTCACCTGGTGTACAATCTGAGAGGGACCAGACAGTGAATAACTAGGTACAAGCCCAGATCAAATTATGAAGCTGATGAAATTTGTCTTAACAATCTTTTCACCACTCATATTTCTTTTCTCCAGGGCTCTTAAGTTTTCTCAGACCTCCTTGTCTCAACAGAAAAATTATCTAAAAAAAAATTTACACTAGATTTTTAACAACTTAGTATGTTACTCATTTGCAAAATGATCATATTACTAAGAGAGCCTATGCAGAAAAAAATGCAAAATTTTCAAAGCAAGGGATGGATTTTTAACAGTAAAATTTCAAGCACCATGGAACTTTGGAGCAGAAATTCTTTAGGGAAGTTTCTTTCCTTAAATCACCCAATGGAACAATGGTGTCTTTTAGATACCTGTTCCAAGAAAAATCATTGTCCCAAGTACATACTTTTAAAGAATTATTTCTCTTCAGTGACTTTTTTTTACCCCTCCCTCCCTTCTCTATTTGGCCAATTTTACAATTTAGAAATTTTTTCTTCAGTAAATTTTTATATAACATTTTTCTATTTGACCATTTCTACTTTTTAATGCATTGTCTATGCAGTGAATTTTCATGCATCTTTTATGATTAGTACTATTCTGTTTTTAAGGTGTTGTTTTCTTCCATATATTTTTGTGCCCCTTAACCAAGCTATTCACATTTCTTTTTCATGATTTTCTTGCATCATTGTCATTCATTTTCCCATTTTTCTTCTACCCTCTCTTATTTAACTTTTAAAATCTGTTTTGATTTTTCCTATTTGTTTATTTATTTTTAGTTTTCAACATTTATTTCCATAAGAATTTGAGTTCCAAATTTTATCCCCTCCTCTGACCCCAAGATAGCATGTTCCACATACACATAGGATTCACATAAACATTGACATTGAACTTATTGACACATTAATTATGTTGTAAAAATCACTACTGATTAGAGAGATACAAATCAAAACAACTCTGAGGTACCACATCACACCTATAAGATTGGCAAACATGTCAGAACAAGAAAATGATAAATGCTGGAGAGGATGTGGGAGAGTTGGAACATGAATTCATTGTTGGTGGAGCTGTGAGATTATCCAACCATTCTGGAGAATGGTTTGGAACTATGCTACAAAAATGTGCATACCCTTTGACCCTGTATTATCACTACTAGGACTGTATCCCCAAGAGATTATAAAAATGGGAAAGGGACACACATGTACAAAAATATTTATAGCAGCACTCTTTGTGGTAGCCAAGAACTGGAAATCAAGGAGATGCCCATCAATTGGGGAATGGCTTAATAAATCATGGTATATGAATGTAATGAAGTACTATTGCGACATAAGAAATGATGAACAAGAAGACTTCAGGGAGGCCTGGAAGGACTTATATGATCTGATGCTGAGTGAAAGGA
>CM053770.1:58977462-58995652 GCA_028658325.1 Potorous gilbertii
GTTTTTTTCCCTTTTCTGGGCATTTTCCCAGCCAGTTACTTGACTTATGAGAGTCCTCTCCACTCCCTGGCCCAGATCTGCCCAGCTAGTGCTTGGCGTCTGGGATTCAAGTGCTGCTCCCCAGGCTCAGGGCTTTTGGCAGCAGGCCTGACTGCTCTTCAATGGGAGCTTATCTGCTGGTTCTCAGGTGGGGGCAGGGCCGCCTCTCAGGCTCAGTTCCCTCAGGGGGTTTATGCAGAGATCTCTTGCAATGGAGACACTGTGGAGCCCCTGCCGGCCCCAGGAGTCTCCGGTGGAGCTGCCTCTGCCTCGCCTCTGCTGTGGCCGCCGGGGGTCCGAGTCCCGGAGATCCCCTGCTCCCCTCTCAGCCTGTCTCTCTCACTGACCTGTGCGTCTGTGGGTGGAGGGACCTTCGCAGCTGCCGGAGATTCAGGTCCCTGATGCCTGCTGGGCTCTGCTCGCTCCTCTCAGTGCCGCGTGGCCGGGGCGGGGGAGGGGAGGGCTCGGCAGGGCTCAGCTCCCGTCCGGGTACCTTTGTGGGCGGTTTTTCAGGGCTCTCTGCAACGGAAACCTCCTTCACTGTGTTTCTGCGCAGCTTCCACTGTTCCAGAATTTGTCAGGAGTTCTTTTTAGAGGGAATCCATGGGCTGTGGGTTCGGAACTAGCAAATGTGAGTCTTTCTACTCCGCCATCTTGGCTCCGCCCCCAATAATAAATATTCTTTAAACTCTTTAATGGCAAGTAAAGTTTATCTTTTTTGGTATAATCTGGTCTTTGAATTTTTCAAAAAAAGTATATGTAATAGCTATTTCATCATAATTGACTTCCTTTGTAAGTCTATGTATTTTGCTTTATGTAATTAAAATATTGATTCTGAGAAGTCTATCAATAGACTTCACCAAACTGATGCCAAAGGAAATAAATGAAATGAAAAACATTAAGAACCCCTGCTTTAAGAGAGAAGGGGAACCACCAAATGTTTTTGTTGTTTTTAACAAATATCATACCTGTGTCCAAGGAAGATTTTGTAGGTAGCTAAACAGAGGATGAATAAGATTTGGAAAAGAAAAGTATGGAGATTGCAAGTGTTGTATTAGTCTAGGAGAGAACTGATGAGTGTCTGAACCAAGAAGGTGACTGTATAAATATAGGAAAGAAGGTTAATTGCAAGAACTCTCCTGTAAGGAGAATCACTAAGATCTGATAGTGATTGGATGGGGTTCAGTAGGAGATTGAAGAGTCTGGCTCTGAGGTTCCAAAGTGAGTAAGTGAGAAGACTCCCTCAGAGAGAAAGAGAAAAGTTTGGAGAAATAACAGGTTCTGTTATAGATAAGCTGAGTTTGAGGTGTCTATGGGACATTCAGTTGAAGACATCCAGGTAGCAGCTGGTGCTATTGGACTAAGTTCAGAAATAAGATTATAACTGGTTATACAAATTTGGAATTCTTTTATATGGAGATGATACATACATACAAGGGGACCAATGACACCTCTGAGATAATTGTGTGGAGAAAAGTAGAAAAGACTTAGAACATCACCCTGGATAATACCTACAGTGAAGGAATAATCGATTGAGTTAGAATCTGGAGAGAGGAGTGGGTGGTTGAGATAGAATGAAAGAGTAGGTCTTAGTATTTGAGGAGTACAATGAATAAAGAGATATGAGTATTTGAGGGGACATCAACATTTATATTCAACGTTATTCAATTCAAATATAAATTAAATATATATATCTCAGTAGTAAGGCAAGTTTTGTATGATGGAGAAAAACTATGAAACATGTATGTACTGAACTTCCTAGGAAAGAAGGTAAAGTGATTGGACACCAGTACAGAAATATGCTGAAGCCCGATCAAATAACAGAAAACCAAACAATTGTTAAATTTTCAGTGAAAAAAAAATACACACACACATATACATACACCATGGAAATTGGCAAATGTTACAAATCAGGGCTTAATTTATTGCCTTGGTGATTTTCAACTTAAAAAAGTGATTCAGAGAAGGTTAATAATGAGTAAGTTAAAATATGCATGTGTTTTATAACTATATCTACAAATACACAAACACACATACACACCATACATTATTTTTTTCTTCAACAGAGCCAGTTATACATTTAACATATTGGTAAATGAGAATACCAATTACTTTGGACTTAATAATCTGCATAGATGACCTACATGTTTAAAAATGTTTATAGCAGCTCTACTCATTGTGGCAAAATATTGAAAACTGAGGGGATGCCTAACAATCAGGAAATGGCTGAACAAGCTGTGTTATATGAGTGTAACTGAATACCATTGTGCAATAAGAAATGATAAATAGTCACATTTCAGGAAAAAAAAACTCTGGGAAGATTTGTACAAACTGATGCAAAGTGATATGAACAGAACCAGGAAAACACTATACACAGTATCAGCAACATCATATGATGATCAATTACAAATGTCTCAGCTTTTCTCAGCAACACAGTGGTCTAAGACAAATACAAAGGACTCATGAAGGAAAATACTATCCATATCCAGATAAAGAACTGATGGACTCTGAATTCAGATCAAAGCATATTTTTTCATTTGCTTTATTCTTTCTCATGTTTTTTTCTCCCTTTGATCTGTTTCTTCTTCTACAACTGTGATAAATATGGAAATATGTTTTACGTGATAGAATACGTATAAATTTTATCAGACTGCCTACCATTTTCAGAAGAGAGGAGAGAGAGAGGGAGAAAAATTTGGAACTCAAATCTTGTAAAAATGAATGCTAAAAATTTTTTGATACATAATTGTGGGAAAAATAAAATATTATTTAAAGTTGAAAAAATATGTATTAATAAGCTTCAAAGGAATGTTCTTAAATGATGGTGGCAGCAGTGAGGGTTTGGAAGTGACAGTGGGTTGTCATGAGCACAAGTCAATGAAAAGCACATGGTAAGAAGAGACTGAGCACACATGATGATATCACCCATTCTGAGTATGTTCTTGGATCTTCTAAGTCAAGCCTGAGATCCAAGGTCTGGACTAAGGCAGCACTAAGACTGATTCTAGGTTTAGAGATCATGCAGATGAAATCCTAAATTTCCAGTATAAACCAGCAAGGAATGTGTATGGACCGACACAAGCAGCCAAAGCTTCTGTAGGGATCTACACTTCTACTAAGATATGGTGGAGTTTTCAGAGTACATTTATCCTTAGGTTCTCAGCTTAATTCCTTCCCTTAGATCAGTTGAAAGAACTTGCATGTACAATGGAGATGTCTTTCAAAGAACTCAAGAAGTCCATTTAGTTCTCTGCTATCTGCCCAGACCTTCATAATACCATTGAAATTGAGACTCATGAATCTGACGTAAAAGTGGGAGTGAATCTCTCACAAGTAACATATTTTTCAACATGCTTGTGTGTATTCTTAAATTATCCCTTTAATTGAGAAGGATTGTCCCATTTGGCAGTGGATGCTTACTGTAATATTTGCTTTGGAAACTTGGGGGGAAGTCAGTTAGAGGAGTCTCCACATCTGGCACATAAACACCCAGAATATTTGCAGACTCCCCATTTTATGTCGTGTTCTCACAATACAGAATCAATATGATTTTTATTTTATGCCCACATTCACCCTTACATACAAAGTTCCATACTTAATTGTGATAAACAAGTGAGCCTTGGTTCTATAAGACAATGTTAGTAAAATAAAATTCCACTAAGAGTGCAAGTCTTATAACTAGTTGACTTAGTCTTTGATGAAGGAATAGCTTAGCTGCCTTTGGAGTGAGTGAATTGCAGGAGAAAATAACATTCTAGATCAGGAGATGGTGATGGTTATTGATGATATTTGTCCTTCATTCTCAAAAAGGACCATGGCCTCAGGAAGGTGATGCCATGATTTGTGAGTGATTTGGTTTGAAGTGAAGAAGGGTTGTGCAAAGTCACCACCTTCACTCTGTCCTCTGGAGCCACCTGGGAAGAGGCAAGATATAAATAAGGATGCTTGGAGATGGAAGACAAGGAGGTGGAAGACAGAAGGGCAGGAGGAGATGAGGAGAAGGGAGAAGAAGAAATGGAGAAGGAAAGAAAACATAAAGAGAGGTGAAGGAAAGAAGGGGAAGGGGAGGAGAAAAAGGAGAGGAGGGCTATAGTTATATACATTGGAGTGGGGGCAGAAGGAACAGGACAGTAAAGGAACTCACAAACATCATCAACCAAGGCACAGATGTCTTATAATATGTGTAAGTGGAAGAAGTATCTGTTGGAAGAACCATGGGTTATTGAACAACAGCTTTGCGTCATGAAACCTTTGGCTGAATCAGTCAAATAAATAAACATTTATTAGGCACTTATGTTCCTGGCATTGTACTAAATGTCCATGGATTCCTCATAATATTTAAAATGCATAAAATAAAATATATGGGATTACAAAGGGAACATATTATATTGGGTTACATTTATCAAAATTTTTTTCAGAAGTTCACAAAGTTTCCAGCTCCTAGTTCATACCAATGACTTTGTACCTCCTAGAAGGATCTAAAATATATATAATATATATATAATATATTTTTCCAAACTTGATACATTACATTAAAAAGTTATACTAGTGAAGAGATGTATTTGCATACTTTCTATATGCACATCTTTAGAAACATACAAGGACAGATTCAGAGTAGAAGTGAGCCATATAGAGAATCAACACCTTACATTTTAGCAGTATTGATGGATGTTTTTTAAAAAAAGCCATAACAAAGGGCAATTTAATCAACAGGCTTATTTCAAGCTTATTTTTATTAGAACTTTTTAAAAATAGCTGTGACAATTATATCAAAATTGACAGTGATCTGAAGTGGTAGACATGCTGGGAAGTGCCATGCTAATCAGGGGAACTCTCAGGCCTCTCCGTTAGTGAATTAAACTAGAAAGAAGTGTGCTTTATAATGTGCCAGCACAAAACCCTATCTATGCCTTGAAATTCCTGCTGCTCCTGCTGCAGAAAATAAGTCCAGGAGAGAGGCAAGTGATCACCTCACTCCAAGAGGGAACCAGGGTCCTCTCTGCCAAAGTACAGGGAGCCCAATACTGCCCATTGTCTCCTTGCAAATGATTGTTTCCGGGGAGTTCTTACTGTTAATTGTTATCCAGATAGCAATCCTATGAGGATGATAGGATAGGAATTATTACTGCCATTTTAAAAATGAAAGCATCAAGGCTAAGAAAGTTTGAGTGACAGACACGGTCCTGTAGCAAAAGAAAATTCATTCTTTCACTATACCATAAAGTTGACAGTTCTTGAAAAGACAACACTAATGAGAACTCATTCTAATGAGAACTCATCCTCTAATGTCAAGACCCACACAGCTTTCTTCAAAGCCCAAGTCCTTGGTATATTCAAGAGATCATGATCGTACATCTCAGAAAAAAGGCCATGGAACCCTCTGTGTCCACAGGCACGATAAGCACTTGATGATTTGATCTTTCTTGGCTTTTTGGATGCCCCTGGCTTCACTACATTCTTTGCTGAGTTAATGCTCCTGGCTACTCATTTCCAAGTACATAGAATTATGGACTACCTTTTAAGAAGCTCTGAGTTCAAATTCTGTGCAAGACTTACTAGTTTTGTGGCTCTCAGAAAGTCACTTAACCCTTCTCAACCTCTGTTTTCTCATTAGTAAAATGGAGTTAACAATAACAACTGTCTCATGGGGCTATTATGAGGATTAAATGAGATGTCAGTCTGTCAATTAACATTTATTTTATCAAGGGCCTACTAAATAATCACCAGGAATACAAAGAAAGGCAAAGAACAGTCCCATCTCTGAAGGAGCTCACAGTTTGTGGGGGGGGGGGTGAGGGAGAGACTGAGAGAGTGAGTGAGACAGAGACAGAAAAGAGAGAGAGAGAGAGAGAGAGAGAGAGAGAGAGAGAGAGAGAGAGAGAGAGAGAGATGCAAGCAACTGTGTACCAACAAAATATACACAGGATAAGGGTAGCTCCTTGCAAGGGGAAGGTCCCAAGATTAAAGGCCTTGAAAAAGACTTCTTGCAGAAGTGGAGATGTTAACTGAGATTGAAGGAGGCTAAGGACATGATGAGGTAGAGATGAGGAGGAGAACAGGCACAGGGGACAGCTAGTGAAAATGTCAAGACAAAGAGTGTCACGTTTGAGGGAAAGCAAGGGAGCCAGTGTCCCTGGGTTACAAGGAGAAATATATCAGAAGACTCTAAAGGTAGGAAATGGCCAGGTTAGAAAGGTCTTTCAGTGTCAAATAGAGAATTTTATATTAATGCTGATGAGCTACCCAAAGGAAGAAGATCTTCAATTCCAGGTCAAAATTCAAAAGAATGTTACGCTAAGGATGATTTTGTACTTGACACCAGGGGAAAACAGAAAGCAGTGACAATATGACAGATAGTTAGATATGTCTGTCGACAGACACATATATACATACATAGACAGACAGATAAATAGACAACAGGATAGATAGATGATAATGAATTTAGTAAGCCACACTTAGGGTGGGTAGTTGGCAAAGTGAATAAAGTATCAGGCCTGGAATCAGAAAGATTCATCTTACTGAGTTCAAATCTAATATCAGATACTTACCAGCTGTGTGACCCTGGGCAAGTCACTTAACCCTGTTTGCCTCGGTTTCCTCATCTGTAAAATGATCTGGAGAAGGAAAAGGCAAATCATTCCAGTATCACTTCGAAGAAAACTTTCAAACTGGGTCATGAGGAGCCATAGATGACTTAAAATGACTGAACAACAACAAACGCCACTTATGTACCATGGACTACTTTAAATACTGGGAATGTAAATTTGAGAAAATAAGGAAGTGAAATTAAGGATATTATTTTCTAATGGGTGAATATATCACATAGATTCTATCACATGTAGAGCACACACACATAATATATCATATGTAGGGGAGCTGGAAGGAAGGAAGAAAATATTGATAGCAATGCATAGCAGAGATAACAAATGGAAAAAAAATATCCAGACAGTGTGAGGTGAAATACTGGCAGGGTCTTATTAAAATGGTGATCCTGCAGAACCAGTAATCAAGAGAGTAGAGGCTCATGTTGGAGCTTTCTCCAGGGTGGCAAGGCAGGAAGAAAGAAAGAATAGGATGAAGAGTCCAGAGTGAATCCAGACAGGAATGAGCATTCAATAGGTAAGCTCTTCCCCAGAGCCCTCCAAGGATAAGGCCAAGGATAACCCCTAGACAGGGGTTAAGGTCAATAGTTTTCTGTGGAGAAGATATGATGCTAGAAGCATCTGAAATGGGCACAGCAAATTGCAGTGGTCCTAGTTACAATAGTTACAACTTAATAGTAAGGGTAAATCTTTTGAGGCAAAAGGTTATAGTTGGTAGAATACAAAGGCAACAGTTTTGTTTAAGGTCAGAACTATAGTAATGGTAAAAATGTAAGCGAAAGTTTTTTCAAAGATCAAGCCAAGTCCCAAGAAAATGTATATTTCGATGAGTCAGGGATCGACTGAACTTGCTTTGTTTAACTCATTGACCAAGCTGACTTCATTCTAAGCCTGGATGTTTGGGATTAACCCAATGTTTCTCTTGGTCCTCAGCATGGCCTGCTATGGAAGGCTCCTGTGGCTATCAGAATGTCACCTTTGTAAATGAGATGTTTTTTTAGAAGGGGTGGGTAGAATTGACTGATGGATTTACGAATCTTATTTAGGGCGGTACAGACAAAAATGATAAATATCCAAGATTGGCTAATAGTTCCAAATAAATAGTTCCAAAACACAATTATGATGAATTTTAGGTCACAAGAGGTGGAAGAAGGGAACTGTGAAAGCTATATTCTGCAATAGGACGCTTTAGGCAAGAATTCTAACACTTCCAAGTCAATATTATGGAACAGGGACCATTCTTTGCCTGTAAATATTACGGAGGCTTAGTAATAAGCTTCACTACACAATATGATTTGTTACATTATTGGAGACACAATGGCAATACATAAACAAAACAGTTTTACATGTGGATTCCCCATGGTTCATCAGAAACAACTGGAAATTTCAAGTTAAATATAATTAATAAATTTATTAACAATAAGCTATATATAAGTGGCACCTGCCCTAATGGCATGTCCCATTCTATTGAACATTTTGTTGTATAGAGCAAATTTTATTCACAGATAAGCTTTACATTGACTGTATGTTTCTCTTTCTTGCAAGTGAGCACAGCTAGAAAGAGACCATGATTACATAAAGCATCAGGGAATTGCAGCAAGTTACCATGATATGTTTAGAAGGGGGAAAGTCCTAAAGGCATCTCTCACTTCCCTTTCTGTTTAGCAGCATTTTTTTTCCTTTTTTCTCTGTAGATTCACTTGGAATGTTTTTTACAAAATCCTTCAATATCCAATATTTCAATTTGAATCTCACAAATAACTTGCAAAAAGAAGGCAGGTGTCATCAGACTCTTTTTGCAGGCCAGGAAATTGAGTCCAAGAAAGGTCAAGTATCTTGTCAAGGGTCTTAGATGGTGCCGAATTACAAAAATAGGATTATTACCATCCCAAGACCAGCTTCCTTTTAGATCATTTACGCTTTTCAGAATGTGATTCTGAAGATGACAAACATATGAGTGTTCACTTTTTAGGACTGACTTAGACAGGAGGTAGGCATTTAACATTCCTGAAAGATGACATAGGCTCACTGTCATCATAGAGCATTGGGATGATTAGTGAAAACTTGAAAGCATACTAGAGACATTAGCTTGATTTGCTCTCATAAATGCCTTTTGGAAGGAAAGCCAAAAACTTGGAGAGGCTTCTAAGATCACTGGATTCCTTCCAATTCCCATTCTTCCAAAAGTTCCCAAAGAGGTACTGCCTCTGCAGTATTTGTCAGGCAGCTTAACTTAGTTCTCAGTTCCTGAGCCATCTTAATCATCCTTCAACTATGCAGCCATATAGGGTCTGTACTAAGTCCATATCCCTGAAATAGAGCATGACTGACCAACAACGTGGACTCTTCTTTGCCTGTAAATCAATGCTATTTCATTAAATGATAAAAAGAATCATGGAGTCATTAAGAGGCAAAAAAAACCCAGTCATATATTACTGAGGAAGAAAACAAAGCACTGGACCTGAAGTCAAATAAGACCTTCATTCAATTTCTTCCTCTGACCTTTACTGGTTGTGAGACATGGAGCATTGCCTTCGTGCCATCAAGCATCAGTTTACTCATCTGGAAAATAGGGACGATTGCAATGCCTGTAAGTGCTGTGAGATCCAAATAAGGGCTTCAGTTTCTTCATCTAGGTCCTTGCCAGCTCCGAACTGAATGATTTATAAAGCTTACAATGTTACAGTGTTAGTTGTTACTATTTTCAGGAGTAGCGCAACGCACACCTATTATTGGATTGATATGAAAATGGACCAGGCAGTATCCACATAATGTGACTTGAAGGTTATCATTTTCAGCACTCCCCCAAATTCTACTCCACTGAATTGCTACTGTATTTGGGTTTAGTATAGTGGAAAGAGTGCTGGTCTTCGGACCAAAATACCTGGTCTTTTGAGTCTTAAATCTACAATTTTTTTAACTCTGTGACTTTGGATAAGCACATAATATGGTGTCTAAGATATAGTAGTTGCTTAATAAATCTTGATTGATGGATTTCACCTGAGGGTCAGTGTCCTTTGTCTGTTAAATGGGGATGCTATTTCACAGTGTTATTGTCAGAAAGTCCTTGTTATAGGACCTTACTCAACTACTTTATGTTGAGTCAGCTTTGCCTCAAATCTTTTTAGTGGAAGGAATTAGGGTCTTCTTTGGCTTTATTTTTAGCACATCTGCAAAAATCTGCAACACCAAAAAAGAAAAAGCACTTTGCTCTGTAGAGTGGTATGTAATGGGGGGGTCACAACAATATATATTTTAGGGAAATTCCTAGATCAATAATTAATACAGTACAAATAGCTAACATTTTCATAGCACTATCTATAGCACTATGATAAACATTTTATAATTATTATGTCATTTGATACAACAACCATGGAAGATAGATGCTATTATTAATTCACATTTTACAGATAAAAAACTGAAGTAAATAGAGGTTAAGAGACTTGCACAAGACCATACAGTTACTACATGTCTGAGGTTGAATCTAAACCCAGGTCTCTCTGATTTCAGAGCAACTATATGGTGCAGCAGATAGAGTGCTATGCCTAGAGTTGGGAAGACTCTTTCCTGAGTTCATATCTTGGCTTAGACATTTAAGTAGCTGTGTGCCCATGAACAAGACACTTAACCCTGTTTACCTCAGTTTCCTTACCTATAAAATGAACTGGAGAAGGAAATGGCAAACTGCTCCAGTATCTTTGCCAAGAAAATACCAAAAGGAGTATGATGAGTAGACACAACTGAAAAAAGATCTTACTTAAAAAAATTCCAAACATTCCTGACTTCAGGGCCAGTGCTCAATTTAATGAGACACTTCACGGCCCCAATCTAATACATGATGAATTTACAAAAATTGAACTAAAGCAAGCACATGGACTATTAGGGGACTAATTATCTTAAAACTATACAAATCTATCAATAATTATTTCCATATAGTAACAATAGAATCCTTAACAATAGTCCTATACATGTAAAGCATGCAATTATTCCCATAAAGAGGATCACAACTGATAACAGTCCTAAGCCAGTGGGGCTAATGGACTTAGATACTACTTATTATTTTAAGGAAGGCTCTACTTATTGCTTTGCATTCTAATGTTTTCTATAAGAATGACTGATATACTTTGTCAAAAGGGTTTTCTTCATCTATTGAGATAATCACTTTTTTGTTGGTTTTCTTATTGATTTTGTCAATCATGTTCCTAGTTTCCTTAATATTGAATCTAACCTGCATTTCTGATATAAGTTCCACCTGGTCATGGTGTGTATAATCTTTGTGATACCTGCTATAATCTCATTGCTATTATTTTATTTAAAATTTTGTCATCAATATACATTAAGAAAATTGGTCTATAGTTTTCTTTCTCTGCTTTTGTTTTTCTTACTTTAGGTATAAGTACCATATTTTGTGTCATAAAAGGAATTTGGTATGACTCTTTATGACTCTTTGCTATTTTTTTTAAAAAAGTGCTCTTTAAACGTCTACTTTTTTTCATAAAACCACCTTCTAGTTTTATTTATTAATTCAATAATTTTCTTTAAATTTTATTAATGTTTCGTTTGATTTTCAGGTTTTGAAATTTAGTGTTTAATTAGGGATCTTTAGTTTGTTCTTTTTCTAGTTGTTCTTTTGGGGTTCTTTTTAGATGTATACCCAATTCATTGAACTGTTCTTTCTCTATTTTGTTGATATACACAGTTAGTGATATAAATTTTCCTCTAAGTAATGCTTTGACTGCATCACATAAATTTTGTATGTTGTCTCGTTGTCATTCTCTTTAGTGAAATTATTGATCTTTTTCTAAGATTTCTTCTTTGTCCCAATCATTCTCTAGGATTAGAATTTTTAGCTGCTAATTCATTTTTAATGTTTCCACAATTGTTTATTAGTTGTAATAGTATTACATTATGGTCTAAAAAGGACCTATTTAATATTTCTGCTTTTCTGAAGAGGTTATGAGCTTAGTATATCATAATACATGGTCAATTTTTGTGTACTCATATGATGTGCAGAAATGGAATATTCCTTTCTCTTAACATTCATTATCTCCAGAAGACTATCATATCTAACTTTTCTAAAATTCTATTCATCTCCTTACCCTTTTTTTAAAACTAGATTTGTTTGGTCCTGAAATTGGAAAGTTAAGTTCCACCACTAATACAATTTTACTATTTCCTCCTCTAGCTAACTCATTTAACTCTTCCTTTAAGCATTTGGATTCTATACCACTTGGTACATATATGTTTAGTATTAATATTACTTCATTCTTTATGATATCTTTTAGCAAAATGTAGTTTCCCTGCTTCTCATTTTTAATTAGATTTATTTTTGCTTTTGCTTTGCATGAAATCATGTTTGTTCCCTCTGCCTTTTTGTTTTTTGTTTCTGCTCAGTCATAACAGATACCGTTTTAGCCACGCCCACCTCCCCACCCATTACATTGTGTGTGTGTCTGCTTGAGGTTAGCTTCTTTTAAATAACATATCGTAGGATTCTGGTTTTTAATGCATTCTCTCATCTGCTTCCATTTTGTGGTTGAGTTCAGAGTTTATTCCATTCACATTTATGATTATTAACCTTGTATTTCCCTCCATTCTGCTTTTCCTCCCTGTTTATCCTTTCCTCTGTGTCCTTCCACAAAAGTGCCTGGTTTCTGAGCACTTCCTCCTCCAATCTGTCTTCCCTGTGATCAACCTCCCTTTCTCTAATCCCCCTCCCCTCCTACTTCCCTGTAGCATAAGATAGATTTCTATACCAAACTCAGTGTGGATGTTTTGCCTTCTTTGAGCCCATTCTGATGACAGCAATGATCAAGTGGTGCCTACCAATTCCTCCATTTTCCCCTCCACTGTAAAATGTCTTTAATGCCTCTTTTGTGTGAGACAATTTACTCCATACTACTTTTCATTCCTCTTTTCCCAGTGCATCCCTATTTTTCACTCATTAATTTTATTGTTTTGGGGGGAGGGGGGAATCATGCCAACATAGTTAACATATACCCATACTTTCCACCTATGTATTATACTCCTTCTAACTGTTACCTTAATAATGAGGAAGTCCTTAAAAATTACAAGTTTCATCTTCTCATATAGGAATATAGAAAGTTTAAATTTATTGAATACCTAATGATTTCTCTTTCCTGCTTGCCTTCTTATACTTATGCTGAGTTTGGTATTTAAAAGACAAATTCTTTTATTCAACCCTGGTCTTTTTATTAAAAATTCTGGAAAGTCCTCAATTTCATTGTTACCATTTTCCCCCTGAAGTATTAAATTTAGTTTTTCTAGGTAAGTGATTCTTGGCTTGTATTCCTAACTTTTTGCTGTCTGGAATATCATATTCCAAACCCTTTCACCCTTTAATGAAGAAGCTGACAAATCTTACGTGATCCTGATCATAACTCCATAACATTTAATTTTTTTTATCTTGCTGTTTGAAATATTTTATCCTCAAACTGGGAGTTCTGGGATTTGGCTATAATATTCCTGGGAGTTTTCATTTTGGGACCTCTTTCAGGAGGTCATTGGTGAATGCTTTTCATTCTATTTTTACTTTCTAGATCTCAGATATCAATGTAGTTATATATATATTTCTTGAAATGGTATGTTTAGACTTTTCTTTTGATCATGGCTTTCAGGAAGTCCAAAAATTCTTAAGTTATCTCTCCTCAATGTATTTTCTAGATAAATTCTTTTTCTAATGAGTTATTTCATTCTTTTTTCCATTCTTTTGATTTTATTTTATTGTTTTTTCATGTCTCATGGAATCATGAGCTTCTACTTACCAATTCTAATTTTTAAGGAATTACTTTCTTCAATGAGCTTTTGTAACTCCTTTTCCATTTAGTTAATTCTCCTTTTTAATGAGTTCCTTTCTTCAGTGAAATTTTGTTCACCTTTTTTTTTTTTTAAAATAGGGCCAATTTTGCTTTTTCAAGAGGTCCTCTCTTTAGCAAATTTTTATTCCTCTTTTATCAGTTGACCTATTCTGTTTTTAAAGGTATTATTTTCTCAAGTAATTTTTATACATTCCCTTTACCAAATTGTTGATTCTTTGTTAATTTATTTATATCATTCATTTCTTTTCTCAGTTTTTCTCTACATCTTTTATTTGGGTTTTTTTTTTATGTTCTTTTTGTGCTCTTCCAGAAGATGTTTTTGGTCCTGAAACTTATTTACATTTTTCTTTGAAGTTTTGCATATATTTGATCTTGTCTTCTTCTGACTTTGATTTTTGATCTTTCCTGTCACCACAGTAATTTCCAATGAACAGATTATTTTGATGTTCTTATTCATTTTTCAAGCCTATTTATTAACTTTTAACTTTATGTTAAAGTAGGGTCTCACTTCTTAGGGAGAGGAAGTACTGTCCTAAGCTTCAGGTCTTTCTTGTTGCTGCACTTAGAGATAGTTCTGTAGGGTTTAAATTTTCAGTGCTTCTGCGGGATATGATATAAGGAGAGCTGTGGTCACTACCCCATAGTCTCTTGGACCATGCTCTAGTCTTTTCCATTCTGGAATTGTGATCAGAGCCCCTAATCCTACTAGTGTTCCTCTTCACCCACGGACTGTGACCCAGAACTGTATATGCATAATGCAAGAGGTATTCCCAATACCAGCAAAAGATTCCTTGTTATCTCCCTCTGACAAGTTGTTTGACACATTTTCCCAATGTGAGCTGAGGGCTCTGGAAGCCACTACTGTCACTGATTTAGTCATTCCTCACTCCTGGCTTGCCAGATCTAGCCTATCCTTGATCACACTCCCCTCATACTCCAATGAAACACATATTTCCTGTTAAGCTAAGTTGTCTTGGGCTAGAAAATTGTTTCACCCCAATCTTTTGTTGGTTCTGCCACTCCAGAATTCATTTTGAGGTATTATTTTTAAGTTTTTGGAAGGGAATTTGGGAGAGCTCTTGCAAGTTCCTGACATCATTCCACCACCTTGGCTCTGCCCCCAACCTTCATTTCTTAAGAATTTAGTAATTGCTGGGTACTATACATTTCATTTTCTTTACACAGGCTTTCCCCCTTGCCTGGAATGAACTCCCTCATCATTTCCAAATTTTAGAATCCCTAGTTCCTTTTAAGATTTATCTGAAATTCCTTTCTGTCATAAATCCTTTTCTAATCCCTGTGGCCTAGTAGAATGTAATCTGCAAGAAAGAAGGGACAATTCTTCACTTTATCTATCTTCCCATAACCTAGCACAACACTCTGTACACAATAAGAATGAAATAAAATGTGTGTTACATTGAATTAGATCAGCTTCTCTAAATTCATAAGCATTTTAGCTTGATTTGGTTTATCAGGGAATATTAATTCTTTATATGAAAATTAAATACCACTATTAGTGGGTATTAGAGATATAAAGAGATCTAAAAGTCCACAGAATAGGGAGCTGCCTGTGTGGGACAAACATGGATGGAATGCTCAAGTGAGGCCAGCTAAAAGTTAGAGTAAGGATGCTACCAACCTAGAAATGAGATCACAAAGACTGTGTTGAAGAACTCTAGGGGAAAAAAAATTAATTGAGAAGTTTGTAAGAAAAAGAAGATAATCAGAAAACTTCCATGCATTGATCAACAGGTAAGGAATAAGGGAAAGATACACACACATATATAGATACAAACACACACACACATATATGTATCTATATAGAGAGAGATGATATAGATATAGATCAATACTTACATGTGTATCTATATATGTCTACATGTGTATTTACACATTTACATATACAGTACAGAAACTTGTGCATATATATGTGTGTGTTTCTACGTGGATACACACATATTTAAATAAATAGGTATATATTTTTCTAAGTTGGAAGAGAGTTGCTAAGGAATTATGGAAATTGGTATGGCAAAAAGGCAGCAGTTATGAGTCCAAACTTCCAAAAAATAAGGCAATATCAAATGGTGCTGTGGCTTTCTATAATGGCCTCAGTGTAGCTACTTACAATGGCATTAGACTCTTTAGTAATGCCTTATTTCAATATAAAGCATCAATTCTACACTTAACAGCTGCCCTGGGTTTTGAGTAGTGCAGGGTAGGTACATTATGTACAGTTCTGCTTGGTACATTCAGTAAATTATTTATATTTACATTCCAAAAGCATAAATTATTTGCATTTTGCTGCACTGTTTCTTCAGCAGCTAAAATAGGCCCAAACTCTAGTGAGCTATCCGTATATGCTTGAAAGGACATCGCGCAGACCAGAGCAGGTTGTTGAATACATAACTACTAGAACTAGAAAACAAGAGTAAAGCATTTCCTTTTAAAGTCCTCTTGTCTTGGATTGTACTTGTAAATATATTGTTACATCATTTCTGCTAACAACTATCCACACCTGGACTTCCAGAACTGACATCAATGAAGAATGGTGCAGGTCTCTGGAAATTACCTCTCTCAAGGCTTGATTCAATCTCATTAAATGGTTATCCACAAAATAAAGCAAGCATTCCAGCAGCACTTGTTAGTCATTAGCAAGCTGATAATAAATAAACAAATAAACAAACAAACAAACAAATAAATAAATAAGCGAGTAAGGGCAGTGCAAGACAATGCCCAAAGATATTACTTTGTGTGTCCTCATCTCCACGGCACAGGGTACCTTGAGAATTGATGACTTCCCTCTCCTTGGAGGTCTTCAAAATTTGGTTGGATAACCACTTTTTGGGTATGTTGTAGTGGCAGCTCCTTCCACTAATGGGTTGGAATAGATGATCACTAGATCCCTACCGACTCTCAAATTCTATCATCCTTTATGCTTTCAGTAATTCAAATAAGTACAGAAATGGACAGCTAGGTGGCACAGAGGATAGAGCCCTATGCCTGGAGTCAGAAAGACCTGAATTCAAACGTAGGATTAGGTATGTAATAGCTATATGACCCTGGACACATCACTTATTCTCTGTGTACTTCAGTTTCATAATCTGTAAAATAGGGACAATAACAGCAACTTACAAGATTGCTGTAAGGATCAAATGAAATTATTGCAAAATAATGTAAAATAATTATAAATAAACATACTTGACACATAGTCAGTGCTGTATAAATTTCAGTTATTATTAATAGTTATAAATATTACTTAGAATATTTAAACTATCTGAAGAATCTACATAGTTCCATAAATGCATTTCAGTGAGACTTTTTGGAATGTCTGAGAAAAATACATAGAGGTAAAACATAACAGGGGTGGACCTACAGAACCCCTAATCCTTTGGCTGAGGGTACCTTTGGTTGCTAGTCCAATAAATCCTTCAACAAGGTGAGAGTATATGTATGACTCTCCATAGAGCAAAAGTACAAGTCTAGCTCCATAAGAGGCACTCCCAACCAGGAATCAAGGGGTTCTCCATTATATATACAACTAAATAGAACCTTTTAATGATAAAAAGTATAAAATTGACTCTCCCTGCAAATGATTTCAGAAATTCTTCCTTCTCCTTTTAATAATAACTCACATTAATAGAACAATTTAAAATTTAAGTACATTCCTCACAACAATAATAACAGAAAAGGAAATGTAGTATTAGACAGGTTAAATGACTTACCTAGGATAACAAAGATAGTACATATCAAAGAAAAGATATGAAGTAGGGTCTCTCCTAATATGAAATCTTGTACCCTTCTACTATTTAACACTGTCTTTTATGGTTTAGGAGCATGTGTATTTTTAAGGTATCTATTCATGTGAATATCATATACTAAAATAAATTTATCTTTTCTCCACAAAGTTGAATCTTAATGGAGATAATAAGGCCTTTTGCTTAGCTTGAATGTCTGCATTTCAGAGAAAACAGAAAAAAGTCATGCAAAAAAAAAAACAGATAGAAACAAAAACTTGACAACATGAAAGTCTCAAATGGGAAATGAAGAGAAAATGCAAACACGATGCATAACTCAATCCCTAAGTCTTTCTCTCAGAATACAGGCCAAGTTGGAAATAACTGAAAGGTTTCACCATCTGTCAGCTTTCTACCACTCTATGGCGAAGGAATTGGAGACATCGTCCTTTTCCTCGTAAAGGAAATGTCCTTAGGAAAAGGTCATGTTTTAAAAGTAATGCCACCCCTAATTGGTATCCTTCAGGGACAAGCTCAGAAGCCAGTCCAAGCATAAAGCAAATGGAGATTAAGCCACTCATCTGAAGTGACTCTCCCATCATCTGAGGCAACACCATGCTGCCTCCAAACTGCAATAATTCATGGAAATACTCACATTTCACTGGTGAAAATTCCATTTTAAAGAAAAGCAAACAGCTATTTTTCTAATGAAAAGTTTCTTCCAAAAAAGAATACAAAATGAACCAAAATAAAATTCTTTTATTGTCAAGAGCACTGACTCTGGGTTCAGATTTTAATACTGATGTTTATAATTTGTGACAATGGATAAACCACTTAACCTCCCTGTAAAATAAAGGGATTAGACTAGATGTCCTTTGAGTTACCTTTCCTACTTGACTATCTTTTATCGCTATACTTACAACTAATAATGAAAGCATAATAGATGATTATGTGGACAGCTAATTAATGCCCTAGA
>CM053770.1:58996152-59029050 GCA_028658325.1 Potorous gilbertii
TGTATTAGGAAATAATTATTCCCCCTTATCCTTCTTCTAATCTTCTGCCTGTAAGAGAATAAGGAATAACAAAGAAGGGTGGCAAGGGAAGAGGGGGATAGAGAATGTACAATACAAAAAATAAAGTCAATTACATCATAACTATGAATTAGTTCTAAACATATCCCAACTATAACCAAGGAAAAGTCACCCTATAATTGGAGAAACCTGAAGACTTGGGCAGTGTTACATAAGTAGTGATCTCACTTTTCAATTAGGCTAAGGGAAAATAATGGGGAAGGAAGAAGGCTGCCATCATTCACCCTCTCCTCTCAGTCCTCTCAGTATACACATACACAGTCCACCAAAGAAAAGGCAGTTTACTCTTTTAAGTCCATGTACGCTTCCTAAATACTGTTTAAATAAAACTTTGAGAATGATGATCTATTCTTCAAACTATAAGAGGAAAAATAAAACTGAACTAAACAACCCCCCCCCCTAAAAAAGAATCATAAAAGTATAGAGCAGGTACTGGCAAAAACATGATAGTTTAGACCTCATAGGAGAACTATGCAAACAGAGTATGCACAAGAGCCTTGGGGAGTCATTTCCCAGGGAAAGGAGGAAATGATTGGGAAAAATTGAAAAATTTCCCCACAGAAATTGGGGGAAAGAGAAAAGAGTCCTGAGGATCCTAATCTCATTATTTCCTAAAGGAGGAGCCAATTCTAGTCCACTTCACAGAAAATTAATGTTAGGTGGGCACACTTCAGGTTGGTTATTGCTGAGGACTATGGACCACCCTGTAATGAGGCTTTATTTTTCTCAAAGCACAGGTTAACTTCATGCAGGTGTTGAAGAATTGATGTAGGAGACATTGTGATAAGGGAAGTCAGTCCTGAGCAGGCCAGATTTGTGTTTCCTATTTTTACTTTCTATGTCACTTTGTTATATTTACAACATATTTCCAGGATGATATTCTTACACCCTCCTCCTATGATATTTTCATTCTTCATATAGTCATTTCCTGCATACCTATGTGTAGATAGGCATTGGAAGGAAGGGGGGGACAGTGAATAGGAAAAAACCAACACTATGAAGATTCCTAAAGAAATAAAGACAAACATAGATGGATTAAAATCAGTAGCAACATTTTAATGTGATAAGTAAATACTGAATCAATATGCATATATTTGTATATACATGTGATGTATATGTAAATAAAAACATTTGTGTATACATACATGCATATGCATGTATATGCATGTGTGTGCATATATACATATACACACACTTCCAAGGGAACTTGAAAAGACTTAAAAATAAAACAGATCTTTAAATAAGTCATTTAGAGATTTGGTGAGATAGGAGTCCTCTAAAGGAAGCAAAAGTGGACTTTGCCAACAATCTAAGATGAATAATTTGCAGTCATTGAGTACAGAATTTAGTTATTTTCCAGTGGCCAAGGCAAAATGGAAAACCCAGTGTAACTCACAATGACAAAAATGCTTATAAATCCATTTCAAAACTCGAGGAAGGAATTGAATGTGTTGTGGTTGCTTCCTATAAGGTAACAATGGATATCTTCAACAATGGTTTTACAAAAGAATCAAGAACAACATCTTAGCATTTCACAATCCAATAATATTAATGAAAATAACAACACAATAAGGAATATGCTTCTGTGGAGCCACATACGTAACCCAAACATAACTGGATGCTTAATGATAAAGAGATGGGGGCATGTGTTTCAATAGATTAATATAATGACCATATGATGTCCTGAACACTGGTGATATATTTCTATTTAAGTCAAGATATTCGGTAATTCAACTTTAGAACAATAATGAACTTACTGAAAATAAAGTTTAAAGATCATTAATATAATTGTTGGATTTCTTTCATTTGTTTAATATTCCCCGGGTTAATATAAAAATAAACATTTGATCTTTACTATCGCTAAAGTGATTTTTTTTTAATATCCATGCTGACAAGGAAGTAGACAACGTAACATTCTTCAGATTAAGCCTAGGAAGGCTATTGGACAGTTTATAATAGCATATAGAGTGGAATATAAGTAGCAAAAAAGGTGGGGCAGAAACTCTTCCAGGAAACATTTATGCAAATGAGTCACCTGCTACCCTGTTACCCAGGGCTCAGGTAGAGAAACATTCCCTGACTATTCTCAGGAATTGTAAAAGGTAATATATCTCCATCTATGCTAAAGGGATATCAGGGAGAGGGTGGAAAGTCTAAAGAGAAGAGATAAGTATTCTGTAGAAAGAAGTAAGACTTTGGTGGAACAAGTTCATGGTTACCAAGTCTTCCTCTTAATTTCCATATTGTGGCTAACTGATGAATGTTGCTTTTATCAGGGGCTGTTTTTCTTGGCTACTGCTCTTTTCTGAGAAATCTACTCCTTCCTCTTCCTCATAATACCCTAGTCCCTGGAATTCCATGGCCATGAAACATATATAATGTTTAATGTTAAACTCTGACAGTGACTCAATACTGTAATTACTGTACAGTTACATTAAACATGAATGACCATGTCAGCATGTACTGGTTATGGGTCACTAACAGAGTACAGTAATTAGAAACACTTAATCCCTTGGTGCAGTGGGGTCATGGGGACAGCTATTTCAGGCTATTTATATTGCTTTAGGAATTCTGATTCTCAACATTTCAAGGCTGATACAAACGGCAGTTAGAGGGAAAAAAATAAACGCTTCCCCAGACCAAAGTACATGTTGTACTCAGAATTGCACATTTTCAACCTCCCAAAAAGAGAAAAGGGAGAAAACAACAATAACAAAGAATGCCTTTATAGCATTAGGAAATCTCACATAAGGTTTTCATTTTTTTAAAAAAGTACTCTGCATCTACTTAACACCTTAAATCAGTATGTACTTTTTAGCTTTCCCAGACCCCAAATCAGAGAATTGGAAAATACACAAAAACATTTCACAGGAAGAAAATACACACATTGTAGTTTATGAACAGTACTCTCTGTGGATCTTTGCAGAATGGGATTGCCCCCCTGCCTCTTCCCATGCACAATTCTTTCATGAAGGCTTTATGGTTTTGGGGGAGTCTGAAAAAATCATCAGGTTCAATTCAAGGAATAATCTTCTTATATTCTTATACAGCTAATGTATACATTTTGACTTAAAATATCTCTTTCATGATCTTCAAATAAATCGATTTTGACAAACATTTGTTAATCATCAAGCATGTGCAAGGCATTGGGGATATAAAGACAACCCTCTGCCTTCCCCCCAAAATATGTTCTTGTCCTCAAGGAGTTTACATTTTACTGGCAGTAGGGGATGGGGAGACACTATAGTACATACATTGGTAAGTAAATGCAATACACTATAGCAAATATATATATATATATATATATATATTAATAGACATATCTATATAATAAATACAAGATACTATAATACATACATTGATAAGTAAATACAATACACTATAGTAAATATAGTAATATATAATATATAGTAAATACAAGACACTATAATACACACATTGATAAGTAAATGCAATACACTATAGCAAATATATATAGTAATAAATATATCTATATAGTAAATACAAGATACTATAATACATACATTGATAAATAAATACAATACACTATAGTAAATATATGTATAGTAAATACAGTAATAGATATACAGTAAATACAAGACACTATAATACATACATTGATAAGCAAATATGATATAATTGGAAATGGTAGAGAGCATTAATTAGGAGAGGTTTCTGATAAGAGGTGACAGTTGTGATTTTAAGTAAACAAAATATTTATCATTTAAAAATAATTTGATAACATTTTGAATATATATTATCTGATTTGACCTGAACACAAACCATGTCAGACAGATGCTACCATTATCCCCATTTTATAGATGAGAAAACTGAGACATAATGAGATTAAGTGAGTCACAGAGAGTATGTATCTAAGGCTAGATTTGAACTCAGGAAGCTTAGTTTTCCTGATTTCAAGCAGGGCTGTATGCACATCACCAAGTTGCCCCAAGACTTGGATGCACATTTTGCTTTATAATCATGGCACGCTGGGTTTTCAGTGTATGCATGTCATTCACTTGGTATAGTTTTTCTTTGAGAAGTTTAATGAAAGCAAACAAAAGTCCCAGGAGATGCTATATAGATACATGTGTCATCATTTTCCATATGCACTAATTAACCTCCATCTACATACAAATAAATTAACTAATGGTAAGACCTCAGAAAATAAGGAAGAATTAAGAACCAGGCATAAATACATTTTGAATTCCCTTGGCATATCATATTGGACAGGGTCAAGCCTCCTTTCATCTTTTCAACATAAATAATATCATGAATTGAGCCAATTAACCATTACGTCATGGACAGTTTGGGACTCTTTGATTGGGCATCTTCCTAGATGCAGGGAGATGATCTGTTAAGGTTTCTTCTGGTCCTACAAATCAATATATTAGGAGTTAGTAACTATAAAGGCTTTCTGAGGATCTGTGCAGCAGCTAAAAATAGAAAAGAGAAAACCAGTGAAACAAATTATTCAAGTCTGTTGACTTGGTCAAGGGAAAGGGCATTACATGATACCATAATGAAGAAATTGAGCAATGTTTATGGTATAGAAACATGGTGACACAGTGCAGTACTGACTTTATCAGATACAGGTAAAAGTATTACTTACAGAAGAGAGTCTCCACCTGGGATCCCTGAACTCTCTATCTTTATGTGTGTATGTTTGTGTGTATGTGTGTACACACACATGTATACATATATATAGTCTACCTATATGTATAGACATACACATATCTATGTCTATATTATATATGTATGTGTGTATATACATACATACATATACATATCAAACATGGAATTTCAGTTACACTGAAATATATTTGTATTTTATCAATTTAAATTTTATGATTTTTTTATGTTTTATGAATTCAAAAATATTATATTGAAAATGGCTCCATAAACTCTATCAGTCTGCCAAAGGGGTTCATAACACAAGTAGAACCACTCATTTAGGGAAAAAAAGCCAAAGGATCATATTTAGACGTAGAAGAGATCTTGGATATCATTCTAGTCCAAACGTCATTTTATAAGTGAAAAAACTAAAATTCGAAGAGATGAAAACCATTATCTTGTGTCATACAGTAATTCAAGAGGATAGCATGGAATTGAACATAGCTCCTGACTCTACCATCATACTAGGTGATCTCATGGACTTCTTCCAAGAGCAATGGCCCAGGAAGATGTGTGAAAGCAAACAATTAACAAATATTACAGAGATTCTACTTCAAGGAATAGTTCTAGTTCTGTGGCCAGATTAAAATATAACTGGTAAATAACCAACAAAATAAATAAAAATATAATGCGTCATAGATAATGCCAATTTGTAGTTTTCAAGTTAATACACAGGCACAGGAATCCATTTCTATTTGATTTTGACACCATTGGTACAGACTGCTGAGCTAAGTTCTAATGTTGGAGCGAGATAAGGTAAGATCCCCTAGAGAGTGTTATAACTTCAAATTCATTTTCTGTAGTAAGAAAATAACTTTAATAATGACTGGTGACCATGCAGATTCTTCCTTATAACCTGGAATGGCAAAGAAAATAACTGTATTTAGCAAGAACATGGCTAAATTTCTCAAACAATTTTTTTTCATTTGTTTGTAGTCCTCTTTTAGGGAAAAGAAGAAAAGCTATATTTAGCAAGAATTTGGCTAAAATTTTTAAAATACTTTTTTTGTCCATAGTCTACTTTTAGGAAAAAATCGACTTTAGAAAAAAATGAAATAAGTCCACTCTGGATTAAATGCACATACACAATTAAAAAAATACACATAAACAATCTTGAATAATATCTCCTAAACCTAGTATGTACTTAGACCAAATACATCATTACAAAGAAAACATATATTCAGTGATGCCACTATAAAAAACTTAATCTCCATCATTTTCATCGTTATTGCCCTCCCTAAAGTTCTATTGTGATACCTCATCAGGGTAATGGACAGAGGAGGTTTTAAGTTCCTTATGGTTCTATCAGTGGAATTCAGATTTTGGAAGATTCTAGCAAGTTTAATTATAGACCTGATGATTGATGTCCTGTGTATCCATTATTCAAAGACCAGCAAAGCCCAGTTCAGAGAGACTTGTAACCAGAAGGTTGGCCACCAAGTGATTCACTTTGCTGGTACGGTTACTCACATGCCTTATTGCAGCACTGTGAGGAGTTCTGATCCCCATTCAGAAAAAAAAGTACCTATGTCAATTAAATCAGTAGAGTTTGCAATTGTAGAATACTTTAATTATTACAGAGTGATACAACAACCCAGGAAGCAGTTAAGGAACATTCCTCAAGGCAAACAGCCAGTAATTAGTAAAACTGGAGCCAAGACCCAAAGTTGAGTGTTCTGTCCAAATCCAAGGCCAGTGATCTTTCATATTGGAACTGAGGTAACTATCAAATATGTAGTCAGTTATTCGTTTGTTTTTTTTTTATACTTAAGGAATGTTCTGCATGGCCAAGATGTTAAATATCTCCTTTATCCACCACAGTATTCAAGGGACTACTGATTTATGGCATTCTATTTATAGAACAGAGGCCAAATGATAGATCACCAAGCCCTTGAGTATATCTGAAAACCACAATTACAAGTCTGACATTTAGAAATTCTTTCACCAAAGACATATCTATATTAAGTGTAGGCTCATACATCCTTTCTTTCATTCACATTAAGAATTGTTTTCTTTGATATTAATAAGTAATGTCAAAGTTTTCATGCAAAACATATTGCTTTTGGTTTAAAAAAAAGCCATACTGAGTATGATTTAACATGCCACTCTGAGTTGAGTTAGTCCTTTCAAGATTGTTCTGAGAACAATTCCTACTTGAACCTGATGGCTGCCAACCTGGAGATAACAGCTATCACTCAAGGCTACTGGATGCAAATCATGCTTAGACTAATCATGTCAGACTTCTGAGTAATTCTTGCTATCTGTTTTTCTCCCTAAGATATCAGAATCCTACAAGTAAAGCTGCTAAAGGTACTGTTGAGAATGACGATTGAGATACTCAAAAGACAAATTATGAATGCAGAAAGACTGTCCATCACTTCAGCCATATGTCATTAGGTCACTTAGTCAGTCAATGAACATTTGTTAAGTGTCTACCATGTTCCAGGCTTTGTGCTAACACTGAGCATATAAAGAAAAGGAAATGATAATTTCTGCCCTTAAAGAGATCACAATCTAATGCAGGGAGGCAATGTGCAAACAACCATGTGCTCTTAAATCCTCAAAGTTAGTCTACAAAGCAAATTGTTACTGAAAAATGATGCCAGAAGTAGATCCTCAAATGGCATTTACATTGAATATTCATCCAGCAACCCTCACACAAAGCCTGATGCTTTTATTGGAAGTATTAACTGGTCTAAGTCCAGGAACTTCACAGGCCCATAAGCACATGGCCTTCATCAGGAATCATCCAAGCGATCATGAAAGCTTTCAGATTCCTTGTACTATTTATCCATGATCAAGTTGGCTATATATAGCATGTCCTCCAATAAATCACACAGGAATATATATGTTATACATGAGGCTTTACTTTTTTAATTGCACCATGGTAATGTGTACTACATAATTAATAATTAAAATGGCATTTACTGCTAAAATCTTGTGGTTTAAGTGGTTGAAAGTAATCATCTCTCCAAACCTTGGAACTGGCCCTTTGCACCAAGAGAAAGGACTTAAGTCTATTCAAATGTATTCTCTTAAATTATTTTATGGGGGGGTTCAGTACTAAAGCCCTAGGATTTTTCCTCTAGCTCTGACCCGGGGTCCTACTTCTTCCCTTTCCCTAAAGTGACTAGACAAGTTGAACCAAAAGATACACTCTAGGACTGATGACTAGTCCTTACTTTTCCCTGACCAGTCTATCCGATCAAATTACTTCTTCGCTCTCAGGCCTAAAGCTCAATGAGATCCCTAGGCCTCCTACTAAGTCTAGACTTAAAAATCAAGATGCTTCTCCAATCTTCTACCATAGTCAATCACTTGGAAATAAGGTCTTGGAATAAATTAAGGTCCAAAAGTATTGTGTGTGTATGTATGTATGTAGACATATGCATGTATATGTGTGTATATATGTATATATTTATATAAACACCTATATACATATGTGTATATGTATGTGTATATATGTGCATGTGTGTATGCACACAAGTATATATACACACACCTACATATGTATATGTGTAGGTATGTTTATATATACATATATTATAAAGACTTTCAACAATAAGAGTTGATATACAATGAGTTTAGGGACAAATTCTCAACTCCCTCCAAATTTAGCTAATAAAAAGATAGCCCTTTCCATAAACATTATACTTAACTCAGATTATATTCTATTTTCCCAGACAACTTTATGGGAGTAATCCAGACAGAGCTCCAGACTTGCTAAAGTTTCCTATCTGTTTGGCAGTAACTCACCTTGTCTCAGAGACTATGAATACTATCAAGTTTGACATAAGGTGAAGTGACTGACTACTCCTGTCCATTGGAGCATGGTCTTCCAATATATGGAAATCTTGTTCCTGGGGCAATGTATGGGCCTTTCAAACTTCTGGGATGACCTTATTCTAGAAAATAATGGACAAAATCATATCTATGAAATTCATATTCCTTTCCTAAATGAAGTTTGCAAAGGAATAAGTTGACTTTGTAATAGTCTGTCAAACCAAGTCAGTAAAGAAATGTGATCCTAGACCTTTAATCTTCTCATATTTAAAGCCTCCTTGAATTCAGGGAGTTTGCAACCTTGGGGGTGGGGGGGAGCAAAAACTACAATGACAGATGGTATAAGTGCACAATATTGGGAGTGAGGGGGTGGGGGAAGAAAGGAGGGAAAGAAATTTGTTCAGTATGCAAATAGTCACACTTGTTTTTCTAGCTAGCTTCAGTTTTGCTTTTTAAATCAAAACCAAACATATTTCATTTGTGACAAATTGAAATTTGAATTGAAAGTTGTATGTGTATAGTGGTTTTGATAAATATAGCTAAAGTTTATAATAATTCCAATCATCTTAACTTAAGCAATGTCCTTTCTTCTTATTCCACCTCATATATTTTATTGAAAAGTAATTATAATTTCCATTTGAGAAAAAAACAACCACTTGATTTCAATAATCCCAGTTTCTGTCTAGTAGAATCCCTTTTTAATGTTAGTGATATTAGATTTTCAGAAGTCTTACTGCCTTACCAAAGTTCTACTGCCATGCTTTATTGTGTCATGAAGCTGATACTGTATTCTGATAACTTTTGCAAATGGACTATAGTCTCAAGAGATGAAGTCCTGCCAAGTTGGAAAGGCTTCAAGCATAAGGTTGGAAACAGATACTGTGTTTATCAGAGGACCAGATTAGCTAAGTTGAGAGAAGCTTATCATCTACTTGGCTGTACAGTGATGAATTTTGGAACCACAGAAATTCTTGAGGACTATCTACTGGCTTATAGAGAGAAGTAGTGAAACTGAAAAAATCAAAGATCTTTGAAGTGTTGAACTGATTATACTAGACAGCCTCCACTAATTTTCCATTTCAGTGCTTTATTGCAGCATGAAAGGGCCTCTAGGTTCTTGAAGTCTGTGCTTGCAATGCTGGTTTGTTAGTGCAAGCTCCAGTAAAAGGTTAAGACTAAAGAATAGCCTAGTGGGAAACTATTTCTTTGTTATTTAACATCTAGTTTAGCTACTTCAATTCAACAAACATTTCCTTGGTGCCTGCTAAATGTAAATCTTCATCACTAAAATCTTATCAGAATGTCTTGGTAGGTTCCCCCAAGATGAAAGTCGTAATTTGTCTAAGGTCAAAAAATTAATCTAAGTTCAGAGAGGTTCATCACCAAGTTTGAAAATGGCAAGTGGATTTTCCATGCAAAGCAAATCTCCAAGGCCATCTACCGAGGTACAGTAGGGATACAATATACATCATAGTTGACATTGACAAAACTACAGGTCCCTAAAGCATTATAGTTATGCACAAGACAAGGTGCTAAGTGCTGGGGAGATCAAGGTGAAAAATAACAAAAGTAGTATGGTCACATTAGCAAGAGAGAAGGGCAACAGATGAGTAATTCTCATGCTTTATTTGTATGCATACCATATTAAGAGATGTCCTGGAAGATCATCTAGCATGGTGGATGTACCCCCAGTTGAAGATTGCTTAAAAACATGGAAGAGAGCCAAATAGGTTAAGAGGCATGGATGAAATGGAAAAGGTACCACTGGAAAGAGTAAACAACATTGAGATCACCCCAGATCCCAGTTTATAGGGACCTTGAAAGCAGAGCCCAGGTAACACTTCTCAGTATTTTCACAGTACATTCCCCACTAGATATTCAACACATATTTATGGATTTGATTTATTAAAGCCCATTATAAAAGGCTGGCTATAGTCTGAGAGCTTTCACAATGGATACCCAATATGCAAGAAAGCCCCTGTCCCCTTGCCACACACAATTCAGTCTCCCTGCCACCCTCATTTCTTAGCTAACAATGATAATAAAGTTCCTATCATTGGAATGTACTTAGAGGAAACGGCTTTTACAATGCATCAAATGTTTCAGCTTCTCATTAGCGTTTAAGTACCCTAGACGTTTATTGCTTTGCCTGTTTCAATAGCATGGATATTATTCTGTAATGTTGGTGAAGTGTTTTATGCCCCCTGAAAGAAACTATGGACTGAAATTTCACATCATCATCATCATCATTATTTTCTACAGTATTTTCAGAATTGTCTCATTAAAGGGCAGTTTATTATAAGTTTTCTCTCTACGATGGCTATTTTCTGTCCTTTCTGTGCTATTTAATATATGCATAAATTTCAAATTGGCTTATCTCAGAACTTAAAGGTGAAGGTTTTAAAAAAAATTCTTATAGAAAATGAAGGCACGCATTTGTGTTAATCATCCTCTCTGTTTTGTTTTAAGAATAAATTCACAGGTTGTCCAAGCAATGGATCGGAGTACCTATCCATGATATTTTTTAGTCTTTCTGAATTATATATTCAATAAACATTTACTAACTAGCTACTATATTAAGGTCACTATGCTAAGCTCAGGGGATGTAAAAGATTAAATTTAAAAATCACTGCAATTAAGGAGTTTATATTCTTATCAAATCTGGGAACCTTGGCTATACACCCTGAAAATCTGAGGAATCTTGGTTTAAAATAAAGAGTGATCTGACCTATTCAAATGGAAAACCACACCTAGTTGTGGTACCTGAGCAGACTTTAAAAGGTATTATTTAGTTCAAACTCTAATATTATTGTGTAGTTGTGGTAAAAAAATTTTTTTCATTTTTCCATATTTTATTAATAATTGATAGAGATAAAGATGAGGGAGGAGAATATACATAATCATTAACACATACTTTCTAAATTATAGAAAATTTAAGGGAAGGAGAAAGCATGAAATAGGTTATATATATGGAAAATATATAAAAATAAGAAAGGGAGATCCTGAGAATCCATTTCTCCATGGGAACCTTAAAATTAAATAGCTTAGACAAGGAGTGGAAAAATCAACCTACTCTCATGCCACTGACACACCCACATCATAGTTTGGAAGAGATAGTTCAGAAAGTAGTTGGGTCAAGTCATAGAATGATATAAGTAAAAGACAGAATACTTACATGTATTTGAACTCTTCATCTTAAGAATTAGGTGAAAGGGAAGGTTAGTGTGAAGATGGCGTATCTTGTCTCTACATAGTAGCTTGCAATGACTTCAAAATCTTTCAAAGAAAATACAGTACTCTCAACTCCAATTTCTTTCCTCAGACTCAATACAGAAAAATCCATCCCATCTATTAATCACTATCCTTCCCCACTTTTAAAATCTATGAGATTTATTTCTTCAACATCAGCAGGAAGAGAAAATAGAATCGATGAGAAGACACAAAATGAAGTAGTCAATATTGTGTGTGTGTGTGTGTGTGTGTGTGTGATTATTACATTGAGGTTCTTTCCAGATAGAGTAACATTCAAACAACTCAATTTCAACCATCATGCAAGTTTACCATCCTTTTCAAATTAATGGAGTTTACAATTAGAAAGAATGCAGAAGGAGAGAAGAGGGCTAAGTCTTGAGCGAGTCTCATTGTTGGATGGGAGAAGGATGATAAGAAAGGAGACTGAAATGGAACAGGAAAGAGCTAGGAGTGAACAGTGTCATAGAAACCAGGAGAAGAGACTATACTCAGGAGAAGGGGTTTAGTCAACAGTGTCAAAACATGAAAAGAATAACAGATTTAGGCCTGGAGGGGTCCTCAGGAATCCAATACCTTCCTTATGTTATAGAAGAGAAAACAAGGCTCAGGAAGAAGTCACTTCTCGAAGTGATTTTAAGTCAATCAAAATTTAGTAGGGTCTGATTAGAAACTATATCCTCCCATCGAAAGGCTAGCCTGGGGCAAATAAGTAGCACAGTGAGCACCTGACCTGGAGTCAGGAAAACTCAACTTCCTGAGTTCAAATCTAGTCTCACTTACTAGTTTTCTGACCATGGGCAAGTTACTTAACCCTGTTTGCCTCAGTTTCCTCATCGGTAAAATAAACTGGAGAAGGAAACGGTAAGTATCTTTGTCAAATATCTTTGCCAAGGAAATTTTAAGTTGGGGTTATGAAGAGTTAGACAGACCTGAAGAAATGACTGAACACATGTTTAGCCCTATTTCTACCATATCACATTAAGAACTGAAAAAAGTCAAAAGATCTAGACAGACTCTAATGTCAATCACACAATCTGATTGGAAGAAATAATTGTATATAAATAATTCTTTAACAAAGAAGAATGGAATAAGTGTCAAAAAAAAGCTCAGGAACAATGCTTTGAAATTAGAGGACAGAAAGGTGATTTTCACCTATTGTGGGGAGGGAAAACTCCAAGAAGAAAGTTGTGCCTTGGCTGTGAATTGAAAGAAAGGAGAGAGGAACAGCAACATTTTTGCAAATTATTTGCCTTCAAAGGCAAATAATGACGCTCAGAAGGAGGATGAAAAAAAGAATATAGTAAAATCTGGGATGGGGGGAGTCACAATTTTATTGAAAAATAGACTTTTGTGCTTTAAATGGGAAGACTCTGTAAGTAAGAGTTAAGTCTTTTCTTTTATGTAAGCCTTAATCCTCTTCAATTTTATTTTACTTCACATGGTATTGGTCATATGATTTCCCTGTTATAGGGAACTCCTTGGATAAGGAATCTGTCTCTTCCAGGGCACGTCAAGGTGCTCTTCTCTGAAATTTAGAGTCTTAGAAAGGTGCCTAGAATAGTGAGGGGTTAATGCCTTTCCCAGGGTTCCACAGTCTAGATGCATCTGAGGTGGGGTTTGAACCTAGGTCTTCCTGGTTCTGATTGCAGCTCCTTAACCATTATGCCACACTGCCTTAACTTCTGTGATATATATTAATATAAAATATAATTTCAATTACTTAAATATTTGCATATTTTCCTCAAGATCTCCTTTTAGTAATGCATATTCTATTTCCTTTAGCTGTTAAAATCATGTGGGTGGATAGAAAGTGCTTGTTTAGGCAGGCAAATGGCTGGGATTTTCTAACCCTTCCATGGGAATTTCTTTCTACATCACCATTTACTGTTGTTCATCCTTTCACAGCATGGCTTCATTTTCCCATGATCCATATGATACTAGAACAAAAAATAATACTAGAAAATGTTCTGTTGCTCTGTATTATTTAAAAAAAAAAACTTCCCACTGATATCATAGTAACTAAGATTAGGATTGTACTTTTCTCTTATTCATGGAATTCAATAAGCTAAATAATCACACACACACACACATACACACACACATATACACCTAAAGTATGTATTCTCTTGTTCTATGATTCCAAAACTTATTGCTTTTCTAAATATTTTGAGACTAGTGAGTACTATATACATTGACTTGGGCAGAGAAAAAAATGTGATTAAGCTAAAATAGATCAATGTTGAGTTAATGACTGGAGATTTTCTTCATTTGTGATAAGCAGAACTGGGAGTTAGTGTGATATCAAGGGTCCTCAAAGTATATACTGTAAAAAGAGTTGGAGCCCTTAGGACAACAAAGAGGTAAGACTATTAGCAGAAGATATGGGTAGAATTGGAATAAATCTGGCAGATAGTGGCAAACCAAGGTGACATATGATGTCTCATTATTTCTCAAATATCAATCTTTCCTTGTGAAATATAACTTGGTGTGACTTATGTGGGTGTGTGTTGGCAGTTTATGGAATGATTTGGGGTGTGTATGTGTCTAAATGTGACTCAGCGATAGAGTAATGATAAATGTGTGTGTGTGTGTGTGTGTATGTGTAATTTGATGTAACTGTGTAGGAGAGTCTAGACTAAAGAGGATTGCCTGGTAATTTAAAATAGCTAATTCTTTCATCTCTTATAATAGATCATTAGGATGTGGTGGTTTTTTGTTTTTTTTTCTGGGGAAAAGTATCCTGTTTTTAAGAAAATCATAATTTTGCATTAAAATGAATTTGCTTTCCTTCTGCAAAGTTATCCCATCTTTTGCATAAGTGTCTCCGTGGAAAGTCCATAAATATGTTCGTACTTTACCATCAGAAAATTTCTTAAGACATGCTTCAGATTTTCTAAGGGCAGAATGCTACCAGCACCTTCAAATTGAAATAAGTGAAGTGTAGCATGGTGATTTTCCACTTATATTATTTGATAAGTAGTTATCCCTAGTGCATAAATAAGATCAGAACAAAGTCTTTGGCTTGAAGCAGACCTGAAGATGTAATTCCAAGGGATTTTCAAATGGCTAATTCTACACATAAAAGCAAGGGAAAATGCTTCAAACCAAAGCCTGCTCATATTTAACTACAAAGAAGATGCAATCTTTAATGAAATAATAAAATCTATTTGTGAAAAATTCAAATCATATCAACATAAAAGTAATAATTTTTGCAAATATGGAAAATGGAGATGGGTTGAAAGAGATTTTATATATATATATATATATATACATATATATATATTATAAAATAAAGGAGTAATCAGATGAAGAAAGACTATGACAATAGAAGATTCTTAAGATCTGGAAAGCCAAAGGCTTAATGGAGACAATATTCAAATTCATATAATGAAAATCACATATGTCATGGTCCCGGAATGGTTCATCAGAAGAAGTTGGAGGCATCCTTTGAAGATTGGCAAGAGTATTTTCATACAAGCAAGAAGAGGTTCTATTTTACATGTCATTCACAACATGAAAAACCTTTAATCTTCAAGATATTATTCAAGTTAGAAAGATAAAGCAGATTATGAAGAGTTTAAATAAATTTATGGATGGCAATTCTCTCTTGTCTTAAGAACTAAAAGAATTTTGTGATTCCTTGTGTTATAAAGAGGATGTAGCTGGAAGGGTAGTGATGGAACAACTGAAGGTATATGTTATAAAACCACATAAGATGGAAGATGTCAGCAGTAGCAGAAGCAAAATGCAGAAATCCATAGGCTATTATATTGAAGATATAACCACCTCATCCACTGTGGAAAATAAGTCTGACATTACTTAAAGTCCCAATTTGGGATATTAACAGCTTTTGTTTAGGCTAGATGAAGTACAAAACTGTAAAGAGTTTTTTATTCTTTCAGTTATGGTTTTTTATATAGTATTCAACTGAATTCTTGGAGTTCCATGAAATAAAGTTTTATTTATAGAAGAAAATGTCATATTTGCGATAACTAAGCCCAGAAAATTTATCTGCTTTGCTTTTCGGTATTGTGCATTTACTAGACCTGGAATCAGAAAGACCCAACTTCCTGAGACATTTACTAGCTGTGTGACCCTGGGCAAGTCACTTAATGCTACTTGCCTCAGTTTCCTCATATGTAAAATAAGGTAGAGGAGGAAATGACAAATCACTCTAGTATCTTTGCCAAGAAGACCCCAAATGGGTCACAAACAGTTGGACATGCCTGGAAAATTACTGAAAGACATTTACAAAGTGCTTCCATTTAGCTGACAGCAAAAGAAAAAGAAAACACTTGGAGACAGGTCAAAATAATTCAGATGGCAAACATGACTTCTTACTTTTCTAGAATCAAGCATTCCATATTTCTCAGCAGCAGGTATATAAAATGAATACTATTTATATGACTTATTTTTTCTATAAACACATCCAATGTGATTTTAAAAAAAATAAAACTCCACACCAAAGAAATGGTTCAGACTCATACTCTGGGGACTTTTAAAGATTAATAACGTTTATGAGTAATATTTCAACTACCCAGATAATTTTGGAAACTTCTGAATTAAGCTTGTAGCTAGGGTATTCAATTCCATTTCTAGTAACAAACCATAGTTACCATTAAGTTTAGGCACATAGAACATTTATTTAGAAAAGAAATAAACAATAAGTAGCAAAAAAAAAAAGTGACCATGTTGCGCATTCTCAGCTATTTCAACTCAGATTTCTTAAATCCCTCCCAAATAACACAATTCCCGTAGAGGAAGAATTGGGTAGTCTCTCTGCAACTTGAGAAAGAGATGGCAACTTCAGTAAAGGCACCATTTACGTTCCTAGTTTCTGCTGTTCCATGGCAGCTAAGATATTGTGGTTTGTTTGGTGTTTGTTTATCCACCTTAGGAAAGCTCCATAATTCCATGGTTCTGAGAAACAACTAATACATTCTACTATAACTTCCAACCCCTTCTCATCAGCTGATATCTCAGATATATAAATAATATAATATATTAAATCTAACATATTTCCTTCCAAAAAATATTTAACTTCTTTTCTCCTTCAAGCCCTATTCAAGCCTAGGGCTGCTTTGGAAATATAGACCTCCACTGCCACAATGATGTATAAAATGACTGATAGATACATATACATAACTATATGTACAATATATACACACACATTTATGTGTGCATATATATGCATATGTACATATGGGGTGTGTATATGTACCTTCTGTTTTTCTTCTCTATGCCCATAAAAAAGGAACAGAAAGAGAAAGAAGTTGAGAAAATCAGACTATTTCCTAATCATCCTACTTACATATTTTAAAAAGAAAGGAATTTGAAGGGATTAAAAAAATCACAACTACTCAGATCTAACCCCTGATAATGACATAATGACCCACAAAGATATTTACAATATTTAGTCTCAAATAAAGAAGAAATACTATATGATGACACCTTAGATTTGTGTTACCTCTAGTAAGCCAGAGACATATTATGTATTAGGATATTTAAAAAAAAAATTAACATTTCCATGGTTCCAAGAAAATTACATGATGTTCAAAAATTTCAAGAGATATTTTATTAATAACGCTAGCACATTATTAATAAAAGCAGTCCATGACACTCTCAAATGCCAAAGACCCTCAACGGAACCCAGTCAATGCTTGCATGCCCTTGGAAGAATGGGTGTCCCTGATTGGTTAACAAATAATGAGAGAAAATAAATATTATAATGACCACTGGATCTATTCTAATGAGGGGCTCGCTAACATGACTTAGATCATGTCACTTATTTCCAAATCCATCCCCAGCCCTGGCAGTTTAATCAAAGAATTTATCCCCACCCAAACCTGAGTAGAACACAATGAGCAGGAAGTTACCTAGACAAGGTGGTCTAGATGAGGTGAATTTTTGGCAGAAGTCAATAATGTCCTTCAAGGGCTGAGCTTCAAACAAGGAAAAAGGACAGAGGAAAATAATCCTAGTTTTTCCCCATAATTAATAATCATTTCTCTCGATGATATAATTATCTATAAATTTAAAAATCTATTTCTTTTTCAAATGAAACTCAAAAATTTTAAAAAGGTGAGAAATTAAAGCAATACTCTAAAATTCTGGCTTATGAAAGAAATGGAAATATAAAAATTATGAGGAAGTATCCTGGAAAGTTTATCCAATATGGTTCCCAATTAGAAAACACTTAACAGTAGCAAATAATCTTATCCCATTCATCAAGTGAGATGACTCTTAGATTTGTAAAAAAAAAAAAAACCTGAACTTAAATATAAGATTTTTTTTTTCTAATCAGAGTCACCAGAAACAGTATATCATACTTGGAAAGATGACCCAGAAGTATTTGCAATCAAATGACCTAAATTTAAACCCCAACTCTCCAGTTTCCTCCTTGGTGAAATAAAAAGGTAAGGAATAACTATGATCTCTAAGGAGCATTTTCCACTCTGTGATCCATTTTAAACTATTTTAATTCTAGAGAGTCTACATTTGTTTAAGTGGAGTGTTCTATCTTTGTAAAAATTTATAGAATCACTATCCTTACCTATGTTTCTTTACCTCGAGTTCTTCTATATAGACTCTTTTCTATGTACATATTGATAAATGCAGAATATTTTCTATGTACATAATTTATGAGTGAAATGTGGAAGCTGTCTTCAGTTATATAGCAGGGCCTGGGGCGCTACGTATAATCACAAAACATTTCACCTATGGTTATACGCTAGCATTACTAAAACAGAAATGCCACTAGAGTAGCAGGAGAAATTTCTATATTCGTTAATTCCCTTTCCCCTGTAGTTCAGGACAGCAAACTTAAAAGGAGAAACCTGAATTGAGTATCTAGTAGGGTAGGATAGCTTTAAAAGTATCAAACTTTTTTTTCCTTTTGTTTGAGAAAGATGACAGAAAACATCGTTACCACAGAAAACTTAAAGATAAAAATAGGAAAGAATCTAGTCAAAGATAGGTTCTTTTTGGTTTAAAGGAAATGGATTTAGCTGATTGACTTTTCAAAACCCTGTATGATTCTAATGATCATTTCTGAACATACTATGTTACTAAGTTATGGATTTTTTAAACTTCAAAATTCAACTTCAAACACCATAATCTAAAGAATAACATTATTATAAACTAAAATTTGGATAATCTTTTCTGACAACATAACCAACTGAAGGATTCTTTATTGAACTAAACTAAACTTGGGTTTGAAGTTTGGTGAACCTAAGTATAATCCTTTGGCATTTATTAACTTAGTTCATAAACAAGCAACAGTCTTGAGTCTTAAAGCTTTCATCTTTGTAGAATAAGGATAACATTAATAAGTTATCATCACATTTTTTATGATCTTTGAAGCTACAAGATTATAAAGACTACTTTATAATGGAAGATCAACAGTCATTTGCTTCTTGTAAAATTCTCTGTGTCTAAGACTCTGATCTAAGGAATAATATTCTGCTACATGGTTGTATTTCCTAGAATAAATATCATTGCAAGTGTCTCAAATCTTTTCTTCCTTTCATTTTCCCATTTCAAGCAACAATCTTGATTTTCTGTTAATGACTCCACTTCACCACTGTCATTTATGACTATCATTTTCACCTGAAACCTATTCCTCTTTTCATTTTCTCCTTCCTTGGAATGCCCACCTTACTCTCAACAGTAATGCTAATTATGAAGCAGTTGGAAAGGCATGAAGGACACTACCCCTTCCTCGCCCAAAAACGTAATAGTGGAACAATAATGTAATGGAAAAAATACTGAATGTGGAATCCACTAATCAGGGTTTATTAAGTATTACTTCTGCCTCACTAATTCTATTTAGGTAAGTTTCTAACTCTCTGAGGTTAGTTTCCTCAACTGTTCAATGAGATTAACAATACACAATCTCCTCGCTGTGAATATAAAATGAGCTAATACATGTTAAAATGTCTATATAAAGAGAAATGTAAATGTGTACTATTGTTATTATGGGATAGAGTTGTTAGGTCTAACTGTGATGGTCATTAATATTACTATCTGTGGAAACTTAAATTGGTCGACTCGAACTGGCCTGTCACTGAAGTCACTGGTTTCATTCTCACAGTCTGTCCCCTACAAATAGGTGTAAGCCTGAATACTTTATATCTGACCTCTACCTGCAAATTCAGCTTACAAAAACTCCATTACTTTAACATTAAGCATACTATATTTACATACTCCAATATTACACTGTAGTTCAGTAAGCCTAGAAATAAGGATATTAACTTTTGGTAACAGAAAATGAATTCATTTAGTCCACAAAGTCTTGCATATACTCATTTAGAATATATTAATTAGTATACTAATATACTACTTGCATATACTAAAAATTAGAGTATTTTTTCTCTGTTTTCTAAATATGTGATCTTTTTTTCTCCTAAGTCAATACACTACCCACTATTGCCTCTCACAATCTGAAACAGAAGGTGAAAAAAAATGTGTTATCTCTCAAGAAATGTAATTGAGATAAAAGGAGTATCTTCCTGCTCAGCACAAGTATAACCAGGAATGAGCCAATGGGAAGTGAGTCCTCCAAGTCCAGGAATATATGATGAGCTTGCTTCCTGGCATGCAAAGGGAAGGGCCCTGCTTTCCACTTTATATGGTACTCATAGGGATCCTGTGGTTATTTTCTGTCCACTTACTGGGGAAGGGAAGTCTTTTGATTAAGTGCTGAGATGGAAATGAATTTGCATGCAAAGAAAGTACCTAATCAAATCTCTCCTTCTTGATGAGGAAAGAGGAAATAACTACTCCAGGCATTCAGGTGGCAAGCAAAGTAGTTCCCTTACTAGTGGTCTACTCTCCACACTTAGGTCCATAGATCACAGTCTTTTCTAATTCACATTTGTTCCTTCCTGTTCTTAGGGTGGGGGTAGTAGAAATTGTAATGACCTTATCAGCTTTGAAAATCTGGAAAAATAACCTTCCTGAGTTCTAAGAACTAGAATCCGCACCAGAGTTTTTGTGCAACTAATCCTAGTGAGACTCTGAGGGGCTCTATATGTAAAAAGCTAATTGTTGTTCTTTGGTTAAATGATGGTGGATCCTTTAACCCAACAATACCTCTACTAAGCCTGTGTCCCCAAAGAAAGCAGAGAAAGAGGAAAAGGACTATCTGTCTTTACCTATATTAACATATCATAACAAAATAGGGAGACCCTTTGTGGGCAGACAGAACAAGAAAAATATACCTACTGACAATATTGTAGAGAAATATATCTTTGAAAGACTTTAGAACTCTGACTAATGCAATGATAAAACAAGTACAGAAGGTTGATGAAACATCCCTCACTTCCTGGCTAAGATGTGATGAACTTAAAATGCAGAAAGACATTTTTTGAAAATGGTCAGTGAGGGAATTTGCTTTGATAGACTTTGCATATTAATGATGAGGTTTTCTTTTACTTCAATGGAGGGGGGCTAGAAGGAGGAACTAATTACAAATCCATTTAAATAGAAATACATTTGTTTTAAAAAATGATAGTAGGGCATTTGAATTAGTCAATAATGCAACTGAAAATTGAAATGGGGAGAATAAAAAAGAATAAGAGCTCCTGGTTAAGGCATTAGAAAGATGCCCCCAAGATTCTAGGGCTACATGTAAAAGCCCTTGGAGAAGATTTATCTAGTTGTCTTCTGGGGACCTGACTTGCTAGTGGGTATGAGAATTTGGAAAATGACACCCAGAGTTTACTGACACATGTTTAAACTCACATCTTAGCATGGAGAATTTAGAATATATGTATTTATATTTTTTTCTTTCATTTTTTTCTTTCTTCCTTTAAAAACTTTTTTCTTTTTAATCTTTGGATCAAGGTGCCTCCCCATGACATTTTTTTTACACTTTGAAACTATTAAATGAAATGGCTAGTCATTTTTATCTGAGTTTCAGGGAGAGCAGGATGTAACTCATCATCATGGGAGCTGTCATCCCGAACAGAGTATTTAAAAAAAGTGACAGTTTCTTTGTAAATGGTTCGGGCACTCAGAATACATAAAATATACCTGGAAAGAAGGCCAAGCATTTTGATTAATGTGAAATTTCTCCAAGTTGCTTACAAAGGACTTTTGCTTTCTATTTACTCCTCTCTTTCTTTTAAAGTCTTGTGCATTACTTGCAAGATTTAATAAGAGAAAATCAAGTCAGAGGGTCTTTGCCAAGTATCTGAACTGGGAACACCCTTGAGGAATCTGAGGAGTTTCAGGGAGCATCTGTACAATGTGCGTTTGAGGCTGGAAAGTCCATTCAGACCACCTGCATGGTGGAGAGCAGCTTGGAGCTTCCAATGCATTTGTCTGCCAATTGGCCATGTTGGCAGGAGACACTGAGAGGTGTAGCAGATGGGCTAGCCTTTTCTGAATCTGGGATGAATCCCTTCCCCATCGAATAGGCACATGTATATATCCCTAGAGGAGGAGAAGGAGGAGGAGGATGATTGGTTTGTCATGTGCAGCATTCTGGCTCAACTAGATATTCAGCAGAGACTAGAAATCAAAGAAAGCAAAGCCACCACTGGGAAATGTTTGAAGGAAAGTGATGGCAAATTCAGAAGCTAATCAGTAAGCTTTCTCCATCTCATGCCCACAGACTTGTCATCATCATAATCATCAATGAACATTTAGTAAGTGCCCACATCTGCATGTTACTGAGCCAGGCTGCCCTGATAGGACTCAGATGCTAAACTAGCCCTGAGCATAGATGTAGGCAGAAAAGGACAAGTGGACAAGATGCCAGCAAGTACAATCTAATAAGTATATATTTACTTTGCATAAAATACTGTTGTACTTGTGTTTCCTTTGAGTTACAGCAATAGAATAGAACTCTTTTTTTTAAACTTTTCCCCAAACAGACATTGTGCTGCATTGTTTACTTATGTACTCAAAGGATGTCCAGTATAGTAGGCTAAGGAAATGGAAATAGGACATTTGGGTTCATTGCTTCAAAAGGAAATCATACTTTAAATTCATTTGCAGGATTTATTATTTATGAGTTTCCTACAATGGCATCATGTCATAAATCAAATAATGAACAAGTATTTCTGAAGTGCCTATGATGTGCCAGGCATTGTCTGTTCTAGGGGGAGGAGAGAGAACCACAAAAATTGAAAGACTCTCCACTAATAAGGAGAGACAAGTATATTTCTATCTATATCTATATTATATACGTGTATCTATATATACATACATATATATACTATCATACACATATATGTATATATGTGTATGATAGCATATGTATGTGGACGTGTGAAATAGAAATATATATGTATACATATACATATATATGTGTGTATATATATGTATAGCCATAGAAAATTAATGCATATAAATGAAAACGAATGTCTTACAATGTCATTACCAAGGGATGATGCAAGTCGTGGCTGAAGTGATCATGAAATTCAAGCAATGAACACCTATTTTCTAAGTACCTACTATATGTATATGACAAGCACTGAGAGGAACAGAGAGAGAAAAGCATAAATGAACATGAATGAAACATTCATTGCTCATAAGGACTTTACATTCTAACAGGGGAGACAACTCTATCTATATACACAAGTACATATGTATGTACATGTGTTTTCCATAACATACATGCATGTATTTCAAGTATTTGTGTGGCTCAGGGGATAGAGCACTGAGCCTAGAGTCAGGAAGATATGACTAGTTATGTGATTGAGGACAAGTCATTTAACCCTATTTGCCTCAGCTTCTTCAACTGTAAAATGAGCTGGAGAAGGAAATGGCAAACTATTTCAGAATCTTTGCCAATAAAACCCCATATGTGGTCATGAAAAATCAAAACTGAAGACATCCTGACAAACTGAAAAATGACTGAACAAAAATATGCATATACTAGTATATATGAACATCTAAGTACTGTATGTGCATGTGTGTATCAAACATATATCTGTATACAAAGAAATTCAATAAAGAATACAAATAAATACAAACAATTTTCTATAAGGTAGTTTGAAAAAGGTTAAGGAGATTGAAGGTGGGGTGAGGCAGGAACATATTTCAAGCATGGAGATAGCCAAGGCAAAGTCATTGGGTTGGAAACGAATACTTGAGTTTCATGATCACCTCCACTGCAACTCATGTCTTCCCTTGCTGGTTACATTGTAAGACTTCTCTTTTCATTTCTTTGCATTTCTTTCCTATGACTATACACACATACATAAAAATATGTGCATATGTATATTTCACACATCCACACAAATATGTATATGGATTCTGTGTGAGAAATAGAGAGATATTGGTTGGATCATAGAGTGAGAGACAGGTACTATGAAACCAGAAAGATAGATTGGAGCAAGGTTGAGAAGGACTTTAAAAGCCAAACAGAGAAGTTTGCATTTTATTCTAAGGACAACAGAAAGCCACTGGGGTTGATGGAGTAGGGAAGCCCCATAATCAGACCCAAACCACTTTGGTAGCAGTGTATATGCTGGACTGATGTGAACTGGGACTTGAAGTAAAAAAGTCTGTTACAGTGACCTAAGGGAGAAGTAATATGTATCACTGTGAGTAAAAACAAGGTGTCAGATACGAAAAAATATTGTTGGTGTGAATTCTCAAGTATATACTTGGTGAGCTAAAACCTAAAATTTCTGGTACCTAAAAAATTATGGAATTAAGAGTCACAGACATCTTTGGATAATCACGGAAGGAACCAATAAATAAATACATCAATGAATGATTAATTATAAATGAAATATGATTAACAAAGTAAAATCATTGATATTACTGTATAGAATATTTTTCCACATTTTTTTCTCAGAATGAATGCTCAGATTCTCAAGTGCTTCAAGTGTGTTAGTAGCATTATTTTAGAACGGGTAAAGAGGAATATGTACATATAGAGTACCTACTGTGTGCTAGACTTTGTACTAAGTACTTTACAAATAGTATCTCCTTTGATCCTCAAAATAACATTGAGAGGTAGGTGCTATCATTATTTGCATTTTATAGCTGAAGAAACTGAGGCAAACTGAGGGAATGTGACTTGCCCAGGGTCACACAGCTTACAAATACCTGAGACCAGCTTTAAACTTAGGTCTTCCTGACTCTAGACGCAACATAAATTAAAATCTGTGCTAATGAGTACTTTTTCAATTAGAAAGGTCTAGTAATGAGCATTTGGTTTTTGTACCCCCAATGAGAATCTAAAATTTGATATTTTAGCAATTAGAGTAGAGCTGTAAGGAGTAGCTGTGTCCACATATACACTAAGCATATCTGAGATGGCAACTATACAAATAAGTGCTAAACTTGTATTCAGTTCCTCTTAGGAGATATAAATTAATTTCTTGAAACCCCCAGTATGAAATGATACAGTATAATTATTTCATGAGATACAGCATGACATAATAGAGGGAAGCTCAGCATGGATCCATATGGTGGTTGTTTGTTGTGGAGCTATTTCAGTCATGTTTGACTCTTAGTGATCCTATTTGGGGTTTTCTTGGCCAAGATACTAGACTGGTTTGCTATTTCCTTCTCTGGATCATTTTACAGATGAAGAAACTGAAGTAGATGGGGTTAAGTGACTTGCCCAGGTTCACACAGCTAGTAAGTGTCTGAGGTCAGATTTGAACTCAGAAAGATAAGCTTTCCTGACTCCAGGCCCAGAACTCTATCCACTGTATCACCTAGTTGTTCACTTAATCCATATGGATATTCGTATCTTGCCTCTGACACACATTAGCTGTAATCATAGACAAGTCACTCAATCTCTCAGTTACCTAGGCAGCTAAGACAAGAGTTTCTGATCTGCATCAGCAGAGGGAATTTCCACACTGGGAATCACCTTTATACATGAAATAATAACCCTGCACCCCTCCTCCCAATGAATTATTATATAGTATATTAAATTATATTTTATATTCTCATGTGTCAAATTGGGTCTCCAGAGATACCTAGCACATCTAGGGAAAACCAGGCTTCTTAAGACAGATCAAATTCATTCAAAAATCTTCACAGCAGCCAAGGTCACATGTAAAGCACAAGAAATCATTGTCTGCATTTAAAAATGCAGACACTAAAGTTCAGCAATAGAAAACAATTTCACCGAAGGATACTGGTGCTACAGAAAGAAATTTAATCTCTGGTCTCCTTTTAACCACACCCCCAAAAATGAATTGCAATTTATTCAGTCCATTTACCTTGATGGTAGTTGAAGTACAATTCGGAATAAAGAGTTTGGCATAAATATCTATACCTCCCAGTGGTTTTAATATCCACTCTACAGAGGAAAAGTACCAGGCCTATGACCATAAGGGCCTGCATGCATGATAGATTCACATATTGTCCTCACCTATCCCCTGCAGGCTCTCATTTTATCCTAATCAGATTGACATTTTAAATAAGAGGAGACAGAAACCAGCAGATTCTCTTTTTCAATTACTAAAGAGTATCAAACATCTCTGGTCACAGGATACATAAAAGCCCTCTAATGAAGACTCTGGCTTAAATGTTTCCTGCCAATACAAATGCCTGGGGTTTTGAAGTACAATGCAACAGTTACTAAAAATCTTTAGCAATAAATAAAAACAATTAGAAGGTTCTTGCTAAATCATCTTATTAAACAGGTTTAAATCAAGAATAATTGAACATTATGAAGAAATAAAGACCTCACATTTTAACTGTCGAACCAACGTGTCTACTTTGGGCAACGGGATTGCGGATATCCTTGGGTTAACTGCAGCTATTTCTTATCTAACATACACTAGATTATTTTGATATGGCTTCTTTCTTTCTTTAGATCTGTCACATTACATTATTTGAAAAAGGTCAGAGGGTGTTTCCATGACATTTGCTATACAATGTCATCTGTGGCAGTTCAGAGTTTACCAGTGTTTTGTGATACGAACTCATTATAGATCTTTTCTACTACCTACACATATTATCAGGTATTGGGCATTTAATTTCTTAAATCTGAACCAAATTATCTCTAAATATTATTGTGATTATATATTTTCAAGAATGTCTCAAAATTTTCTTTTTCTTTTCTGTGACTGATGTGTTTCTCTACTATGTGCTCAATGTCAACAGGTCTCCAAAAGGGGGAAAAAATGCAACTGTGATCCCTTCCATTTGCCCTGCCTATTCTATACTCCCTATCTCTAACTCCAAAGGGAGATAAATGTCAACCTTTTACAAAAGCAAAGCTTTTGAACTAGTCTCTATCCTTAAGAAGACAGCATGTGTTATTATTTTTTCCCTAAAAGAATTAATTCCTAAATGTGAGATGACATTTTTTTCTTTATAGAATTTCTTATAGGGCTAGAAGAACTAAATATACAAACATAAGTCATTAAGCATTTTTATGTCTTAAATTGCAACTAAAATAAGTCTTACAGATGGTAAAGATGAAAAGGTTGTACTAGTGGTTAGCTGTCCTAGTCTATTAATAGCAGCAGTCCTCAGCTTCTTCTCTTACATTAAATTCAGTCCTTTTCTGCCCTTCAAGCTTTGAACTAGACATCAAGAAGGGCAGTTGCACATGCAAACAAGACATTTAAATCACATAGCTGTGACTCCAAATGCCTGACTTTGCTAGGTTGCCCTTACTATATACAGACTAAAGTCAACAACCTTTCCTGGATACATAAATCAAAGCACAAAAAGAGGGGAAAAAAAGGTATTCGTTCCAATGTGCCAAATATAGAAATTCCCCGCATCACCAATGCTCTAATTTACACTGATTTTTTTTTTAAGTATTTAAATTATGGTCGATTTTATAAATCTATTTCTATTTCCTTAATTGTCATCTCTCTTTATGTACTAGGCAATTGCTTCATCATATTTTTTAAAATCTAGTTTTATCTAAAAATATGTTTAATTGTAACTTTTTAGAAAACATACTTGTTACTGAAAAATTAATCAGCAAAATCAGTGAGCTAATTTTAATGATGATTGCTATTTTAATGGGTGAATATTTTTAGCTCTATCTGAAATGCAAAAAGGCTCTCTGGCTTGGTGAGATTTAAAGTGAGCACAAAACTATGTTCTGCCATATCTAACAAGCACAGATAGCACATTATCTTAATTCAAATTAGAAAGGTATTTATAGAATAGACCAGCACACTGCAGCACAGGTAGTACATGAATCATGCAAGAGGAAACTAAATCCTTAAAAAAAAGACAGTACAATGAGCAACATAATGGTTGCATCCAACCAGTTATTCTGCTAAGAATTAGATCCATTTCATTATATCGCATTCTTCTTATTTTCTACAAGGCATCAAATATCTTGTCAATATAGGTTAAGACAGTAAACTGCTGTGTTATACCTGGAAGGGTACATTTATGGCTCCAGTTAAACAAAAAGTGTGTGTACCAAGTCTCATATTTAGTCAGAATCAAGAATGAAATTTTCCAAAGAACATCATGTTATGAATTGCAATGACTCACAATGTGTTCCAATAAAGAAACACTCTATGAGAAGTGTATTGTAATAGTTATTCTGCAGAATGCCTGTACCAATGGTCTTTGACCCTGGTATCTGTTACGTGAACTCCATTTTATGTCATTTATTTTCACAGTTGAAGCATTAGATGAAACCATAATATTTACTATTGCACATTTGTTCAGTGCCAGTGAAATATATTGCTAGGCAACGTCCTTTAATAAAGACTGGGGGAGGAGGTTTTGTTGGGGACGAAGAAAGCATCAGGTTTCATTCAGTGCTTTGGGTGAGAGGGTTGGGGGGGGGAGACAGAGAGAGAGAGAGAGAGAGAGAGAGAGAGAGGGAGAGAGAGAGAGGGAGAGGGAGAGGGAGGGAGGGAGGAAGAATGAGAATGAAAGAGAAAGAAGGGGAGAGAGAGAAACTGACTCAGACACTCAGAAAGACAGAGGAGCATTTCTTGAATTCTACAATATGAGCTTAATAAGTAAAATAACGATTACCAGATTTTTAAAAAATAACTAGATGTAAAGCCTACAAGAAGTATCCTGTTTATAGATAGATTTAATGAGAAAAGATAACTAAAATGATTTTCAGTATTGAAGTAATGTGTCATAGTAGCTGTGGAAATAATCTCCTTCAACATTCACTTTTAATGAGAACAATGATGTTAGGGGCTACTCCAATTCTTTTCTTGAACAATTTAGGGTTTTGAAAAAAATAAAACAATAAGAGCTTTGAAGCTCGGTATCACCTCCTAGCCTTTAATTCAATATTTCACCTGGCATCCATCAAATCAGAATTATTTACCTATGACAGAATTGGACCCAGCTGATCCATTTAGGACAAATAACTGGATAAAAATAAGAAAAAAAGAAATTTAAAAAGAACCTATGATTTTCTTTCTTCCATGGGTCATCCTTTTGAGGCCTTTTTTTCTTACTGTTATTTTTGGGCACATTGGTGCTAAATTAAATACCTAAATTTTTAGGGGGGTAGCTACTTTGATATCTCTTAGCATTACAATATACCTGTAATCTCACTGATTTGGGTATTTCTCCATCTGAAAATTAAAATACAACCATATCCTTTCATTGCACACATGGTCCAAAGAGAATATACAATATATCCAAAGTGCTGTTGGTTTTCCTCTAGATGTTTCTGTATTTTGCAAATACCAGTACAGCCCTGGGATTTTCCATGTGTTATCTTTTGATGTTGGGACAGCATGATCCCAGGCCTTTTTCCAGTCACCAGTTTCCTCCAGCATATCTTGTAAGAAAATCAAATGTATTATGATGGAACTCCCACTGGATTTGTAACCAAGAAGCACAGAATGAAAGCCTGCTTCATCTACTACTGAAGGGACCTTGACAAAGTCATTTATTCTCTTGTTTTACAAGTTCCTTGTCTTTAAAATATGACGTAGAGTCAAGATGAAGGAGAAAAGGCAGCAACCCACCTGAGCACTGCCTAACTCCCCCCCAAACAACTTTAATTAACATCTCAAAACAAGTTCTATAGTGTCAGAATCTATAAAAAGGCAGTGTGAAGCAATTTTTCCAGCCAAAGATAACCTAAAAGATTGGTAGGAAAGGTCTGTCACACCAAGGTGAATGTGGAGTAAAGTCTAGTGCAGGCTGTGCCAGAGTAGCCCATGTTCCAGCAATGCAGCAGTAGGCCTTGAAGGCAATTGAATCAGCAGTGGGAGTGGTGGCAGTGGCAGTTTTCAGACCTCTCAGAACACAGAAGGTAAGTGAGTCAGGCAGCAGGTCAGAAGGAGATGACAGGAATCCCTTTGCTGGGACTGGGACCAAGACTTGGCTGCACTGCCCATATATAGGTCCTGGTAATAGTCCTGAGTCTCAGTTCTGAGAGTCATTCCAAGGGTGAGAAAGAGCACCAGCACACCAGAGCTAATAGTCACAGTTCCAGGGTGGAAAAGAGTGCTTGTGGTCCCTCAGAAGAGAGTACAGACAAGGAGAGCAGGGACTGCACCTCTTCCTAGATCACACCACTTTGGAACTGCTGAAAGCTTACAGCTCACCAACTCCAAAAACTAGCTCCAAAAGCTTGGGATAATGACCCCTCCACCCCAGGAGCAAAGCCCAACTTTAATATAAAACCAAAAGTCAAGAAGTAGGCTATTACAAGAAAAAAAGATCCTGATCATAGAAAGTTGCTATGGTGACAGGAAACATCAAAACACAACATATATATATATATATATATATATATATATATATATATATATATATATATATATGTATGTATGTATGTATGTATATATATATATATATATATATATATATGAGATAGAATAAAAATTGGGAAGAGAAATGATGATGCAAGAAAATCATGAGAAAAAGAGTCAACAGCTGAGTAAAGAAGGGACAAAAAATACTGAAGAAAATAAAACCTTAAAAAAAAGTATATGCCATGTGTTAACGTAGGCACACAAATCCATTGAAGTAAAGAATGCTAATGGAAAAAAGATACGCAAAAGTTCACTGAAGAAAAGAACTCCTTAAAAAATTGAATTGACAAAATGGAAAAGCAGGTAAAAAATTTCACTGTAGAAAATCATTCTTTAAAAATTACAGTTGGGCAAATGGAAGTTAATAACTCCATGAGATGTCAAGAAGCACAAAATAACAATCAAAAAATGAAAACAAATATAGCAGAAAAATGTAAAAATCTCATTTGAAAAACCACAAACCTGGAAAACAGTCCAAGGAGAGAGGACTATATGAAAGCCATAATAAAAAAAAAAAGAGAAAAGGTATCATCTTTCAAGAAATTTCCAAGGAAAACTTCACTTACATTCTAGAACCAGAGGGCAAAATAAAAATGGAAAGAATCCACCAATTGCCTCCTGAAAGAAGAGCCAAAATCACAGGTTATGGAGCAACCAGGTTATGGAGAAAAAAATTACAAGCAGACATAAAGAAACAATTTGAGTATCATTAGTCAGGAGAAGACAAGATTTATCAGCCTCTACATCAAAGGATCAGAGGGCTTGGGATAAAATAATCTGAAGGGAAAAAAACAAAAACAAAAACTAGGATTACAACCAAGAATCACCTACCCAGCAAAACTGAGTTCAATCCTTGTGGGGGGGAGGAGAATTGACATTCCATGAAAAAAAGGACTTTTTGAAGACAAATAAGAGTAGACAATTTGACTTTCAGATACAAGATTCAAGAGACACATAGAAAAGTAGACTGGAAGATAAACTGTAAAGAATTCAATAAGGACCAACTGTTCACCATATGGGAAAAAGATGCTTATGACTTTTAAGAACTTTTCTTTATTAGGGTGGTTAGAAGGCGTATACCTAGGGAGAGGGCACAGGTGAGATGAACATGATGAGATGATGTCTAAAACATATAATTAAGGGCTGAAAAAGAAAAATGCACTAGGAAAAGGGGGAATGAAGAAGAACAATGGGATAAATTCCCACATAAAAGAGATTTTACAGAGGAGGGGAAGATAGGAGAAGTGGGCAGGAGCACTTGAATCTTACTGTCATCAGAATTTGCTCAAAGAGAGAATGCCATCTATACTTAGTCAAGGATAGGAATGTATCTTACCTTACAGGAAAGTAGGAGGGGAAAAGGGAGGGAGTTAATAAAAGGGAGGACAGACTGGGGGAGGCAGTAGTCAGAAGCAAAACGCTTTTGAGGATGGACTGGATGAGAGGAGAGAAGAGAAAGAAATAGAGCAGAGTAAATAGGGAGTTAAGTTTGACAGAGGGGAAAGCACAGTAATCATAACTGTTAAAAAAAATTACAGCAAGTATCTCTGATAAAGACCTCATTTCTCAAATATATAGAGAAGTGAATCAAATTTATAAAAATAAGAGCCATTCTACAATGGACAAATGGTCAAAGGATATGAACAGGAAGCTGTCAGATAAAGTAATCAAACTTATTTATAGTTGCATTAAAATGTTCTAAATCAGTATTGATTAGAGAAATGCAAATTAAAACAATTCTGAGCATCCACCACCAACCTATCAGTGAACAGAACCAGGAGAGCAATGTGTACAGTAATAGCAACACCGTATGATGATTAGCTGCAAATAACGCTATTCTCAGCAATACAATGATCTGAGACAATTCCTAAGGACTTACGTTGAAAAATGCTATCCATCTGCAAGAACTGACAGAGTCTGACTGCAGACTGGAGAGTATTTTTTTACTTTATTTTTCTTAGTTTTTTTTGTTTTTTTTCTTTTACAACATGAATAATATGGAAATATATTTTGCATGTCAAATTGCTTGCGTTCTCAAGGCAGGGGGGAGGGAGAGAATTTGGAATGCAAAGTTTTAAGAAACAAATGTCAAAAATTGTTTTTACATGTAATTGGGGAAAATAAATTACATGTAATGGAGGAAAATAAAATATTAAATAAAATAGGGAGTGGAAAGTTTGAAATAGGTTACCTCTGAGGCTTTGTGATTGCTTTTGCTCTAAATCTATAAATCTCTGAAGACTCATGCCACTTCTTACACAAAGACTGTAAGTGGAAATAAGCTGAAATCTACTTGTAGCCACATTTACCTCAATTATACTCCAAACTTTAATTCTTTTTTTTAATTAAATAAATTTATTTTTACATTCATTTTCACAAGATTTTGGGTTCCAAAATTTTCTCCCCATTTGTG
>CM053770.1:59029550-59054793 GCA_028658325.1 Potorous gilbertii
ACCTGTCTAACTTGATTTTCAAAATCCTTTTTGAGCTCCTCCATGGCCTGAGCCCATGGGGTATCTATTTCAGATATTTGAGATACAGAGGCTTTGACTCCTATGTCTTTACCTGATGGTAAGCATATCTCGTCGTCCTCAGAGAGGAATGGTGCAATCCTCTGGTCACCAAGAAAATAACCTTCTATGGTCTTAGTTTTTTTCCCTTTTCTGGGCATTTTCCCCACCAGTTACTTGACTTATGAGAGTCCTCTCCACCCCCTGGCCCAGATCAGCCCGCTAGTGATTGGGGTCTGGGATTCAAATGCTGCTCCCCAGCCTCAGGCTTTTGGTGGCAGGCCTGACTGCTCTTCAATGGGAGCTTATCTGCTGGTTCTCAGGTGGGGGCAGGGCCGCCTCTCAGGCTCAGTTCCCTCAGGGGGTTTGTGCAGAGATCTTTTGTAATGGTGCTGGGGTGGAGCTCCTGCCTGCTCTGGGGGCCTCTGGCCGAGCTGCCTCAGCCTCTGCCCCAGCGGCAGCTTCCCAGGGGGTCCGAGTCCCGGAGATCCCCCGCTCCCCTCTCAGCCCGTCTCTGTCACTGACCTGTGAGTCTGTCGGTGGTGGGACCTTCATGGCCACCAGAGATTATGGTCCCGGAAGCCTGCTTGGGTCTGCTCGCTTCTCTCAGTGCCGCGTGGCTGGGGCGGGGGAGGGGAGGGCTCGGCAGGGCTCAGCTCCTGTCCTGGGTACCTTTGTGGTCGGTTTTTCAGGGCTCTCTGCAATGGAAATCTCCTTCTCTGTGTTTCTGCGTGGCTTCCACTGTTCCAGAATTTGTCAGGAGTTCTTTTTAGAGGACATCCATGGGCTGTGGGTTCGGGGCTAGTAAATGTGAGTCTTTCTACTCCGCCATCTTGGCTCCGCCCCCCAAACTTTAATTCTTAAAGAGATTGTGATAGTTCAAGAATGGAAAAAAAAACACAGCATCAAAGGGAGAAGGGGGTTTAAAATATGGTTTTCTGCAATGGATGATATTTTGGAATTACTGAAAACAATGAAAAAATTCCCAGTGGCAATCTTTTGTCTACCTATTCAATTCTAAATGCAACTCACTATCTTTCCAAAGTACTAAGAATGGAACAGGCAGAAGAAGACAGTTGAGTTTATATTTGGGAAACAGTTCAGATATGTTTCCTGAGGTATTAATTCAATTGACTGGCCAACCAACTGCAGTCATGGAAAACAAGTATTTTTCCTTCAGTTATTTTTATGTCTATGGATTGTTAGGCTGATCTATTTTGAGTAATCACAGACTTTATTGAGAATGCCCTGTAATACGTGTGTTCTTATACTGTTCTTTTTAATTTTTTACACTTTCAGTTTTCTGTATTCTTTTAATAATAAACAAGTATTCATAGATTCCTCCCACTTCATGAGGTCTTCTGTAACAAAGAAAAATAGTTAAGTTAGATTAAAAATACAAAGACTGTGTCTGAGATTTGTGCAACATTTTACATCTGTAGTACATCACTACCCCAATCTCTCTAGTTAAAAACAAACAAACAAACAAACAAAAAACTAACATTTATTTTATTTTCACTGAACACGAGGTATGTGTAGTGGTAAACAAAGCAAATTTATTATAAGAAATATGCATAATCAAAGAAAATTCCAACAATAACTAAGCACAAATTTATATATGTGTCTATGTCTCATTCTGTACTCTGAATCTGTCACCTCTCCATCAGGAAAGGGGTAGATAGCACATTTCATTAGCATCCTTCCGGAATCATAAATAATTATTATATTTATCACAGTTCTTACAGTTTTCAAAGTTGTTTGTTCCATAGTTTTGTCTTATTAATCTTTCTCCTGTTTCTGATTATTTCATTTATTAGTTTCTAAAAGTCCTTAAAATTTATTCATCTTTATAACATTGAATAAATTGTTTCTGCTGATTTCACTCTGTATCCGTTCATATAAGTTTTCCATTTAAAAAGATCATCTATTTTCTTATTTCTTGCAAAATAATACAAATATTTGGGTTATAGAAGTCATTGGCACACTATCATTTACAAATGATACAAATGCACCATGTATGTACCTTTCATGAGAGCAGTGAGCTACTTTGGAGAGCACCACTCCATTTTACTCTTTCCTTGATGTTTAAGAATCAGAGGACTGAATAGAATTATCCTTGTAGCTGGATGCATTAGAATCTATGGATGATCATAGTAAGCACAAAAGAGACTCTTTGGTAGGAAAAAAAACAAAAAACGAAAACAAATAACTTTAAACCTGAGTTTTGCTCTACTGGGTCAAATGATCTTTTGCAATAAACAAAAAATAAACATTACAGACTCTTATATTTGCCATACCTTTCTAGTTAAAAAAAGGATAAGGATGTAGATAGACTTCAGCAGAAAATCATTTAAGTCTTCCAGTTCTTTTTTTCATGTTTTCATCAAAGATAGCCTTGATGTATTGTGAATCATTGCCATAAAATATTTTATAAAGATGAAAAGTAAGCATACGTATTCATAGTTAATGTTCTTCCCCTTTTTGATGTACAATAATATTGTCTGTGATGTTTTCTTTTTTTTCATCTTCACTTCCCTGAGATTTCTTGTTAAAGGAGTTTTCAATGCTTTCAAGATTCTGTCATCTCTTCCATGAATTGCCTCAATGAAATCAAAGTATGATCAAGCTGTTCTTTCCAAATTTTCATAATTAATATAGTGTAGTGCTATTTTTAGTTTCCTTATAAAACACAGTGGGGACAAAGTTATTCAGGTCTAAATGTCATTTTTCTATCACTGATGATGAAAAAAAGATTATAAATGTGACTTATCACCCATTAAACCTCTAGACTCTCAGAGTCCTGGTTCAATTTTAAAAACTCCTCAATAATCAAATGGCTTATTTTATCCCACCCATTTTTTACTCCCAGGAATATTTATTTTTGAAACACTCCTGGCTCCTTTCTTGGTGTTTTCTGTTACCTTGAAACCACCAACTAACTGCATGGAAGGCAGCTAATTTAGCCCCCATACACTAAGTACAGAAAAGATGAGTGCAAAGGATGTCAAGAATATTTTACCCTTTGTGTGAAACTCACTTTGCCGAATAACTTATACATTATACTACCTTAGGGTTGAGGATTTCCTCAATTCCTTCCCTTCCCTGCCCACCCCCCCAAAAAACAACAAAAAAGGATAATTAATTTGAGATTCTTGGGAAGTCAAGCAACCAATTTTTCTTCTCTTTCTTCTGATATTACTACTACTACAGAAAAAGATCTCATAACTTCATGCCTAGATTTTGACAAGTGTTTTTTGGTTGGTCTCCATCTCTCCCTATACTAAACTATCCTCCACTTAGCCTTCAAAATGATCTCTCTGTCTCTCCCTCTCCTTTCTCTCTCCCTCTCTCTCCTCCCTCCCTCTCTCTCTTCCCCCTCTCTCCCTCCTTCCCTCTCTCTCTCTCTCTTTCTCACTCACTCACACACACCACACACACACACAAACACACATACACACTAAATAAACCCCAATCATCCCACCTCCAGGATCAAATACAAAATCCTATGTTGGGCTTTTAAAGCTCTCCATAACCAGGAATCTTCCTGTTTTCCAGTCTTTTTACAGCTTACTGCTCCATGTAGTATACCTTCTAGTGATTGGTCTCTTTGTCATTCTTTACACAAGAGATTTCTTTGTCTAAGTCTAATTCTGTGCATTTTCACTGGCTGCTCCCCATACTTAGAATGCCTTCTGTCCCACCCCCATCTTTGCCTCATGGCTTCCCTAGCTTCCTTCAAATCTCAGCTAAAACAAGCCACATTCTGTAAGCAGCCTTAATGCCAGTGTAGGTTAAATCTGGGTTTTGCCCTCCCCTTAGTGGCTTTAGACTCAGTCTTGACACTTTTCTGATCCCTTGGCATTCTGTCACTCAGCTGCCACTTCTCTAGGTGTCATCTGCTTCCCAATACTGCTGATAACACTTCGCCTCTTTAGCATCATGTGAATTCTCAGAATGAGACCATCTTTTCCAATATCTCTCCAAACCAGTCAGCACAATTCCATCCCTGTTGTGAGTCAGTTCTAGGACTGCTTAGGCAGTTTTCAGGAAGCCTCATGATGCTTTACTCAGGCAAGTGTAGCCTTTACCTCTGGCCAATTTAGTGTAAAAGAATTCCACTTATGAATCCCCTACTTCTGAGTACAAATTGTGTGTGTGTGTGTGTGTGTGTGTGTGTGTGTATGAATTCTACTTATAGGGATAGATTGTATGAGATGACATCTGAAATTCCTTTCAACTATGAGCTTCTTCATTTGCAATATTCACCAATTGTGTATATCATGTATTTCTGAGAACCAAGGGGCATTTGGATAGAAAACTAGCCTTTAGAGTCAGTAAAACATGGATTCAAGTAGAGTCAATGACATATCTTGATTGTGTCACCCTGGGCAAGTCACTCAACCTAAGCAACCCTCAGAGTATAAATTATAGAATAGCTGTCAATCTGCATAGATAAAGAGAATTTCTTTACTGGTGATTCACTACAATACATAAATAACAATTCTTATCCCCTCAAAATTTGTTTCTAGGAAATGTTGGCTGAGCCCTGATTCTAATGTTTGTTTGTTTTGTTAGGGGAGGTATCACAAAATGCATTTGAAATATCATAGTCATTTCATGTATACAAAAACAAGAAAAAAAAGTCCCTTTCTAAATACTACCCCGCCCACCCTGTGTGTGGAGGGTTTTTTCCACTCATTTTACATTTTGTTGTGTGCACTCATATAGCCAAGTAAACAATAGTAACAAATATTATCTTTTACAGAACATTAACCTAGTGCAAGAGGTAAGTTAAAAAGATACCAGTTTCACAACATGAATTGGTCAAACAAACAGGAGTTTTCACAGTTCATTTTCAATTCACTTTCAATGCAGCAGGTATAATTTAAATTAAGAAGAAAACAATGGTTCTCTGGTCATTAGTAGTATGTGTTGTTATGTATGAGTTAAGCTTATAAGAACACAGGAATGAAAGAACAAGGAAGTAATTTATTAAAAAAAATTAACTTAGAGAAAAAAGAAGTAAGAAGAGAGATAATGAGGAAGAAAGAGGTAGGAAAAAGGAAGAAAAAGGAGGAAGGGTAGAGTAAGGAGATAGACTTAGAGTAAGAAATAAAATGGGACAGGAAAAGAGGAGGAAAAGTGGGGAAAGGAGAGAAGAGAAGGAAGAGGAGCCGGAGGTATGTGTGGAAGAGAAAAGAGTCGGAAGGAAAGGAAACAAAGGAGAAAGACAAAGAGGTTCAAAGAGTGGGAAGGGAAGTGGGGAGGGGGGGCAGTAAGTAGTTCTGGCCCTGAACCAAGTCATATAAATTACTGTAGAAATTAAGGGAGGGGAATACCAAACCAGTGAACAGCTGACCCAGAATGCACACTGTCAGTGCTCTCATATGACTAAGGGATAAGTGAGCTCTGCCTATGCCATACACAAGAAAAGGGAAATGAAAAAAAAAACTGAGAGTAAAACACATTGTAGTGCTATACATCGTGAAAAAGGAAATAAAAGGGAGAAAGAAGGATTTGGGCAAATGATGATCCTCCACCATACTATTAGCTTTAATAAAACTGAATTACTTTGCCTCCTACCTAAGTCTGGCATTATCCAATCTCTAGCCTTTTCCTTATGATAGTCCCCACGGTCCTTCCCTACTGTCTTCTACTTGTTGGATCCCTAGATATCTTTGCAAGTCCAATTTGTGACAGAGTGGAGGAAAAGAGGGAGGGGAAGACTGAGAGGGGAAGAGAAGGAAGGAAGAGAGAGTGGGGAAACGGGGAGGGAGAGAAGAGGGAGGCAGGATGGGAGGGCAGGAAGGGGAACAAGGAGGTAGGGAAGGAGAAGGAGGATAAGGCAGAGAAGAAAGCTTTCAGCAAAATCTTTTCACCTAGTTTTATTTTTTTGGGGTGGGGGATGATGGGAATATAGTGATGTAGGCATACACAGTGAGGTAGAGTCAGATCTATTTGAACCTCTGGATCAAAATATTAGCTCTGGATGTATCAATAGTAACTAGAAAGAGGTTTCCAGGAGAAAACATTCCAGAGACCTCTGCATGATAGGGTGTTCTTTATTATCTTAATCAATTACACTTCTGACTATGAATAATGCAGACATAAAAAGCTTTCAAGCTTTTTATATATACATATATATACATCTGTGTATATACATACACATATATAGACACACATATACATACATATGTATATATATACATACATATATATTATATATATATGTATTTGTATATCTAAGGTTGTCTGTATATGTGTATGTCTTTAGGTATATATGTTTTATGTTTATATGTATTGTCTATGTGTTTATATATAGGTGTATTCATATTCCTACATGTGATATAATTTATATTGTATAACATATATATTTAATATGCTGTTTTATATAGTATATGATATTATATACAATTATATATGTGTGTATAATCATGTATAATCTTTAAAACATTCCTATGGATTATGAATTATATATAAGTAATTCTATCTTCATTTAATATGTCAGAAAATTGAGGCTCAGGAAACTTAATTAATATGGCCATTGTCACCTAGAATCATAGTTAGGTTTTGGAACTAGGTCTTTCTGACTGTAGATCTAGCGTTTTATCTACTATGGACTGATAACACAAAACTTAGGTGACAGCTAATTTGTCAGATGGCAATCACAACCTAAGCATGAATTTATCCATAAAATATGGATTGTGTTTGTTTTTTTGTTTTTTGTTTTTGTTTTGTTTTTTTTTTGTTGTTTTTTGTTTTTTTTGTCTATGAGTGAAAACATGGGGTAGTTGATCAAAAATTGGATTTGCAATTAGGGAGACATGACTCAAGGTTCCATTCTGGTCAATACTAGTTCACCATCCAAGGCAAGTCTTTTGACCATTAAATGCCTCCAGGCAACTCTCCAAGACTAAGAGATGTAACGCTTGCCTCTATCTGAATTGACAGAGAATTTCTTCATCAGGATTTCCTTATGCTGCTGAAATTTTTGGTCTGGTTCAACCTTTAAAAAAACCAAAATATGCCTCTCCCACACCTGAGTGCTCTGTCTTGCCTTGATGACCTATTGATCAGACACTCTTTTACAAAGAGGTAAAGCTGAAAATAGGCACTTGCTGCACATCCTTGCTTTAGAGGGCAAAGTACACCTCCTCCCTATGAGTTGTTCAATGACTTAGAGGACCTTCGTTTTGTCCCCAAATCAATCTTCACTAAAAGAGTTTTGGCATAGTTCTCTCCCCCCTCCCTCTCACCTTTTGGGACCCTAGGCCACCTCAAGGTTTCATTTCCTTTCTTGCCTGCTATAACCTACTGTCCTGGAAAGAAAACTGACCTCAGAATCTGAGTTCAAGTCTAGCTTTTGACAAATGCTCACTGGGTGGCCCTCTGGCAATTCAGTTAACCTCTTAAGTGCCCTAGGCCAGTTGCCAGAGGCAAATCCAAGAAGACAAATTATAAAGAAGGTAAATTCTCCATGAATTCCAGCAGTTTCTTGGCTTACATTTCCTAATCCGTCTTGACTACAGTCAAGTACGTGCTAGATAAGTGTAAGACTGGGCAGCATTCTTTTCAAAAAGATTTATGGTTTTTCCTTTGCAAACTGCAGGGTTGAGAACGACAACTGCCTTTTTCTATTTGTGCATTGGAAGGAATGAGGTGATTTCCAAATACCTGGACAGTTCCCTTTAGTAGGATGTCTAAATGTTTCCCATTTGTAGAGAAATTTCCTCAGTGGACACATCTTGTATCACTAAAATTATAGCTCCAGCTCCAGCCTCATCCTTGTCTGTATATGTGTCCTATTTCTTCAGTAAAAGGCAAAGTCTATGAAGGCAAGGTATATAGTGGATATGGCTCTGGGTCTGGAGTCAGGAAGACTTGAATTCAAATTCAACTTAAATGACTAACTATGTGATCCTAGGCTGAGTAAGTCACTTAACCCTGATTGACTCAGTTTCCTTGTCTGTAAAAATCAGGTTAATAATAGCATCTGTCTGTCATGGTTGTCCTGAGGATCAAATGAGCCAATAAATATTAAGCACTTAGCATTGTTCCTGACACATAGTAGCTACTATTTAGGTTCTATTTAAGTGTTTCTCATTTTTATTGTTAGTGTTATTTATCTGTAGTACTAAGTACAATGTTAAGTAGTACCTCCTACTACCACCATCACACAAAAGAGAAAAATAGAGAAGTTTTATTCAAAATAACTATAAATTGTATATAATATTGGGGAGTTCCCCTACTAGGACATACCCAGGAAATATAAATTCTGCAAAACACTCTTTGAAGAAATAAAAAGTCATAAATAATTATACACAGTTGGATGGCACAAAGAATAGATAGCATGTCAGGCCTGTAGGCAGCAAGTCTCATCTTCCTGAATCTTCCTGAGTTCAAATCTGGCTTCAGACACTTACAAGATGTCTAACTCTGGGCAAATCACTTAACCCCATTTGTCCATTTGCCTCATCCATAAAATGAGCTGGAGAAGGAAAGTGAAAACTAGTATGTTTACTAAGGAAATTCCTAATGGCATGGTGAAGAGTTGGAGATGACTGAAACAACAGAACAACTAGATGGATAAATGGGTAGGTAGATGGATGGATGGATGGATAGATAGATAGACAGAAATGAAGAAATATCAATAGTTCATTTATCATTTTGTAGGCCAAGCAAAGTAACAAAAGTAATACCTAGCTATTATTTCATAGAACTAGAAAAATATTAAATTCACATGGAAGAACAAAAATTCTAGAATGTCAAGGGAAGTAATGGAAAAAGTGGAAGGGAAAGGGGAATTAAATCTTAAATTATGGTGTATAGCAATAATCATTAAGACCATTTGATACTGGTTAAAATATAGAGTGGGTCATCTTTGGAACTGATTTGATGTGGAACACACAGAAGCAAATAAACACAAAGTACGGTGTTCAATAAAATATAAGACCCTGTCATGGAATTAAAGATTAGTTATTTGACGAAACCACAGGGAAGACTGATCAACATCTTTTTCCATACACTAAAATAAGATCCGATCGAATATATGCTTTAGACACAAAAGGTGATATCATAAACAAAAGAGCAAAATCATATCTATAAAAAGGAAAGGTTCATAACCAAACATGGAATAGAGAAAATAGAATGAAAAATATTAATAATATACTACTTAAAAAGTTTTGAGCAAGCAAAACCAATGAAGTTAAAAGGAAACAAGTAACTGGTGGAATCTTTGAAGCAAGAATCTTTAATTAAGGTCTCATACAGTATATATAAGAAAGCATTATTCAATACATATACGGTCAAAGAATATGGGTAATTTTCAAAGGAAGAAATCCAAAATATAAGCAACCATGTAAAAATATTCCAAATCATTAGTGGTTATAGAAATGGACATTAAAGTAACTTTGAGGTACTGCAAAACACCCATCAGACTGGCAAGTATGACAAAAAAGGAAAATGTTATATGTTGGAGAGGCTATGGGTAGACAGAATTGTTAACATAATGTTGATGGAACAGCAAACATATTCATCTATTCGAGAAAATAATTTGGAATTATATCTTCCAAATTACAAAACAGTGAATACTCTTTGACTTAGCAATACTGCTACTAAACATACACCTCAAATATAGTAGAACACTTAGGTTTTTGCTGTTTTGGTTGTTGAGTCATTTCAATCATGTCCAACTCTATTTGGAGTTTTCTTGACAAAGAGATTGGAATGGTTTGCCATTTCCTTCTGTAATTCATTCCACCGATGGGAAACTGAGGTAGACAGGATTGAAGTGACTTGCCCAGGGTCACACAGCTAATGTCTAAGGTTGGGTTTGAACTCAGATCCTCCTGTCTCCAAGAACAGTATGGATGGAAAAGTTCTTATATGTACAAAAATATTTATAGCAACTTTTTTCACAAGAACAAAATAAAAAATGGAAACTAAGAAAGTGCTCACCTATTGGGGAATGACTAGTGGTCTATGAATGCAATATTAGTGTGCCTTTAAAAATGGCACATTTCAACAGCTTCAGAGAAAACTGGAAGGACCTCTATGAGCTGGTGCAAAGTAAACCAAATTTGGAAAACAATTTCTACAATAACAACAAATGTCACCAAGAAAACAACTATTTAAGACTTTAGAACCCTGATCAATGAAATTATAAGCCATTATTCAGGAGGTTCAAAGATAAAGCTTTCCATCCATCTCCTGCCACAAAGTAGATGGACTTAAAATGCAGAATGAGATATATATTTTTTATATGGGCAATATGGGAATTTATTTTTTTCTGGATAATGAATATTTGTTATGGGGTTTTCTTTTATTTAATGGGGGAGTAAGTAGGAGAAATAAACAGTAAAGAACATAAAAATAAATTAAAAAAGAATAATGGATGATAAAATAACTTAAATGTGAGTTATTATTAACAACTGCATCTCCTCAAAGTGAGTGGAGTATTTTAAAACATGTCTTAATGTAGATAGAAGTTAAGGAAAGAAAAGCATTCAAGGTTGCTAAGAGAAAGATTTTTTTTCTGCCTACTTAAGTGATCTATGCCCTCACATCTGAACCTACATTTACCTTAATTCTCACCTATGATCTGGAGACTTGAGAATGGTTCTCTGTTTACTCATTGGACAAGTTTGTCCCCCTAGAATATGTGCTGATCTCTGATCAGTTTTGGCACCAGGCTCTGAGTTGTATGGATCTCTGGCAATGTTGGCAATGTTCTCTGCTACCTCTCACATAGTTAGGAAAGCCAACTCCTACACAATAGATGGCAAAAATCTGCCCACCCCAATCCCATGGTTGGGTTAGAGAAGATTAGAAAGGTGAACTTTTATTAGTCACTGCACTTTTCACTGTTTAAAGTAAAACTACTTTTAATCCTGATTAGTCTCAGAAGTTCTACCAAGACTACAAGACTCCTAGTATTAGAGCCAAGAAGCACTGAATTACTTGAAAACCTCCAGGAACAATATGTTCAGAGTCTATTAGAAAGCCCTGTGCTCAGAACACTCCTCAAATGAGCAGTGCACCCAGGACACTGCTCTGGAGGAGTTGAGAAAGCAAGAGAGAAAAGGGCAGAGAAACTTCCTCTCCCTCCCTAATTCTTAATAAAATAGAAAGTTTGAGTTAAAAGTAGTCAATGAATTAATATTTATTCTTTGGGTTTTTTCTCAAGCAGCCACAATTAGAAGAATTCACATTAATAATTATTTTTAAGTTTTCAAAGTACATTCCTCAGCAACCCAGGAGGTATAGGAGGCAAGTAGCATTACCTATATCTAACCAGTTAAGAAACTGAGCATACAGAAGTTAAACGACGTTCCCCTTGCCAAACAACCAGTATTTGTTAACACTGAGATTCAAATCCAAATCTTTCCTGACTCTATCCATCCCTCTATTTCTTTACCATATGTAAAAACAAACTTTTATCTTTTGTCCATTTTGAAGATATTCACAAACTTCTCTTTTGTAGGAAAGCAAGAAAAAAGTATGTATACACACATGTATGTATATCATGTATATGTGTATGTATATATAGGCATTATTATATAATATATACACACATAATATATATTCATATGTAAATATACACATAGAGAGGCATATACATGCACCTCAGAAAGTTAGAAAACATAAATAATAACATATGGAAGACTCCAATATGTTCATCATGTCCCTTATCTATATTCCTTCTAAATACAACCCACCCATGCCTACCTATCTTGTGTGACTATCGCCCATTTCCTTTCATAAAATGGTCACAGGGAATCTCAGCTTTCTGTTTCTCACTCACCCCATTCTATCTGCCCACCCTGTGCCTTTTCACTTCTGCCCCTGAAGCTTGGAATGCTGCATTCTCACTTCTACCTCTTGGCTCCTTCTGTGTCCTCAAAGATTCAGCTCAGATGTGACCTTCTGTAAGACACCTTTGCCAGTCTCCTTACCAGCGCCTGCTTCCCATTGCTAGTTACTTCCAACCAAGATTAACTCCTATTGTCATGCCCTTCCTCCCATGCATTATATACATGTATATTATATAGAATGTACACGAATGCATATACACACATATACTCAACATCATTGTTGGTACGTTGTCTCTTCTATCAGAATGTGAGGTTTTTCGTGGCACAGACCACAGTTTTGCTTTCCTTAGTGTTCCGATTGCTTAGCAGAGTTACTGGCATCGACCGAGGACTTACTAAGTGCTCTTTTGTGGTAACGATTGAAATCCAAACACCTTTTAATTTAATGACATTTCAAGGATCCTAATAGAACATACTGGTTTCTCATTGCTCTCTTCCATTCTAACACTGTGACTCGCCAAGCATCTTTTCCGACATTATATTTCTTGGAGGGCATCCTTTACATGACATATCATATATAATTCCTTATTTGTTATATGTTACTGCTTTCTTTACTCATGTGGAAAACAGACTTATATTTCATCACACAATTATAATCAGTAATATGTTCTAATGGTAAGGATAGGAAGTAAGATCTCCCCAGGTCTTGAACTGATCTTAAGGGATACTTTAAAATTAGTTCCAATAAACGAAATAATCTGTTCGCAGTACATGGATATGATTAAGCCAAGATTTGTGGAATCCATTATACTAAATGTAGAAGTTATGCAAATTACAAGAGCACAATTTCAAATAACAAAAATATCCATAGTATATTTGATTTCATTAAATAATGAGTCTGCTTTTCCCTGTGAGATGTATGTGGGTAACAAAAATGGGTAAAGGCTTATTGTTTAGCAATCACCTTGTTATAAGGGCCAAGGACCTGAGGGAGATTGGTTAAGGAAATAGGAAGAGGCTTGCAAAGAATGACAATTTTTAGCCCCTACCTCCCAATTTCATGGCTTTGCCACTTTTGAAGACATTAAAGATATAAAAACTTAACAGGCTTCTTTTCTCTCCCTCTTCCCTATCCAAGCCCCTCTAAATTCAGTAGGAATTATCAATTTCCTTTCTTATAAATGTAGGAACTAAGTCAAAGAAAGTTTGAATGACTTGTCCATGATCGCCTTCTGAGAGAGTAGAGGCTCTGGCATCTTCATGGATCTCCTCAGCTCCAGAGTATTCTTTGATGAATGATACAAGAAACAGTAAGACACTGCCAGGAATATGAACCCTTAGGATCAATGCTGCTAAGTGTACCACATAGCCTCTTGAAATAAAAGCAAGCTGGGAAGAAAAATCAAGGCATCTCCCAGATGCTGAACACTTTACAGAAAGCTCTTTAATATCTCTACAGCTGCTAATAGAATAAGAGACCCTAAGACACCAGCAGGACACTCCCACTGCAACACTGTAGAGAACCATGCTAAGACTGAAGTTTCTGGGCTCTGTTTCACGCAAGTATTTGCCATCTGGGACCACATTTGCTTAAGGCAAGGGAGACAAAATACAGCAATGTGAGTACCTGTTGAAAAAAAAATACAAACATCTAGACACAGCTTTTGTTTAGATTGTATTTCCTAGGTATGGTCAATTGCCAATGGCCTATAGGTGAATTTTTTCATATTGGAAAAGATTTACATGCCCCGGGAGCTGATCTAACTGGAGGGTGGGGTAACCTAACCGCTAACTGAATCAGGACCACACACTCCTATTCCACATATGTTAAGGGGGGCTGTTGCCAAGGAAAGGTTTTTATTTTAGGAGGCTTTCATTGTCCAATAGCTATGCTACTATAGGAAATGGTAACTACTATTGGGAATACAAATTCGAGGTAGCTGAAGGGCAAGATAAATGGAAGATGCTGCAGACCTTCCAGTTGGGTCAACATCATTTTAGCCTTCTAAGCCAGAACAAACTCAAGAGTTTAATAGAGTGAGTGTAGACAACATTGGTCTTAAAAAGAAATTGGGTAAATCTGTACTCATCTCCTTTTTTCCTAACTGCCTCATAGCCTGCATACATACAAATTCTCTGCCACAACTGATTAGGTATTTTTTCCAGTGTGTGTTAAGTTTCCCTTACATAATTGTCGATAATTAAGAGTTGACTAGCTATCTATCCAATTATGTTTTCATATTTCAAAAACACTGTAAGAAACATAAATGACCTCATTATACACAAACACATATAGAAGTATGATATTTTCAAAGACAGTTTGTCAAATATTAGTTGAGTTTGTATAAATAAAATATGTTCTTCTGATTTTCTCATTGTATCAATTTCACTGGACCTCCCTTTGAATTTGTATGTGGTGCTCATAAGATAGGTTGTATATTAAGAGCATAAATGACTGAAAGATGTCTCTATGTTTCCAAAGACCACATTTAAAAGAAAAAAAAGTTTTTTCTGTCTATTGTGTGCCTATGCTGTACAAAACACTGTGCAGTTATATACTAAGAATATAAATGCAACATTGTATATGTGTAAACTTTATGTATTTTGTTGACATCTCTTATTTTACTCATGTTGGAAAGTACCAGTTTACAGACTCTCTAGTAAGATATATCAATGACTCTTTTAGAACTTAGTCTTAGAGAATTCTCTGCTAGAACGAAGAGGTTAAGTGACCTGCCCCTCATCATGTAACTAGTATGTTGTAAAAGTTAGAATGAATCCAGGTCTCAATTCTACATGTGTGTATATGTGTGTATGTATACACATGCACCGATGCCAAAACACTGTTATAACTTCTTTTGAAGAGAAGGAACTTACACTAGAGATTCCAAGCTCCTTGAGAGCAGTGCTTATGTCACACATATATACAAGAAATATAGTTAATAGTGATGCATACTTAGCCACATAAATGACATGGGCTTTGCATTAAAGGAATTCACCATGTATAATGTAAGTTATTTTCAATCAAAAGAAGATATGTTCAGTCAAACTAGCAAAACTACTCTACTCATCCTAGGGTGACAAAAAATGTACCCCTAATTAGAAAATTTTCAATTTTCTATTTGTTACCCCAAACTTTTGATAATTTCACTGGAGGTAAATAACAATCCCAGAAGGGAAATCAAAAGTAATTTAACCATTAGCCTCTAGGAAATACCATTAAACTTTTAAAAATAATTTCAGGTTTTAAGTTTCCAAGAAAATAACTGTATAGGAGTTCAACATGTGACTGCATGGTCTAAAGCGGGGTGGAGAATGATTGTTAGAATGTAAATGTCTACTTTAGATCTTCTCTTTAATACAAAATACAGAATAGGGTTCAGTATGGTCTAATTCTTACATACACATTCAGAAGAATGTTGTGAAATAATGTGCCTGGAAGCACTTGATGTGTTAATGATGAAGGGAATACCAGACCTACTGAATCCATTTCAAGACCTTATCTTAGATACTATCAGAGGCAGTTAGGATCAAGGATGGAATCGTATAAATGGCCTCTCCTATGACACTCATGACATAGACAAGAAAAATAAAGTTTTACAATTATTTCATCACCTTGAAAAGCAAGCTCCACCTCCATACCAACAGCAAAGATAGGGGTAAGGAATGAGCAAGGAAATTATTTTAGCATTCCTTTAAGGTTTCATGGAAAGAGAAAAGTAACTTCTCAAACTTAAATTCTGAGTTTCTATGACTCCTCCATCTAGGTAAAACTGTATCTATCCTTCAAGGCTTCATCCAACCATCATTAACTAATTTAGGAAACTTTGACTTCCCTTCTGTTATTTTCTAACTACATGTATCTATAAGACACGATAGATAGAGCACCACGCCTGGAGTCAGGAAAACCAGAGTTCAAATCCTACCTCATACGCATACTAGTTGTGGCACATCAAGGAAGTCACTTAGCCTTTGCTTTCCTCAGTTTTCTCAGATGTAAAACAAGAATAATAACAGCAACTGCCAACGAAGTTTGTTGTAAAGGTAATAGAAAATGTTTGGAATGTGCTTCACAACCTGAAAAACATACTATAAATGTTAACTTACTATCTATTATTTTTGCTACTCAATTTGTTCTTCCATCATATTGAAGAATTTAAAAAGTAGAAAGTACATGAGGTCAACCAGTCTAACCCATACCTGAACAAAAATTCTTGCTAGGCCATCACCAGCAAACAATGGTTCAGCCTTCATTTAAATATCTCTAGTAAGCAGGTAATCAATCCACTGTTTCATGAACCAGTCTATTCCACTTTGGGATTTCTCTAATTCTTAGAAAGTCTTCATTACGTTTTATTTAAACTCATGTCTCTTACCTGATGGCCCAAGTTTTAGTTTTTAAGATGAAGAAGAACAAATCCAATCTCTCATCCACATATAGACCATCACCATACTTAAAAATAGTTATCATGGCATGCCACCAAATTTTTGCTTTGCTAGACTAAGTATTCTCATTTCATTCAACTAATTCTCAAAGGAAATGACTGCTAGATCTTTTTACCTTCCTCATTAATCTTCTCTGTATATTCCTCAGGTTTTCTTTGTCCTTCCTGAAATGTGGTATCCAGACCAAATACAATATTCTAGATGAAGTCTGCATAGAGTATAGCATGGCACAGTTCTCAGTTTTCTCATTCTGAATGCACTTGTCGAAATATGTCAATCTGTGTTTAACCTGTATAGGTCTGGACTCCTCAGTGATGCTCTAAACAATTAGAGGGCAGTAAGATTGCATGCCATCTCTGGGAGGGAGAGGAGAGGGAGGAGGAGAAAATTTAATACTTGTGGAAGTGATTTTTGAAAATTAGAAACAAATAAATTATTTTTTAAAAGGAAAAACAAACAATTAGAGGGCAGAGACTATGGTCTTGCCTCTCATATTGCCTAATGTTATATGAAGCATCAAGTTCACAGAATTGTTGGTGAGCTAAACAGAATTCTGTCCACAAGGAAAATAGAGTTGTCTAATATGATAGTGAAGATGTAAGAAATATGTCCCTGTGGTATTCTGGAGGACCTAACTACCCTATACTATAATATATATATGTATATGTGTGTATGTATATATGTATGCATATGTGTGTATGTATGTATATATATATGTGCATATACACACACACATATACACCCTATACTATACTAACATAGATATGAAGTGTGTCGTAAGCAATATTTCTGTTTTTGTTTTTCAGTCATTTTTCAAACATGAACACATGTGATCCCATTTAGGGTTATCTTGGCAAAGATGCTGGAGTAGTTTGCTATTTCCTTCTGCACCTCATTTTACAGATGAGGAAACTGAGGCAAAAGAGGGTTAAGTGATTTTTTTAGGATTACACAACTAGTATCTGAGGACAAGTTTGAACTCAGGAAGACTCATCTTTCTGATTCCAGACCTAGTACTTTGTGCCACCTAGCTGCCCCAGTGTGTGTGTGTGTGTGTGTGTGTGTGTGTGTGTGTGTGTATGTGTATATGTGTGTGTATACATAAACATATATGAGTGTATTATATATATATATATGTCTATATATGTGTGTGTGGTTTCTTCTTTTGATCTCACTTGACAGTTTGAAAGTGAATTATGTACTAAATATATAGTATGATAGAAAGGCCTCTATCTCCAAAATATTACCCCTCCCAATATTTCATAGAGACTAAAATCCCATCTTTAAAACCTTGTTCCTTTTGGGTAAGGCATTGCTGCCTCTGGGCATCCTCATTTAAAATGATGATGCCTCCGGGAGATATACAACATTAAGCTGTTACTAGTCATCAACACTTTACTGTGAATTAATTTATCCACTTTCTGCTATGACAGTTGGCTTAGAATAGACTATTGTACAAATTGGAATTTGGATCCTGGAGAAAAAGAAAGGGTATTTTTGGATGATGTTATCTAATCTAGAGAAGGTGATCTAGAAAGGGAACCATAGTAGAAACCAGCTGATTCTAACAAGCAGAAATTTAAAAATGAGAACTGTAAATAATCATCACACCCACACATATGGGGAGGGATCCACTTAGCCAACAGTTTCTATTAAAAAAAGGACTTGAGGGTGTTAATTCTTCACTAATTCAATATGGATTTAAGATTTGATATGACTGCCAAAATAAGCTAACGAAGCCTCAGAGCAATGTCCCCTGTCATGATCAGGCCATCTATGCCGTATTATGCTTACTTTTGGACAGCACATTTTAATAGGAATGATGACAAGCTTGAAAACATCTAAGCAAAGGAGACCGAGAAGATGAGCTAACTTATCACCATGTTGTATGAAGACATAGTAATTGAATTAAAGGAAAAAGGACTGAAAAACAAGAAAAGAAGGATATTTTATGTGTAGAAGGGGCAAGTTTTCTGTCTGCAAAATCTGAATGACTGTCACATGAAAGAATGATCAGGCTCCAGGTGGAAGAACTAGTACCAAGAGGAAGTAGTTATGGGGAGGTTCAAAAAGATTGCTGATAAGAAGAAAGTTCAAAATATTGATAGAAGCACTTTATATGGCAGCCAAGAACTGGAAACAAAGTAGGTGTCCAATTATTGGGGAATGACTAAATATTTTGTGGCATGCATGTAATGGGATATAAGAAATTATGAAAACAATATCTATTAAAAAGCATGAGCAAATGTTCATGGACTAAGGTAGAGCGAAATAAGGGACGAGTCAATTCAAATCACCAAACATGTAAGTGTAGACAATATTCAAGGCCATGTGGTAGACAATGGAAATCCAAAAATAAAACTAGCTTTACCTTTAAGAAGGCTTTATTCTTCTAGGGCACAGACTAGAAGAGGCACACAAATAAATAAATATCAAGGAGTTTCTGGGGGTGATGGATCGGAAAAGACTCACGCGGGAGGGATCAGTCAAGCTGAGCCTTGAAAAGATTTAAGGGTTCCAAAAGACAAATTAAGGAGTGAGCACATTTTAGGCATGAGGGACAGTTTATGAAAGATATGAAGAATAGGGAAAAAATGTGATGACCAGGTTACAGAATAAATGAGAATCATGTGAAACGTCTTGAAAGTTGGTCTGGGTCAAGACTGTGAAAGGTCTTAAATATACAACAAAGGAGTTAGCATCTTCTCGCAGCAACAAGCAGTCATAATTTCATGATCACCAGCATGGGAATAACATGGTTTGATCTACGCTTTAGGAAGATTCTATTAGCAAGTATACAGAGATTAGGTTAGAGAAGGAGGAAATATTGGAAGTGAAGAAAGCAATAAGAAATTGATTATATTAATCCTGGAGAGAGAAATAGTAAGAGCCTGGACTGCGGTGGCAAAAGTAGAGGCCAAAGCATGGGAATAAGGGCTAGATAACCTCATATGTCCTTCTAGATCCAAATCTACTCATAGCTCTGTGATCCGACTTAAGAGATGGTATGAAGACATCATGGATCTGGCAATTGATTGGATAGGATGAGAACATGGAAAGGTGGTAACAGAGAAGGAAAAGTCAAGGATCATTTCCAAGATTTTGAGCCTGCAATGATGGTGGTAAAGAAATATAGACAGTGAGAGAATGAGTGGATTTAGAGTGAAAGATAATGAGTCATATTTTGACCCATTTGAGCTTAAGAGGACTATCTGATTAAAATGGAAAAATGATCCAACAGCAATTGGTGGGGGAAGAGGGTGACAGACCTGAATGTAGAATAAAGAAGAGGTAGATATGCAGATTTGGGAGTCCTCTGCAGAGATGATATTTGAATCCCTGGAAGTTATTGATATTATGGAAATGAAATATAAGAGAATGGGAGAACATACAGAGAAAAAGGCTCAAGGCAGAATCCTGCACTAGACCCATGCTTAGCAGGTAGGAGGAGAACTAGGAAGGGAGAAGCTGTAGTCAAATAGAAGAAGAAGGAGACAGTAGTGTTAAGATAAAGAGGGAAGAGAGAATATCTAAAAATGAGATGAAATGATCAACACTGTCAAAATTTACACAAAGGTCAAGACCTATATGAACTAAGAAAAGACCATCTTAGCAAATAAGACATGGTTATTTAGGTTGAGAGCAGTTTCTATCAAATAGTACCATGTGAAATAAAGTTCTCAGAAGAAAGTGGGAGGTAAAAATGCATAGGCATCTTCTCTAGGTTGTCAATTTGAAAAGGGAAATATGCAGCATGAGGGGTCAGCAGGACCAAGGTCTATTTGTTTGTTTTGTTTCATTAGGGAGAATCTGGGTATGTTTGTCATTAATGGGGAAGCAGACAGTGAATAAGGAGAAATTAAAGGTTACTGAGAGGAGGCTAATCAACAGACTAAGGTCCTGGAGCAAATAGGCTCAGGGTCACAAGGAGAAGAGTCCAGGAGAAATAAAATCATTGTAATCAAAATTCAGTTCTCAACTGATGATGAATGTGAAAATGTAATGTGAAACATACATAGCAGCTTTGGGAGAGAGCACCATTATTCTCATATATAAAAATATAATTGCTAATCATAATTTTTAAAATATAATGCAGAAAAAGTTTTTGATAAAAATAGGACAGTAATTTCTATTAAAAACACTTGAAAGTATAGGTATAAATGGATTTTTCTCTAATTTAAAAATATTATCTAAAACAATCGGCAGGCATTATTTGTCATGGGATAAGCTAGAACCCTTGCCAATAAGATTAAGTGTGAGACAAGAATGCCCTCTGTCATCAATGCTATTCAATATTGCACTGGAAATGCTAGTGATATCAATAAGAAAAGAAAAATGAATAGAGAAATGAGAATGGGGAATGAGAAAATAAAACTATCTCTTTTTGCAGACAATATGATGATACACTTGGCAAACTGCAAAGATTCAAATAAAAAGTTAGTTTAAACAAATAATAGTTTTATCAAAGAATCAGGATATAAAGTAAATCCACACAAATCATCAGAATTCTGATATACCACAAAAATCCCTGCAAGAAGAGATATTAAGAGATATTCCTTTAAAAATAACTTTAGAAATATATATTATATATATATATAATATATATATATATATATATATACATATATGACACCTGAGAGTACATCTGCCAAAACTAACCAAGGAACTATATAGAGAAAGTTACCAAAAATTGTGCACATAAAATCAGATTTAAAATAATTGGAGAAATATTCATTGTTCATGGGTAGAAAGAACCAATATAATACAATGACAATTTTACCTAAATTACATATTCAATGCTATCCCAATTAAATTATCAAAACATTATTTTAATGAATTAGAAAAAATAATTACAAAATTCATTTAAAAGAATAAAATGTCAAGACTATGAAAGGAACTAATGAAAAGAAAATGTAAAGGAAAGTGGTTTAGCGAATACCAGATCTTAAACTATATTATAAGGTAGCAATTATCAAAATTGTCTTGTATTAAGAAATAGAAAGGAAAATCAATAGAACAGAATGGACAAACAATTTACAATAGCAAATAAATATAGTCACCTTGTATTTTACAAGTATGATGACTTAAGATTTTGGAATAAGAATTCATTATTTGGAAAAAAATTTGTTGGGAAAACTAGAAAGCAGTATGGCAGAAACTAGGCATAGACCAATATCTTACATCATTCACCAAGATAAGGCTAAAAAAAGGCACATGACTTTGATAAAAAAAGAGATATTAGGAAAAAAATAGAAGAACATGGAACATATTACTTATCAGACTTATGAATAAGTGAATAATTTATGAATAAACAAGATATAGAGAGCAGAGTGAGGTATAAAATGGATAATTTCAATTACATTAAATGTTAAAAAGTTTTTGTACAAAGAAAACAAATATAGCCAAGATCAGAAGGAAAGTAGAAAATTGAGATGGGGGAAATTTTATAGGCAGTTTATTAGACAAAGTTCTAATATTTCAAATATATTAAAAAAACTGACAAATTTATAAGAATATGAGTCATTGCCCAATTGATAAATGGTAAAGGACATGAAACAGACAGTTTTCTGAAGAAAAAGTCAAAACAATATATTGTTTTATGAAAACATATTTTTCATATTGTTATATGAAAAATTGCTTTTAATTATTATTAATTAGAGAAATTCAAATTAAAACAGCCTTGAGATATCATTTTGCAACGATCAGATTGGCTAAAATGATTGAAGTGAAAGTGCCAAATAGTAGAGGGGACAGGAAAAAGTTGAGACACTAATTTATTGTCAGTGAAACTGTGAACTTATCCAAACATTTTGGACAGCAATCTGGAATTCTACCTAAACAGCTTCTATACCATGTGACCCAGAAAGAACACAACTAGGTCTATTTCCAAAGATGATTAAGGGAAAAGGAAAAGAATCTAAATGTTCTAAAATATTTATAGTATCTCTTTCCGTGGTGGCAAAGAACTGGAAATTGCAAGGGGTGCCCACCAAATGAGGAATGGTCAAATAAGCTGTGCTACTGATGTTGTGTTTGTCCTTTGTTGCTGAAGAAGACCATGCCATCGGAGAAATGATGACACTTTGCACTATGCTATATGATTGTGATGGGATACTACTGTGCTATGAAGAAATGATAAGCTTGATGATTTTAGACAAACATGAATAGACATATACAAAATAATCAACAGTAAAATGAGCTGAACCAAGAGAACATGTATGCAGTAACAGCAATATTGTTTTAAGAACAATTTTGAGCAAACAAATCATTTTGACTATTATAGATATCCAAATTATCTGCAAAGCATAATATGAAGAAAGACACTATCTGCACCAAGAGGGGAAAAAAACTAATAAGTAGAAGTATATATAGAATGATTTTACATTGTATATGTGTGTATATGTGTATATATATATATATATATATGTGTGTGTGTGTGTGTGTGTGTGTGTGTGTGTGTGTGTGTGTGTGGCGGGGGTGTGTACATGTATATTTGTCTAATAGTATCTATCTCTGGAGGGGATAAATAAAGGGGAGAAAAGAAATTTGCATGGTAACTTTGCCATATATCTAAAAGGAATAATAAGTTGCACATAATAGATTTGCCATTTTATGTGCAATCATTTTTTAGTATTCTATGTTATGGAAATGCTTGTTTTATTCCATAAATTAACATCTCAATAAATATTTTTAGATGAGTAGATATTATGCTACACTGTTACAAGGTCTCTGTGCCTTGGTCAGTTAGTATAAGCTTAGCACTAATAAGACCAAAATTGTGAATTTGAACTTTTATAGGTCAGCAAATGCATAAAGGGACAGTTCTATTTGATGGCCACAACCAAGGCACCTAAGTCTGCCCTTTCCCTTCACAGATAATTCCCCAAATTTGCAGAAATTTTTTATAGATCTTCAAAATTCTTTCACACACATTTTCTTACAAGAGGTGATTGAGTAGGAGAGTTGTGCCTATTTTGAAGCTGAAGATATAAACCTCAGTGAAACCTCTTTCCATTGATTGCCAAGCTGTAGTTATCATTTTCTATACCTACACAAAGCATTCTCACAAATCCATTTTAAAACAAATGTAGTTCAAAAGGAGAGAAAACAAATACCCTAGTAAAGACCTGTGGATACAAAAGGGCAAGTAAGATATTTGGTAACTCCCTCTTTTTAGCAATCTATTCTTTGATAACTGGGTGATCAGCTTGTGGATGTGTCAGATTAGTGCCCTCTCATTTTCAGCATCTCATGAAAAAGTCTCAGACCTTTTGCTTTCATAGCAGCTCTTTTTGCACTGTGTCAGCACAAATATATTCTCACTAACGAAAGGAAACATAGGCATACTTGATGTTGAGTCAATATCACCAGCCATCCCTATGAAAGACCAAATATCCAATCACATATCAAGGATAAACAATAGGAAATATAGAATCAATTTGCAATTCTGAAGAACTGTAAGAATAGATGTGTGCCACATTTATGCCTTGTCCAACTCCATTAAGACTATTCCTGTAACAGAAGTAAACCATGGTTAATGGTACAATGCTTTGTGGGAAGTGAGTTGCCCTTTCCCCCTTAAGACAGGCAGAGTTTATTGAACAAAATATAGTTCAATTTCCTCCTTCCAGCCATCATTTTAGAAAAACATAACACATATTTTGACACAGCTCCATATGACTTGGGGCCCTTCTTAAAATAAGCCTGGACTGAGAATTCACAGAGACTGAATCACCTCTAACCCTCCCAACATGATGGGTGTTACTAAGCAGGATATACTTTTCATTCTTGGAATGGTGTGGGAAAGTTCTTTACTTAAGCTGTCAAGCCCATGTCCAGTCATCCAGCATAATCTTTTCAGCTCAAAACAAGTCCTCCTGCCCCACCCCCAACTTTCCTCATTGACTCACCCAGGTTGAGAAGATGGTCTGTGTCACAAGTGATCTCTTTTATCCACCAGAGAGAGGCTGCCCACCTACTGTTACAAAACAGTGCTAGAGATGTGATGCTGGGTCAAAGGGGTCTCTTGGGAACTTTGTCATACAATGGACTCTAGCCTCTCCTTCAGGCACACTTTTGGGTTGTTTTGATATTTGGAAACCTGGAGCTGATTTTATTGTACAGAGATTCTTCCTTCATAGCTAGGAAGGGAGTTCTTGGTCAAAGACAAGTTGAAATTTCAGGGTTTTTTTTTTTTTTTGCTTTTGACTCAGAAGTGAAAGCATCACTCCGAATTGTAGTGTGTATTTAATCTCAATAACTACTGGGAAATCAGACTTTTTTTTCAACTAGTTTCTCTTTTCCTGTTTTCATACTCAACCACAGGCTCAAGGGGTTTGAAATTTATGCAAATTAATAGCTTGCCTTGTGTTATCATGACTGCCTGAAACACCTGAGGGAATGATTTCTCTTATCCATTTAACTTAGCCTTTCCTTACTGACTGGGGACCAACTGAGAAAGATTTGGGATTACTTCCTGGGAATCAAGGTTTTCCCTTAAGAAATGGACCATGTAGAGTGGGAAAAGTCCAGTCATCTAGAGGTAGAGGCTGTGGGTTCAAATCCTACCTTAGACATTTATTAGCTGTATGAATTTATATAAGCTACTTAACCTGGGCTTCAGTTTCTGTATCTATTAAATAAGAAGGGTGGATCAGGTGACTGCCTCTTATGTGCATTGCCAGCTCTAGATCAATGGTCAAATAGTGCAACAAATAGCCTTCATGTACTTGCATTCTTAATTGATAACTCTGTCATCCTCTTGGCAACTTGGAAATCAGTCATAAATAGCAAATGAAGCTTTCTAAAAATGCTTCTACAAATATCCCTTTCATGTACCAAACCACATTTTAAAAGTGTGCGTAGGGGATTTCCAGGAGCCAAGATGGCAGAATAAGCAGTAAATTGCTCTCACTCTCCATTACTGA
>CM053770.1:59055293-59072072 GCA_028658325.1 Potorous gilbertii
GCCAGTGGGAAAAACAAAGATGAAAGCTACTGAAAGATCCTAATACTGAGTTTATAGCAAAGACAGGTGTGAAACTAAAAAGCTTCTGCACAAATAATATTAATGCATCTAGGATAAGAATGCAAGGTGTTGAATGGGAAAAATATGTATGTATCAAATTTCTATGATAAGGTATTCGTATCGTACATGCAGAAATAATATATTTATGTTGGTTTATTGTTTAAAAGTCATATATGTGTATTTACATATGTATGCAAATATATGTGTATTTATGCATATACGTTTGTCTCTGTGTGTATGTGAAAGAGAGAGACAGAGACTTAGAGTCTTACACTAATAGACAAATGGTCAAAGGACAAACAGTTCTCAAAAGAACAACAAAATATTCATAACCTCACAGAAAAATGATGCAAATCACTACATTAAATAGTTGGGAATTATGTAAATAAAGTGACTAAAATGTCCATACCTTTTGAACCAGTGACTCCATTACTGAGGTTATGATAGGAAAAAAATAAAAAGAAAATGCCAGTCAACGGGGGAATGGCTAAACAAATTATGTGATATTAATGTAATGGAATATTACTATGGTATAAGAAATGTTGTGTGATGAATACAGAGAAGCACAAAAAGATCTACATGAACTGATGAAAAGTGAAGTAAGTAGAGCCAAGAAAACAATATACACAATAACTACAGCAAAATATAAATGGAAACATAATTGGAAAGGTCAAACGGGCCTCTGATTAGGAGAGATGAAAAGACACCCTCCCCTACCCTTTCTTGGTAGTGGGTGGTCCCAGGAGTTATACATTGTATACTTTTGGACTCTTTCAATGTATTGATCACTTGTGCTGATTGTTTGTTCATCTTCAAAAAAATGCTTAGTCATATGGGATGGATCTCTAGGAGGAAAGTGAATGATACATGGAGCACTGTGATGATAAAATACACAAAAAGTATCAATAAAACTTATTTTTAAGAAAAAAAAATGTGCCATAGAACACATTTTTTTTCAGAGAGACTATAGCGTAATAGTTACTGGCATACCTCTGACTAGGGGTTTGTGAACTCCCTGTCTCCTTCCTCATATGGAGATCCTTGATGAGGACTTACCAGTATCTAAAAACTCAAAAGTTTCACCCTTCCTCAACCTGTAACACAAATGCAAAGGTCTTTGTTTTGTGATTTCAGAAATATTCTTGGAATTAGGGTGTGCCAGAAGCAGCAATGAAATTATGTACAGAATGATTTTCTCAAGACAGGATAAAACCATTAAAAAATTATTGTGCATCCCTAATTGCAAAGATTTATTTCTGTTATATTGTATGCTATATTTAACCAACACAAAGAACCAGATGCTTCTTAACTCTAACAACTTCATTTAACATTTTCATGCTCAGGGTATAAGCCTGTCATCATTTCATAGTCTCTGAATCAGTTCTATTGGTACAGAAGGAGTATTATCATATTTCAAATCAAAAGGAGTGGAATTAAATTCTGGGGTCTTCTTAAGCAGGTTGTTTCCATTTTTTGGACCATAGTTTCTTTATTTGTAAAGTCTGATGTTGGAATTGCCTGATATCTAAGGTCTCTTCCACCTTAAAATCTATCATCTTATTTCTTTCAGAGTCTGAGACCTGAAGAACTATTGAAGCTAATTTGTCATTTTGCATGCAAGATTTGGGCAGCTAGGTGGTACAGAGGACAGAGCTCTGGACCCAAAGTCAGGAAGACACATCTTCCAAGTTCAATTCTGACTTCAGACACTTACTAGCTGTGTGATTCTGGACAAGTCATCTAACCCTGTTTACTCATCTGGAAAATGAGCTGAAGAAGGAAATGACAAACCACTCTAGTATCTTTGCCAAGAAAATTCTAAATGGGGTCATAAAGAGACATGACTGAAGCAACTGAAAAATGACAAATACAAGATGTACAAATAACTTGTATCATAAATAAATGATGTTTTGTTGATTTCTAGACTTAAGAAAATGTTAGAGAAAAATGTAAATAATGCTGATTAAACTTAAAAGTGTGTCCTTCAAATTTTATTCCATTTTTTTTAAGATCTGGTTGTTAAACATTTACCAACACATCTCTGGCTTAATCCCTTCCCGCAGCCATAATAAAACACTACACCTACAATATCGCTCGTCTAAATGAGAACGATATTTGAAGGTAAATTAAGTACTTAACCATACAACTCATGATGTGTACCACGCCATCATCGATTAAAGTCAACCTGACTTCATTTCCTGCTAAAAAGGGGTGGATTCAGAAGGAAGGTTTAGGTTGAGGTCTTTTCGTTATTATTATACTGTGTATTTTTATGCCTGATTAGTGATGGTGCCTACTGATAGATATTTGGACATGACATGTTGTCAGCAAAGTGAAAAACAGATGTGCTGGAGATGTACTGCAGGTCCACAGAGGTAATTTAGAAGAATAAGTACTGTCACAAGCAATCATACTAACACATGAATCTCTATTAAAGGTTGTCACAAGACAGTCTAAAAAGACCTTTTGGCGGAAAGGAACTATAAGGCCCTCACAGCACGACTCCTGCAGTATAACAATGGTAGACTTTCAGTTGTCACAAACACTAAAGATCCAGCCATAAAGGAAAACGGAAAGATTTTGCACAATCTGTGTCTGTCTGCTCAGATTTACAAGCCAATGAGGTGGCATGGATTCCGAAGGGTGCTCAGGAAGACTGGCGGAGAGGATGCTGGGAGGGGGACAAGGGGAAATCAGATGCTTCTGTATTTAAAGACTTAAGAGAAAACTGTAAAAGTAGAAGTAACTGGAAGGTCAAAAAGATTAGTCTTTATTTTTTTAATCACCTTATTTGTAGTGGACTATTAATGAATTTTCATTTTGGAATTCATAAATACATTGGTGGAATATTTGCATGTATCAGGAAAATTGTGATGACCCCAAGACTTAGCATTATATTCTCAGTCTGGTGCTAATGGGATCATGAGGTTTAAGAGCCCTGCCATGGGGGAAGCAACCATACATTTAGAAAGAAAATTGACCAGACTATCTGTTGTAACATAGTCAGAAGCAGCTCTCCCGCAGTAATGTGACAAAAATAGTGGCTCTTTGTTTGAATCAAAAGAAAGATAATTTATTAAGAGTGTCCATGAGGGGGTGCTTCTCTCCTTGCAAAAAGGATCCATCGTGGCCTTTGAAGTCAAATTCTGTCTCCTCATTGACAATGGTTCACTGGACCAGAATCATATTAGGACATTTTGCAGATAAATGGCATTATGTTTTCTGGATCAACTTGAGTTTACACAGTCAGGAAACTAATACGATACAGTAATAAGAAGTGTATACTCTCTTACAACATCTTTCTCGCTCTAAAATGTCATTGACTAAAATGCTAATCAATTTATAATTCAAAATCATGATTCCAATTTCAAATATAGAAACTGACCTATAAAAAGGTAAACTACCATACACTAGAATTAGTATACTGATTGACAAATCAAATATATTTTGATGTCCTAAGCAAGGTCTAAATATTATATTTCTTTGTTTTCTCTCCAACAGAGGTTCTGAAGTTTCATTGCTTTGTATTCAGTTTTTCACAAAAGAACTGCCCTTGTGCTATGAAGAGACAAATTATTTTAGCAGGAAAAATGGGTATGTATGAAAAAAACTATATGTAATACAGGGAGACTACAACAATGTATACTTTTAAGCATTATTTTAAATATAAAAGCAGGGTAATCAGTTCAGCTCTTTCTTCTAGACTGGCATATTTCCCATGGAACTGGTCTTGCAGTCAGGCTTTTTTTTTTTTTTTTTTTGCTAAAGGATACATGTGGTCCAACAAATGAAAGGGTACTCCATTGATTATTCACAATAAATGAATAAATGTGTATATGGGTGCTTGTATGCGTACATGTATACATACATACTGTGTGTGTATGTGTGTAACTGTTTACATTCCTATCTGGAAAAATGATATTTCTAACTCCTCAGAAGTTTATCATTATAAGGGCAATTAGGAGTCTGCATAAGACAGAAGGCATGGGTTTGAATCAGTTATGTTGGGATGATCTCCAAAAAAAAAGAATGCAGGGATACGAAAAGAGGGATGCAAAGGGGGAAAGGGGAAAGGGACAGATGGAATAACAAACTTTCTTACATAAAGGAGGCATGAAAAGCAGAGCATTTATAGTGGAAAGGAAATTGGGAGAGGTGAGTAATGCTTGAACTTCACTTTCATTGGAATTGGTTCAAAGAGGTAAACACACACACACAGTATGTAGAAATTTATCTTACCTAATAAAAAAAGAGAGGGGCAAGGGGTTAAGAGATATATAGGGATGACAAGGGGGAGGTGCAAATTAAGGGAGGCAGTGGTCAGAAGAAAGGTAAAATAGAAATGGAAAGAATTCACAGATTGCCTATTGAAAGAGGCCCCAAAAGGAAAACTCCTAGGAATATTGTAGCCAAATTCCAGATTTCCCAGGTCAAGGAGAATTAAAATTTACAACATGCTTCCCTAATAAAGGCCTCATTTCTCCAAATTTATAGACAACTGAGTCAAATTTACAAAAACAAAAGTCATTCCCCAATTGATAATTAATCAAAGGACATAAAAAAAGGAAATTTTCTGAAGAAATGAAACCTATCCATAGTCAAATAAAAAAATGCTCTAAATAATTATCGATTACAAAAAGGCAAACAAACAACTCTGCTGTACCACCTCACATTTATAAAAATGACAAATACTGGAGTGGATGAGAGTAAACAGGTATATTAATGAACTCTTGGCAGAGTTGTGAACTGGCCCAACTATTCTGAAGAACAGTTTTGAACTATGTCCAAAGAGTTGTAATAATCAATTTGACCCAACAATATCTCAATCTATATCACAAAGATATTAATAAAAGGCAAAGGGGTGGGGATGAGGGCCTATAAACACAAAAACATTTATAGCTGTTCTTTTTGTAATGGAAAAGAGTTGGAAATGAAAGTGATGTTTAAGTGAAGTGAAACCTTGGCCTTCCAAGTATTCGACTACATTTTCCACAGAAGAAATGATCCACTTTATTAAATCATGTATGTATATATAATATAAGTGAATGCATATATATATATATATATATATATATATATAATGTATAGGTAAATATGTATATATGTAAATAATTAGCTATATAATATATTGGTGCATTGAAACAAAAACATACATGTCTATATGTACACACATGTGTATATATGTATAGAGAGCCAAAGAGAGAGACACACACATACACACACACACACACACACAGAATGTATCCACTTGTCTTTACCACTGGATTGTAAAATCCCTGAGGACAGGAACTATTTTTGCCTGATTTTTTTTTTTAATCCCCAGAGTTTGGCCAAATGTCTGGAACATAGTAAGCCTTTAATAATTGCTTGTTGACTAGACAATGGAAATGGAAAGAAAAACAACCACAATTCAACTGAAAGTGAATGCAGCAGAATTGTAAAGAACAAGTTTGGCCTCAAAGAAGAGATATACGAAAATACCTTTGGCAATCCCACTCTTTGCAAAAATAGAATAAAATAAAAAAATAATACTTCACTCTGTTTTGTGGACTGCATCTATTCTTGCTTTTTCTAATCAAACTATTATTTTTCTGTTTTTAAATTATTTTATTTATATCTTTTGTCTTTACGTTGCCTTGATTTCTTCCTGTATCTTTTCCCAGCTTTCCTCTCAGAGAGTTATCCCTTATAATAAAGGCTTTTTTGTTTTAAGAAATAAAGATGGAAAAAAAATCACTGCAAGTTATCAATACATTGTAAAGTTTGAAAATAGATATGCATTATCCCATACCTATGAATGTTTCATTTTTGAAAAGATTGGGTTTGTGGAAGATATCTTCTATTTCCTCTTTGTGGCCAAACTTGTTTATAATTCTGCATCATTTACTTTCACTAGGGTTGTGGTTGTTTTTCTTTGTATTTCCATACTTAAAGTATTAGAAACCCAACTAGAGAAAAGTGGTTTGCTTCAGGTATTTCTTTTAAATTTTTTTAGTATATAATTTATTTATTTTTTCAGTCTTAACATTCACTTCCACAAGAATTTGAATTCAAAAATTTCTACCCATCTCTCCCCACCCCTCACCTCAGAACAGCATGCACCCCATCCACCCCTTCCTCCAGTCTGTCTTCCCTTTTATTACCCACCCTTCATCCATCCCCCCTTCCCCTGTATTTTCCTGTAGGGCAAAATATTTCTCTAGTTCATTGCCTGAATAGCTTAATTTCCAGTTGCATGCTAAAACAATTTTAAACATTTATCCTTAAAACTTTGAGTTCCACATTCTCTTCCTCCCTCCCTACACTCATTGAGAAAACAAGCAATTAAATATAGGTCATACACGTGTAACAATGCATTTATGTTGTAAAAGATTAACCACATTTCCTTCTGTCCTATCCTGCCCTTCATTTATTTCATTCTTTTCCATGACCTGGCCTTCCACAAGAATGTTTGCTTCTGATTATCCCTTTCCCCAATTTGCTGTCTTTTCTTTTATCTTCCCTCTCCTATCTCTTCCCCCTTGCCTTCCTGCAGGGTAAAATAGATTTCCATGTCCAATTTAGTGTGTGTTATTCCCTGCGTAAGTCAAATCCCATGAGAGTAAGTCTCAATTATTTTCTTTCATCTCCTCCTTCTTCCCCCCTCCATTGTAGAAATTCTTTCTTCCCTCTTGTATATGAGATTATTTGCTACATTCCACATGTCCCTTTCTCTTACTCCTAGTATGTTCCATTCAACAGTAAAGAACGTAAACATTTCACGTTTAATGAGTTCCTTAAGGCTTCTCTTTCCTGGTTACCTTTTTGTGTTTCTCTTGTTTGTTGTATTTGAAAGTCAAATTTTCTATTCAGCTCTGGTCTTTTCATCAAGAATGGTTGAAAGTCCTCTATTTCATTGAAATTCCATTTTTCCCTTGAAGTAGCATACTCAGTTTTGCTGAGTAGGTGATTCTTGGTTTTAACCCTATCTCCTTTGACCTCTGGAATATCATATTCCAATCCCTTTGATCACTTAGTGTAGAAGCTGCTAAATCCTAATTGTATTTCCACAATACTTGAATTGTTTTTTTCTGGCTGCTTGTAATAGTTTCTCCTTGACCTGGGAAATCTGGAATTTGGTTACAATATTCCTAGGAGTTTTCCTTTTGGGGCCTCTTTCAATAGGCAATCTGTGAATTCTTTCCATTTCTATTTTACCTTCTGGGTCTAGAATATCAGGGCAGTTTTCCCTGATGATGTTGTCTAGGCTCTTTTATTGATAATGGTTTTCAGGTACACCAATAATTTTTAAATTATCTCTCCTGGATCTATTTTCCAGGTCAGTTGTTTTTCCATTGAGATATTCTACATTGTCTTCTATTTTTTCATTCTTTTGCTTTTGTTTTACAATTTATTGGTTTCTCATAAAGTCATTAGCTTCCATCTGCTCCATTCTAATTTTTAAAGAACAATTTTCTTCAGTGAGCTTTTGAAACTCCTTTTCCATTTGGCTAATTCTGATTTTGAAAGCATTCTTCTTCTCATTGGCTTTTTGGACCTCTTTAGCCATTTGGGTAAATGTATTTTTAAAGACATTATTTTCTTCAGCATTTGGGGAGTCTCCTTTAACAAGCTGTTGATTCTCTTTTCATAATTTTCTTGCTTCACTCTCATTTCTCTTCCCAATTTTTCCTCCATCTCTCTTACTTGATTTTCAACATCCTTTTTGAGCTCTTCCATGGTCTGAGACCATTATTTTTTGTGTGTGGTTTTGGATGGAGAAGGCTTGACTTTGATGTCTTCTTCTGATAGTGTGCTTTATTCTTCCTCATCTAAAAAGATGGAAGAAAAAACCTTTTCACCAAGAAAGAAACCTCCTATAGTCTTATTTTTCCCTTCTTGGGGGCATTTTCCCAGCCAATTCCTTGAAGTAGAATGTATATTCTAGGGACCTGTAAGTTCTCAGTTCCTCCAAGGTGACCCAGTCAAAGAAGAGGAGTTTATTCCTCTCCTGCCCTGCACTCTGGACTCTGATCTGGGAGCAACCACAAGCACAGGATCTGCAAGTAGGATTCCCACTCCACCATCACCACCAGTCCACAATGCCTGTGCTCCTCCTCACCCCAGAACCACCACTCAGGACTGAGACCCAGATTGGTTGCTCAATTCCTCCAAGGTCTTTAGTCAGAGGACTTCAAAAGTAGACATGACTGCTGCCCTAGGGGAGGGGCCAGGGCTGACTCTGCTTCCTTCTCACCGACCTTTGAAGCTGTCTTTGACATTTGTGGGTTGAGAAACCTGGGAACTGCATCTGTTACCTGTGATTCTGTGCCCTGAAGCCTGTTTCAGTCCTGTCTGTGCAGCGTGGCCAAGGCTGGGCTGTACTCTGCTCTGATCCCAGTGTGATAGACCTTTTCTGTCAGCCTTCCAGCCTCTCTTCGGCTGGAAATCTCTTTCACTCTGTCATTTTGTGGCTTCTGTTGCTCTAGAATTTAAGATTCATTTTTACATGTATTTTATGGGCTATGGAGATACAGCTAGAGTAGGTCCATCCTTCTACTCCATCATCTTGGACCCGATCCCTGCTTCTGGTATTTCACCTCTTACTACATAGTATCATCAGTTTTGTCCTATTGAGATCACAGCATCATGTGTCACATACACAACCAACCATAACAAACTTCAAATAAGCATTTTTGGGGAGGATCTGAATATGCCATCCAAGTTGCCAACCAATTAGTACTTTTATATAAATAGAAGCAAAATTTAGTCTGTAAGGCACTGAGTTTTACTGGCAAAGCACAGAATAAAGATAGTCACAAGAAACTGGAGAATTAATGTGATTCCTCAAGAGTATTTCTTAGTCTTCTTGCTTATTGAGGAAATGGAGGAAATAAAACAAACAAAATTCAGTCCTAGAGGCCAAAAAGATGTATTTTTTTTACAGCGATGTCACCTTCAAGTTTTCATAAATGCAAGAAGCAGCATCTTATACAATTAGCTTCTGTTCATTAATACAAACATGATACAATCAGAAGTTAGGGGTGATATGAAAATGTGGGTTTGTCACATTAAATGGATGAGAAAAGTTATTGCTTAAAGAATAGTTATGACATGTTAATAAATGGGCATGATCTCCAAGGAATATTAACAAAACTTGTCTGAAACAGATCATAAATCTCCAATGTGTTTTTCAATTGCTTGTGCCTTCAGGACACAGAAACACAAACCACTGGGTTGTAGCCATGTCAGCTTTGCAACAACTAAAAATGCTTAAGCAAATATCAAGATAAAATGCAATGCTTAATTAAATATGTCTGCAGATTTTTTCCAGGTTATGTATATTTTTGAGGGTAGCTGTGAAGTACATGTGAACCCTTGGAACTTTCAAAGGTGTCATTTTCCCAAACCCCATTACACAAAGAAGGCCTAAGTACATAAGAGCTTATTAAAAAAGAAAATGCCTTCAAAATGTGTAATATTAAAAACAAATACACCTAATATTTAATTTAAGTAGCCTATCAGATTTATTGTTTTGACCAAAAGATTGAATTTCAGTGGAAGATTCAAGTTGACAGATAGAAAGCAGCAAGAGTGACCAGTATGACTGATCCTTTTAAGAAAATTAGCTATTAACCATTTCAGATCTTGGCTAAAAACAACATCCTCTGCAAGGAATCTAACTTCAGACATCGATGGTCCCAGAATGAAAGCTCCTGTTAACTTTCTTCTGTCATTTCATTCCACAGTTGATTATTTTTGCAGGAGGCTGAAATCTTCAATAACATTTCTAAGATCAGATCCTTTTCTTCCTGCTTCATCCAAACTCATCCCTTCTATTCAATTCAAAAGCCACAGTGTATTAAGCACTTACATAGACAGGCTCTGGGGATTCAAAAACAGAAAAGATACTGGCCTTGAAAGATTCGCATTTCCTTGTTTAAAAAAATTATGTTTTTACGTGTTGTACAATCTCTTCTCTACATTTCTTTTGTTTTCCCCATGGGAGAGGGGAGATTTAGGGAGGAAGACAGAAGATTCATATTGAAGTAATTATTTTTATTTTTAAAAGCATGATTACATTCTAATTTGGAAGACATCTTCTTTTGTGCCTTCCCTATACAGAAAAGGGTCAGGGTGGAAGGAGATGGGGTGGAGAACAATGCAGTTGGAAGTAAAGACTACTGAAGAAGAAGGAATTACTGTGTGCTTTAAAAATAAATTAGACTGAGAAAACTGGTACATAAATCAGTGAAAAATTGGGTGAGACTCTTTATCTTCTGGGTTCAGTGAATATCTAAAATGAACTCTTCCCCATCATCTTGAGCTCCCTACTCAATTTATTTCCTCTTTCCTTCCTTCTGTAGTGCAATGTACCTTACATCTTTTCACCATGGAGCTGAGTGAGCTTCATGAGTTATTGAGAGAGCCTGTTGAGACATCAAACCTAGTTAGCATCAAGGGGACTGGCATATAATAAGAATTAACATTATTACTTGTCCTAATATGCAGGTGGCATGTTAGTTTTACATGTTATCACATTGGATCCTCACAGTAATCCTTTGATGTGGGATGATCCCATTTTCTGGATGAGAAAACCAAAGCTAGCAGCATTAGCGCCTTGTTCAAGGTCAAGCAGCCAGTAAGTGTGTGAGAGAATATTTGACCTTGAATCTTACTGGTTCCACCAGCATCTTATTCTATGTGCCGCCTGCCTCCTCTAATCTAATGGATAATTCAGATGGGTTTTGCAACAGATGAAGATTATAGAAATTTTTTGTAAACTAAGGCAAATTCTCAACCATCTTGTTTCATCTTATCCTCACAATGCCTTTCAGCACCTACCCGTTTGTTTGTTTTGTCAACATTCCTGAAGACAGAAGAAACAATAAAAAGGGGGAATCATCTCCAAGGCTGGTCTCCACTGCTTTTCCGCCCACTGTGGGTCACAGAGAGCCAGGGATAACCCCCCCACCTCCCATTTCCCTAATTACAACTGGGCAGCTCAAGCATCTAAAACCACACGCTAAACTGATACCTCCAGGGCCTCCTCACTCTCCACCAGAGCAGGTTAGGATTTGGCACAGTCCACCTGAACTCTTCCTGAACCAGGACATCATAGCCTCAATTGGCTGACCTTTGAATACCCTTTCTCCTTTTTAAAGAGAGTATATTTAAAGCACCAGTGAGGCACACATGACATCCAGAGCTGGAAGGTTCCAGTTCAAATCTGGGAGCTTTGCACATCTGCAGATTAATCTTTTAAAAAATGCACTTCATTTTCAATGAGGCCACTTCTGCTTGAATTCAAATCCTGATGGGCTAGTAAGAAAACTGTGTGTGCTGAACAAGGAGCATGGATGGTTGTTTGAGTCAAAGTGGGACATTAGTACAGGCCAGTCATTATCTTCTCAGATCATTTAAAATTAATATTCAGCCTAAATACCTTTCACAGAGGTCTCAAAGCAGTACCCACAATGCCTCTGTGATTCTGCTTTTCCTAAGCAGTCTTGGCAGTCATCCTAGCCCAACAGAGCTCTTGGTAATGTTTATTTGAAAATCAACAGCCCCATCAAGTCGATACTTGCTTCAGCTGTAGTTTCAGGGAACATGAGTGCTAAGGGGGAGGTGTCCCTGGACCAGCAGCCAAGAAAGGCTTCTGCCCTTGGTACTTGATTGAGTTTAGAAGGAACAGCCTCTGAAGAATCTGTTTTAGCGTTGGATGATACAAAACCAGCATTCTCTAAGCTGGGAAGAACCTTAGAAATCATCTTCCATCTTCTCATTTTGTAGAATTAGGAACCTGAAGACTGGAGGGTTACCTAAGGTTACATAATTGTTAAGTGGTTTTAGTTGTATTCTATTCTTGGTGACCTCATTTGGGGTTTTCTTGACAAAGGGAGCAGAATGGTTTGCCATTTCCTTCTCCAACTCATTTTCCAGATGAGGAAACAGAGACATGCAGGGCTAAGTGACAGCAAGTAAGTGTCGGAGGCTAAATTTGAACTCATAAAGATGTCTTCCTGAATTCGAGTCAAGTACTGCATCCACTGAGCCACCTACACAAGCATACACTTATTTGCAAGTTGTCTCCCCCATTTGAACGACAGCTATTTCAGGACAGGGACCATATTTTTGCCTCTCTTTGCATCCCCTGCCTTTAACAGAGTGCCAGGCACCTACTAAATATTTAATAAAAATGCTTGCTACCGACTGGATAAGAGGGAAAGGTAACAGTGGGGAGAAGAGAGAATTGATGTGTCAAAGTCCCAGAGATAATGAGAGGGAAGTCAAACCAAGGCTCAAATAGAAGGGTTGACTTTGGTAAAGAAAGATCTTTCCCTTCTTCCATCTCTAAACCCTCCCCCATGAAAATTTCAGTTCTCACATCGTCAACTAGTATTTGTAGAGACACCAGCAAAGGGCATTCAAGGCTGTGTTCTTGAAAGGAAATGGGGAAAGGTTTCCTGATTTTTAAATCTTCTCTCTAACCAACCAACTCTTTTGACTATCATAGAACAGAGAAGTATAGTGGGAAGAAATTGGTAGTGTCTTCTTCAAGATTTCACTAAGGTCTTTTTCCCTTCAAGAAATTGAGTTTTCAGAATACCTGCTTCAGAGTGCAGGACTGACTATGCATATGATAAAAACTAAGATGGATTAATGATTTTGCATATTCTTATAACTAAGAAAGGTTTTGGTTGTAAAAAAAAATAATCAGAGTTGAACTAAAATTTCAGAGAAAACAACAGAGGAGAAAGCAGACAGAACTTAACTTGGGTACCTACTACTTTTTGGTACAGCCTGACTAAGGAGAGGCAATTCCTAACGATTGCATAACAGAGCCTCTCCCTACCTACCCTTTCTCCTTTACCAATAAAAAAAGGGGTGGGGGGGATAGGCTTACTTTAAAAAATAGCTTGCACAAGTAATTATCTCTTCCTTTTCTCCCCACTGAATAATACTTTTTTTAATGAAAAATTAAACCCTCAGTCCTCTGGACTCATGGTTTTTCATTGCACCAATTAAACTCCTAATGTCTTTCGAAGTTGTTTAATTAAGTAATGTTGCCATTATATAGATTGTTCTCCTAATTTTGCTCACTTCACTCTGCAGCAGTTCATAGGAGGCTTCCTAGTTTCAAGTGAAATTGCCTATTTCATCATTTCTTACGGCACAAAAACATTCCATTCCATTCATATTAATTTAATTTATTTAGCCATTCCTTGTTTCTGGATTTCTTGGAACTATGAAAAGATCTGAAGATATAGATGTTGATATGGATATATTCATGTATAGATATAAATATATGTGTGTAAGAACTCATATGAACGTGTCTATAGGTATATATGTATATGTGTATATGAGTGTGTATAAATCCACATATTCATATATATACATGCTTGTGTATATGTGTATGTGTGTGTGGATATAGATTAAATATAGATATACAGATTTATATGCAGCTGAGTGACTCAATGGATAGACTGCCAGACTTGGAGTCAAGAAGACCTGAATCCAAATGCAGTCTCAGAAACTTCCAAGTTGTGTAACCCACTTCACCTTGTTTGCCTCAATTTCCTCATCTGTAAAATGAGCTGAAGAAGGAAATAGCAAACTACTCCAGTATCTTTTTCAATAAAAGCTCAAATAGGGTCACAAAGTTGTGTTTTTATCAAGTCAACTGAATGGCACAGTGGAGAGAATGCCGGACACGAAGACTCATCTGTCTAAGCTCTAATCTGCACTCGCTTACTAGTTGTGTGACCTTGGGCAGGTCATTTACCCTCTTTCCTTAGTTTCCTCATCTGTAAAATTAGGAAATCAAAAGGAAATGGCAAAACACCCCATTACCTTTGGCAAGAAAACCCCAAATGGGGTCATAAAGTGTCAAACATTATTGAAACAACCAAACAACAACAAAATATGTATATTGTGAATATGTGTACATATACATGCTTACATATTAGTGTGTATCATATATATACATATAGATATATACATATAGATATTTTTTCTATTCTTGTTTCTCTGATCTTTCTTTGAGATATAGCTGGGGAGAGGCACAGTGCCCCATCACACACACACACACACACACACACACACACACACACACACACATCAAATTGTGGTGATCTGAGTGGAGGTAGCCTAACAGGTGTAGATGAAAATCAAAAAGAGGTTGAAGTACCTATAGACCATCCATATAGGGAATAGGTTTACTAACCACTATATCCATCAGAGATAAAGATGTTTTTGAAAATACTTGGATAAATAAAACACAGCCTAGGCAGAGAAATTGTGTCCAGTGAGGAATACTCTTTAGCAGAGATGAGTAAGGTGACATCGGCATCTCAGTAGCACTGGAGTTGTTCATTTGTGAACTGGCTACATGTGTTCACCATGTATGAGTATCCTGTGTGATCCCAAAATGTACTTATTCTTCCTACTATGAATATATGTTTGTAAGACTGAATTTCCAGGGTCTGAAGAAATAGTCTGTTTGAACTTTTGTTAAATTCTTTATGTTTTTTTTTATTTTAATCAGTGTCATTTTTTCCCAATTTTTCCTCTCCTCTTATTTGACTTTTAAAATCCTTATGGAGATCTTCAAGGAATTCCTTTTGGGCCTGAGAACAATTAACTTTTTACTTTGAGGCTTTGAATGTGAGCCGTTTTGATTTTGTTAATTTCTTCTGAGTTTGTGTTTTGATTTTCCTGATCACCAGCATAACTTTCTGTGATCAGAATCTTTTATTGTAATTTGCTTAATTTTCTGTCTATTTCTTGACTTTTAAATTTGTATGTTGGACTCTGCTCCCAGGATGGAGGGTACATTGTCACAAGCCTCAGGTTATTTTGTGCAGCTAGTTCTGGAGGTCTGTCAGCTTTCAATTCTTCCAACACTGTATGATATAAGAAGTGTTCCTACTACTCTCCTGGCCTGTGCTCTGGTCTGTGAGTGATGAAAGCATTCTTTACTGCTTTGGAAATGTGGCCAGGGTCCTGGCTCCTTGGAGACCACCAGTCTGGTGTGCTAGTGCTCCTTCTCACCCTGGGATTGCAACAAAGTCCTGCACCCAGTGCCAGCACAGGGATCCCTATAATCTCCTTCTGAGCAGCAGTCTAATTCCCTTACCTTCCGTGAGCTAAGATCTCCCCAAGAAACTGCTACAGCCATTGATCCAGTAGCCCCCAAGGTCTGCTGCTGGTTTGCTCAAGCCTGGCCTGATGCCATCTGCATTCCACTCTCACACCAATGTAACAGACCTTTCCTATAGACTTTCTAATTTGTCTTGGGCTGGAAAAATTATTTCACCTCTCCCTTTTGTGGTTGCTGCTACCCCAGAATTTGTTTTGAGGCATAATTTAAAGTTGTTTGGAGGGGGAAAGGGGAGTGTTCAGGTGAGCCCCTACCTTTTCTCCACTATCTGGGCTCTGCTGCCCTTCTCCCAAGTCAAGCACACATAAGCAAAGAATTCAAGAGAAAAGGAAAGAACCCTGCAATGGCTTACTTTTCCCACTTCAGAGCTAAACGGTAAATGAGACTCATGATGGATGGTTTGTTAACAATAACTTTCCAGAGAGCCAATCTTGCCTTCACAAGATCCCCAGGACTGCCCAAAGGGAGGCCTGAGTCAACGTCATTGGTTTTTACTCTGATTCTTCACAAAATGTTTTTGACTTGAAATAAAAATTGACAATGAATTAAAATAAACTTACACACTAGAGAACATGAAATTTTGTTTAGAGAAGATTTAGACCCACAATGTACCTAGAATGTCCTGCGGCACACAATGGGGGGAGGGGGTCTATTTGGTACATATTGCTCGCTTCTAAGGATCCAACCCTTTCCATTCACCTCAATTCAAGTCCATATTTCTATCTAATTTTCCTTTCTGCTCGATTTCCTGAAACTCATGAGGTACAAAACAAAATTTATCTCTCCATTCAAAAAAGTTCCCACGTTAAATTTCTTGTTTATATTAATAATCCAAAAAAAGGAATCCGTCACCTAGGTTCAACACATTTAAGCCATCTTATATTCTTTTTTACCTATTCCAGTTAATCAACACATAACGTTGCTGTTTTTTTCCTATATTGCATTTATCTTTTGTTCTTACTGTCACTACCCTGATTAAAACACTCCTTTTCCCCTGCACTACTGCCAATGGCCTCATAGTTATTCTTGCTGCATTCAATGTCTACGTCTTAAAATCCAGTCTGAATTCTGCTGCCATGTTAATCTTTTTCAAACACGACATTCATCAAAAGCCTAAAACAGCTCCCCATTTCCTATAGGACTGTAAAATGTCATAGAATTCAGAATCTTAGAGGTAAAATAATCTTTAGAGGTCAAGCCCGACTCACACCTGAGCACTGATTTTCCTTGCAACATCCGCAACAAGTGATCACCTAGCAGCTAGGTGATCTGAGTCCAGAACAAATCCCTTTATTACAGGGATTTGTTCTGTGAAATTTGATTCAAAGGGTCACACTTGAGGACCAAGAGGGCCATATGTGGCCTTAAGGATGCAGTTTACCAACCCCTGACTAGTCTCTGCTCAAAATCCTATAGAAATAGGAGATTCACTTACTCCTAAGCCAAACATTCCACTTTCAGCTCTAATTTCAGGAAGGTTTTCTATCCATATCAAGTCCAAATTCATATCTCTATAACTTTTATTCATTTCTCCTAGGTCTTCTCTTTGGAGCCAAGAAAAATAACTTTAACCCTCA
>CM053770.1:59072172-59140241 GCA_028658325.1 Potorous gilbertii
AATACACTGAATAAAATCTAAGCAGCAAAATATATAACCTCACTCTGGAGAGTTATTTATTTTTTGTTGTCTAGTTGTTGTGGTATAGGTTGTTGTTCAGCTGCTGAGGTGGTGGTTTGGATGTTGTTGTTTTAATGCAACTCAAGGTTACAATAGCTGTTGGCTATATCACACTGTCAATTCATATTGAGGTAACATTCCATTAAAAACTGTACATCAACTTAATATCCATTACTGTCTTATTAGACTTTCCTCATCATCTGCTTGTACATTTTTTTAATCAAACATAGGTTTTTATTTTTGGCCTAATAAATTTCATCTTCTTATATTTGAGCTACCATTTTAGCCTGTGAAAGGTTTGGGGTTTATCTTTTCCAGATTCTAATCATTCACAACATTTGCAATGTCAAAAAAATATAATTCACTTCTCCCAGGTCATTGGTATATTTTTTATTTGAACTATAGATGCAAAGGTAATGGGACGTCACATTAGAGTACTTATTGTAACAGCATCAAACTATTCATTAGCACTGAGTCAGTTTGAACAATCTACTTAATGTAGATCTCTCAATATTGTCCAAAAGGACTTTGTCAACATGAATACCATGAGAGACTGTATCAAAGGCCTTGATGAAATCCAAGTATGTTATGTCTAATACCCATGTCAAAAAAAAAGGATATGAATCCTCCTGTTTGGATGAACTCATGCTGCCCCATACTGATCAACACATATTTTTCTGAGAGAATACCTCTGAGGGCTTGTAATAATTGTCTTACTTTACTTCCCTTACAACTCTCTCAATTAATTAATGATGATTCCTATGCATTGCACGTTCATTGCTGGGATGTCTACTTTAATGATGTTTCTTTGTCCCATAATGCCCTGAATCATCTTTCCACCATTCCAAATCCTATCATCCTTTTCATGTCTTACACCTTCCATGAATCACTATAAAATGTTCACCTCTTCTTATCTTCCTCCTTTTTTTAATCTCTTTTATGTGTATTTCCTACTTCAAGCTTAAGGCTCATTTGAAAGTCTGGCGAGAATAAACACTGAAAGGGTACTAACTATGTTAGCTCCTCTCTTACACATTCAATATTCTCATGAATGCAAAAGTAAAATAAATACAAAAAAGGAAAATGAAAAATGTTGGAGAAGATGTGGGAAAATTGGAATACTATCACATTTGTTGGTGGAGTTGTGAACTAATCCAACCATTCTGGAAAACAATTTGAAATTATGCCCAGAGGACTATAAAATTGTGTGTACCCTTTGATCCAGCAATGCCACTTCTAGGTCTGTATCCCAAAGGTATCATATAAAGGGGAAAGGACCCACATATACAAAAATATTTATAGTAACTCTTCTTGTGGTGGCAAAGAATTATAAATTGAGGGTATGACCATCAATGGGGGAATGGCTGAACAAGTTGTGGTATATGAATGCAATGGAATACTATTGTGCAATAAGAAATGATGACCAGGCAGATTTCAGAAAAACTTGGAAAGACTTATATGAACTGATGATGAGTGAAGTGAGCTGAACCAAGAGAACATTGTACATGGTAACAGTAACATGTGATGATCAACATAACTCTTCTCAGCAATAAAATGATCTAAGACAATTCCAAAAGACTCATGATGGAAAATGCTTTCCACATCCAGAGAAAGAACTATGGAGTCTGAATGCAGATCAAACATACTATTTCCTCTTTTTTTCTCATATTTTTCCCATTTATTCTGATTTTTCTTTTACAACATATCTAATATGAAAGTATGTTTAATATGATTATACATGTAAAGCCTATATCAGATTGTTTGCCCTCTTGGGGAGGGGGGTAAAAAGGGAAGGAGGGAGAAAAAATTGGAATTAAAAATCTTATAAAATTGAATGTTGAAATCTATCTTTACATGTAATTGGAAAAAATGTAATACTATTCACTGGGGAGGAAAGTAAAATAGAGTAGATTTTGACTTGTTTTCAATCCTTCCAAGAAAGTAATTCAAAGATAAATAAGTCTCACCTTAGTATTAAAATTATATATATCACATTATCTGTCACTTATGCATCCCAACTATATTAAGAAAGCTGTCTAACATAGCAATCTAATGTATCTCTAATAGACAGCTGTAAACTGCAAATTGAAATTATGGCTTTAGGAGGATAATATATAATCATCCAGGAGTGCTTAGATCCTGCATAAATCTATTCATCTTCAAAGAGCTTTACACATATTAACTAATTAATCCTTATAACACTGCCCTATGATTAGGCATTCATCACCTTTATATTGTGCTCCAGTAAAAAATAATTTAGTGTGAGAACTGTGGCACTACCAGATTAAGGGAGGGGGGAATACAATTTAACATGTGAAGCTTTAAAATGATAATTCTGGGTTAAGGACAGAATACAGACAGAGGCATGGCAGTCTCTGGTTGAACTCACTGCAATGGTCCATTTGGAAGCTATCAAGATGGAAATGAATGAGCCTAGTTCAGTCCAACATCAGATAAGAAAAGCTTCAATCCAAGCACCTAGTGCAAACCCATATAATTGCTGTTAGTCACTCCCCAGGGAATCATGCTTTTCAGTAGGAAGGCCTGCCCTGGATCAAAGTATTCTTAATGATCCTGAATCGCAGATGCAATCAGCAAAGAAAGCATTCTCAGTGGCAGAAATGGAGATTGCTTTTGCTTTATTCCCTTTCCATGGAACACACACAAACACATGCACACATACACATATACATATATGCATGTATGTAGAATATATATCCACATATATGTGTATGATATAACTTGGGTCCCCTTCTGTTATATGGCATGTATCCATACTATATCTTTTAAAATACATTTTATTGATGCTATATGCTTTTATATCACAGTCAATTCAAAATGTATCTACCCACTGTCAGCACTGAATGATTCCCTACAGCAACGGGGGAAAAAATGAGGAAAAATAATGAATAGTTTCCTCATCTGATAGTATATGCAATATCCTACTCCCAGAGTTCACTATTTGGCTGAGAGTAAAAAGGGACATATTATCTTTTCTCTGGGTCCAAGATAAGCTAAAATTTAGCTTTATTCATATGTATGTATATGATTCTACTGTTTCAATTTAACTCTCTTCATAAAGTTCTGTTTTTTGGAATTCTTATTTGACACTTCTTCCTGCATAATGACATTCCATTCTATGAATGGTGGCAAAGACCAACACTGTAGAACCACAATAGCAATCACAACTTTGAAAGACTCAAGGACTCTGTTCAACACAGTGCCCAAGCACAATTGGAGCAGACTCATTGGGATGCTACAGACTTCCTGACAGAGAGGTGATGGACTCAAGATGCATAATGAGATAGTCATTTTTGTTTTGCTTGACCAAGATGAGTTTCTTTTATTCATTTTCTCTATCAAAGAAGAAGAAAAGGAGAAAAAAAGAAATGCTTCTTTAACTGAAAAAAATTTTGAAACCACTTTAAAATTCCATTATATTTATATAACAGTTTGTCCAATCATTTCTGACTTTGTTTCCCATTTTTTGCTGGCACAAAAAAGTACTACTATAAATATTGTGGTAGACCATAAGTTCATAGGCAATATCTCTTGCACTGAAAAAGACCTCAAATGCCATCTAGTCTAACTCACCTCATTTTTTTTTTAAAGATGATGAAATTGAAGATCAAGGAAGTTAAGTGAGTTGCCCAAGTTCTTTTGTCTTCCAATGGGTTCCCTTTCTTCTTTTCTTTATTTTAACCTCCTTGGGATATAAGCCCAGTGGTGGAATTGTTGGGTCTGCAGAAACTTGAGTGGGGCCTGTGACATTGTGATTCTGTGAGACAGGAAAGGGAAAGGTAAGTGTCTAGTGGTTCCACTCAGTATCAATATAATTGGTGTTCTGTAGGCATATTGGGTGGGTTGGAGTTAAAAGCAAGAGAGGATGGGGACTTAGAGCCTCTGTTCATGTGAATATGACTCTATTCTGTTTCTCTTAAAATCAGTCCTTTATCCATTTAAAATGAACATAGTAGAGATCCCCATGTAATTGCAGACTAATTCCTTGCCTACAAGTTCTTACAACCTTCCCTATACTCAATGAATTCAGTTCAAAAGACATTTGTTAAGGATCCATTAATCATGCACAAGGCACTGTGCTAGTCACTGAGAAAACTCAGATCAAAAAGAATATAGTTCCAGCCCTCATAGATCTTATAGATTAATGGGATGGGTGTTGGAAGAGGCACTATATCATACATACAAATAAGTTTGATACAAGATAGAAGGTGATATAGATTAATACCTTTAATGGGAGAAAATAAGACTAAAACTTCTACGGAAAAATTGAAGATGGGGAAATCACTTCATTTGAAATAGTTTTACCTGAGCTGTTTTTAAAGGAAGAGAAGGACTTCAGAAGATGGAGACAAGAAACAGCAGATCTTAGGAATGGGAGATGGTCTGCAACAATTCAGAGAAGCTTGAGCATTCAGGACAAGCTGAGGAATCAACTAACCGAGTTTACCCGGAATATGAAGTATATGACAGGAAATGGGAAACATCCCCAAAGACAGCTTGTAACTAGACTTAGACAAATCTAAAATGTCAGGCTAAGACTTTCTACATTATCTGGAAAGGGAATGAAAATAGATGAATTAAGAGCTAAGGAGTAATGAAGATCTGATTGGGAATGAGAAGTATGACAAACATTAGACAAGTAAAGCTGACAAGAGGCAGAAACAAAGGGGCTTGAAAAGTGATTGGATTTGTGGGGTGAGGGAGGGAAAGATCAAAGACGATCCAAAGACTTGAACTCTCCGTGATTGAGAGGCCTGTTGTCACTATTACCATTTTATAGATGAGAATTCAAAAGCCTAGTGAGTCTTACCTGAATTCGAAGGTAGTTGATTATCCTGATTTCCAAGGTCAGAAGTAAAGGACAAAGTTAGTATTAGAATGTAGGCAATCTTAAACTGAATCTTAATCCAGGTACAGGTCAAGTTTAGAAATCCAAATGCAGCAGAAACAGAGAAAAACAATCTCATTCACCTTTTTTTTTGTTGGTTCATCTTTCAAATGCAGCAAGGATATAAATATGTGGAATTAAAATTTGACTTCTTGAAAGTCCAAAGGTTAACAGTGAAACATAAATTTCTCTCTTGAAAACTAAGCACAATGTAAATAAATCACTTACTATTAACAGAGCTCCTATCCATTATAATAGCTTAGAATCATAGTTCAGAGCCAAATATAATGATATTATTAAACTATAATGACACACCAGACTGGGATTTAAATCCTCTATGGTTGACCTGGGTACTTCAAAGTTGATGGGCTCTATCTGACCCACAAGAAACTAATGGTTTCCATTATTCTATGCCAGCAATAGCCAAGAGAAATAGCTTTATTTGACTGCCAAATTCTCCATAGCTTGGCACCTGGTGACTATTCATGTTAATTGGTTACTCTGAAACCATGGAAATAATTAGAATCAGTGTGTTAGGAAAACACACACACACATTTAAATGTTTATCCTCTCAAGTACAATTATATGTATTGTTCAAATGAAGGCTAAAAGGAATCCCAGACTTGGAATTTCCATGTATGACATTAACCAATAGCCATAATTTCTTTGAACTTTAAGTTTTGTTGCATATGATATAAGCATAATAAAGCTAGCTTTCTTTGCCAGTCAAATGATAGTGAATTATTGTCTAATTCAATTACTAAATTACTGATTATACAGTTACTTAGTGCTGACCATGTGCAGAGTGTGCACACTACAAGAGTTCAAATACACAAATAATCAAGTGGATCTGTGATTGGATGAATACATTCCTGCCCATGAGGCAGATCATAACTCATTCAAAGCTATTTATTCTATGTTATTCTTATTCACATCCACACATCAGTCCAACACTGTAGGTCCTCCCAACATTTAAGGTCTTCACTTGTTCAGTGTTCTATGCAATGGGGTGTTTTTCTATAGCCAGTCCATGTTCTATCTTGCTCATATACTTCTATGATGACTTCCTTTAAACTACTTCTCAATTAATTGCTTGTAATGTAGTGTGTGCTGCTCAGGTTCACTGCCCTTTGGGCGATTTTCAATTTTGATTCTTCAGTCTAGATAGTTCTATAATCCCTAGTCCTATGGAAATTATGATGACAACATTAAGAGAGGAAATAAAAAGAACTCATAGAAGGGTCAATGGAGGAAATTGTCTTATTTAGTTATGGGTGTTCATTAGATAAGTTTTCAATAAGAAGATAAAGACAGAGGGAGGGGAAAAGTATTTTTTAAATTTCTTTTAAAAAGTGAAGTGAAATAATAACCCCAAGAATGATCCTAGCGATAATAACTCATTATAGAAATCAAGTAACTTAAATTTCATTGCCTCTGTTTAGTGGAAAATCATTCTTGGTGCTCATGAAAAATGGGATAGATCCTTTGTAAACCACTAAATTAGACACTGGAATGAAGATATTTTGTAGAAAATGAGCGTGTCAGATGGGCTAGATTGTTCTCTTCCCACACCTATACACATCACCCAGCAATGATTTTGAACACTTACAATGATTTTAATGTTATACCTTTATTTGGAAGCTTATAATTATTCAAAGAGATGTGAGGAATACATATAAAATAAATGATAAACAGCTAAATGCTGAGCTATGATGAATGAATAAAGTATAATGGCAATGCTGGCAAAAGAGATCATTGATCAGAGTGGCATTATAAGACAGTGCAGAACCTGAATAGGAATTTACTCTAAGGTAATATACATCACTTTCAAAGGATTCTTATGGTTATTTCTGTTAGAATGAGCTTTGGACATGGAAGGAGACAAGTTTTATTTTTTGCCACACATGATGGAACCTAGTAGTTTAGCTGACTCATAACAAATAGAACATTTCCTCACACCATACCAAGTTCATAATGCTTGATGCTTAGGAAATATTTGAGTTATGGATGGAATTGCGACATTGGATATGTAAGTTAACATTTTTCTGAATCTGTTTCTCAAAACATAAAAATCAATTAATCACAAAACTTCATGGTAATTGATATGATTCATATTAAACTCCAGGGCAGTATGAGAGGCTAATCACAAGAGCAGTTACAGATGTCTGGACCAGTGTGGGGAACAAGAATACTAGTTACTTCTAATGAAGACACCTCTTAAGGGAATAAAAAACAATAAATGCTATATATCCTTTGGGCCCACATTCAACATCTCAATATTTGTAATACTAAATACACTATTATCATAATACTTTCAAGTGACAGTAATTCATATCCATGTGAAGTTGAAACTTGCATGAGTCATCACAATTAAAACAGTAATTGGAATAAGATGTTTGGGCCATCAGAAATAGATTGTCCATTAATATAAATCATCTTCCTCTTTTATGAGATTGTGTAGAAAGTATGGCAGTACATTTTGCTCTTTGAGTTCTGTTTTATATAATATATGAGCCAATTTATGAACATGGTGGATAAAGTGAGATAAATGAATTGCATCTAATCAGATAAGAAAAGACTGGAGGAAAAAAGGAAGGTAGAATTGGGAAATGACTAAGGCAGATATGTGGAATATGGGAGGAAAACATCCAAAACACCAATGATGATTCATACATAGTCTGGCCAAATTTTCTGGTGAGGAAGCCCTTGTGTTCAACCCTGTCAAAAGATTCTCATAACAGTCAGGCTTACAAAGGAGCCCACAACATTGCATAAAGGTGAGATGAAATCTATCTTCTTTCTGCTTCTGGATCTGAGAGAGGTGAGTGAACAGAAAGAGACAGCTTACAATCTATTGAGTGAATTCTCGGCAATGGTTAAAAGATAAAAAAGCACTCTCCAGAGCGTAATGACTGACCATGCTTAGATTCAAATGTTGAAGTTACCCTTATATATTTTAATCTCTACTGTATCTTATACAGATCTCTGAGATTGTCTTTAGGTTGCTGAAAACAATTGTGTAATTTGTATTTGGCATCTGACAGAGACTGAGTGGGTGACTCTTAAAACACTGACTAAGAATAGGATCTCCTACTGTTAGCATGTCTGGAAATGACTGCAAGCAACAGGTATCTTAGTTTATTTTCAGAAAAACACCAGATTGTTACCACAGTCACAGGCATAATTTCAAGAGAATCACTCAGAGTAGATTTAACATGCCAAAATGGAGCAATTTGACATGGAAGCCACACTAAAAATGAGTGATACCAATTAGAATACACAAAAAACCATTAACTTCTTGACCAAATGGTTCTCTTTATGAGTCACAGTATCATTCTTGGAACCTGTGTCCAAACTAAGGAATTTGGTAAAAGGAACTGATTGCTCCTCATTGAGTAAAAAAATATAATCCTTTCTTTGATGTGTAAAAAAATTTCTCCTCTAAAGTTTTCATGCTAGTAGTACAAAATTCTCCATCTATCATGTAACTAACTTTGGCCAATTTTATCACACTGATTAATTTGTTAGGTGGATCCATGTGACTAGATGTTAGTCTAGTTCAATTTCCCTCCTGCCTATATGCAGGAGTTTCTTATGCAATAAGTGTAGGGAGCATTTCCTGAGCAGCTGGGTAAATCCAAATGATTTGAGAGAATGATCTAAGGGAAAGAAGTCAAACAAATATCCTTCTCTTGGTTACCCAGAGACCATGCATAACCTGGCACAAGAAGAAATAGATTCAGTGTTTTCATTATCTACTATGCAGATAGCACAACCTCCCCATTGCAAATTACTAATCTTGCACAAGTGTGCTCTGTAAATCTTGCACTAAATCTGTCCGTTGTACATAGGACCCAAGAGACATACATATCCAAAATTAGATCTCTCAGCTGCTGAATATTCTATTGCTTCCTGCCTCTGTTAACGATTTTCATCTTCCATTAATGGGCATAGACCATTATCCTTGGATAATTTTCTAATACCCAGCTGCGCTTATCATACATACCAAATTCTTGTCTTAAAACCTTTAGTGGCACCACTTTTTGTTCAGTGATATGTCTCTTCATCTTTCTCAGGTTTTAGCTTGTAGATGACCTCTTTCCCACCAACCACTTCACACCATATCTAGCTGACATGGCAACAACAACTTTCCTCAAGGATGGAAGCTAGAGGTCAATTGAAAAAGCAGTAAATACCATTTAGCAAGACATTTACATTTCCCTCAGCTGCCTATCTCCCTACACAAACAGATGCTGCTAGAATTACATTCCTGAAGGATGAAATGATTGCTCAACCTAGCTCTCCAAAGTATATGGACGGATTCCTGCCAGACAATCTGTGGTGTGTGGAAGAAATGGCTCATTTTCCAGGGTGTTGATATCTTTGCTCAAAACTTCCAAGACTGCTTTATTCTTCAACTAATATAATCTCCATGTGCTTTATACTCCAGAAAAACTGCAATTCTTGCCATCTCCAAAAACTTTACTTATATACTTGCCTTTGGGCTTTCTTTGGCTTAGTTCAGTCTCTCTCCCTGGAAAATCTTCTTGCATCTCTGACTACTGAAATATTTCAAAGCCAAACTCAAATGATACCTCCTCTATAACAATGCACATTTCCTCTCACCCCATGCTGTCTCTTTCCTCTGAATCATTGTACATATTCTTTCTACCACATTTATGCAGGTATCTGTACACTGGTTTTGCTCCATAGTTGTTTTGCACATGTTTCTTTGTTCTTCTATTATATTGTGAGCACCTCATGGTCAGGAATCATGTCTTATTCATCTTTGTATCCCATACAGTGCCCCAAAGACTATCATACATATTACAATTCCTATAAGTACTTGAATAAAAAATGAATTTTTAAGTTTTTCTTAATCTAATTTTTTAAAGGTGTTGTCATTATTCAATCATTTTTAACTCTTTGCAACTGCATTTGGGATTTTCTTGGTAAAGATACTGAAGTGGTTTGCCATTTCCTTCTCCAACTCATTTTATAGGTGAGGAAACTTGAGACCAGCAGGATGAAGTGACTTGCCCAAGGTTATGCAGCTAGTAAGTCTTGTCTGAAGCCAGAATTGAACTCAGGGAGATGCTTTTTCCTGACTCCAGGTCCTGAACGCTATCCATTGTGCCACCCAGCTGCCTCATGTTTTTATTTTTATACTGATTTGCTTTCAGCTTTCAACAACCACTTCCATAAGTTTTAAATTTTTGTCTCCCTTTTTCCTTCCTTCCTCCCCATGACCACATGCAAACTTATATAGGCCCCACACATACATTCTTAATAAACACATTTTCACATTAGTCATATTGCATAGAAGAATTAAAAAGAATGGGAGAAATCATGAGAAAAACTAAAACAAAGCAAGAGATAGCAAAACAGAAAATAGTCTGCTTCATCCTGCATTCTGACTCCACAGTTCTTTCGCTGGATATGGATAGTATTTTGCATCAAGAGTCCTCTGGAAATGTTTTAGATCCTTTCATTGCTGTGAAGGGCCAAGTCTATCAGAAACAGTCCTCGCACACTGTGAATGTTATTGCATATAATGTTCTCCTGGCTCTGCTCACTTTATGCAGCATCAGTTCATACAAGCCTTTCCAGGTTTTTCTCAAGTCCGTGTGTTCGTTACTTCTTACAACATTACATTCATATACCGTAACTTGCCTGGTCATTTCTCAATTGATGGGCATCCTCTTGATTTCCAGTTCTTGGCTACTACAAAGAGAGCTGCTATAAATATTTTTGGACATATGGGTCCTTATCCCATTTTTATGTTCTAGTCCTAGAAGTCAACTGCCTCATTTTTAAGGTAGCATAGCATAATTCAGGGAAACTTAAATTCAAGGCTCACTTTTGACCCAAATGTTCATGACTGTGGATGTAATTTAATTCCTCGGCGCATACAAGTGACTCTAAGACTGAACTGTGCAGAACAGCTGTCAAGCTGCATTCAGGATGAAGTTGTTGCTTTGCTAAAATATATATATATATATCTGTGTGTGTATGTGTGTGTGTGTGTGTGTATAAACTCTTCTTTGTTTCCACTTAAAAATAAGAATTTTTATATAGTATTTCAAGCTTATGAACCATTTTACATAGACCATTCTATTCGATCTTTAGGACTAACATTTCAGGTAGGTGGTATTAATGATTTCATTTTATAGATGAGAAAATTGAACCTCAGGATATCTGTGATTTACCTAGCTTATAAATGTCTAAGGCGAAATTGGAATTCAGGACTTCCTGACCCCAATAGAGTGTGGTATCTATCCAGTCTACCACCTAAGACAAATGCTAATGAAATGTAGATGCTATTGAGTTAGAAGTTTTCAGGTATAGCTCTAATAATGGATTCTGTGTGTGTGTGTGTGTGTGTGTGTGTGTGTTTGTGTGTGTGTGATAGAGAAATGACTTGAATAAATTTGGAGGCGTTCATAACCAAACTGACCTTAGCAGACCATGAAGATTTTTTTAGAGGTTGTAAAGGAATTATGGGATTACTTCCTTCCTCTTCAGGATGCACTCCAGGCTTTTCATACCTTCCTCTAGCTCTTTATCTTGAAGCCTTAGTCCAGCCTTGGAATTCACACATGAGAAGTCCCTTCGATTCTTGTGGCCTTTCCCTCTCATTTGGATTGCAACTCATAGAATCTCCATCTGTTGAGGGCTCCCACACAAACCACATTTCATTTTTCTTCAGGATGTGCTCTAGTCTTCCTCTACCCTGCTCCATACTAGGTACTTCCTCTTTGACTGCCCCCACCCACACTTCTCAGCTTCCCTTTCTGTCCTCCCTCATTAGTATATAAGTTTTTTGAAGGGAGTCACTATCTTTCACTTCACATGTATTTGCACTCTTCCTAAAGCTTGGTACACTGCTTGACACAGAGTAAGCATTCAGTAAGTGCCTGCTGATTGAGTACCCAAAGAACCAAAGGTATCCATTCTTGAAATGGTCAAGGAAAAAAGAAAAATTAAATGCCTAGAACTTTTCACTCTAACTAGCTCTTTTGACATCATGCAAGGATAGGCGAAACTGAAGGGCTTCACTTTTTAAAGCGAAAATTAAAAAAAAATGGTTCTTAGAACTTACCTTGAACAACTTCCTTGAACATAGATTCATTAAACTGCTTAGTGAGGTACATTTCTCATAAAGTCATGCTGTATGAATCGTTTGTATATTTCAGAGTCTAATTTATGCCATCATTTTGCTCTTAATGTTCAAATTATTTATCATTCTCAGGATATAGAAAATTGCTTTTCTTACTTAGCAAAGGAAATGGTTTCTAAAGAGTCCTAAATAACATCGAATCTGTGTATAGACATTCCTATCCTTGAAATACTTAATAGGGTTTGAGATTTTGATACATGGTCCAGTCATTTGACGTTTTCCACTGTTTTAATTTTGACCATCAGAAGTACACAGTATAAAATCCTAGAGGATAAGAGATAGTGTGTTTTTAGTCATTAGAACTCTTTTGAATAAAAGTCATTTGAAGTCTTGGGTATTTGATACAGATTGTAGACCTTAGAAGGAAATAGTTCCAAAACGGGAAAGGAGCAGTTACCAAATTGAATTTAACATTGATTTTATGGAAATGGGCTATTTGATACTTTTCAGGGAGCATTTGCATTCAATATAACAAGACATAGAAGTTATTGAAGAAAGAGCAATGCGACAGGAAACAAAAGCATTCTAATTCATTAAAGTCTCTAAGGATTTTACGTAGAAAATATTAGTTCAATTTCTTTCTCTCGCAGACTTCCTGTAACTCTCTTTATGAGGTACGTAATTTGAGGAGAACATGTGACATTTATATTTCTCCTACCAAACGTAATTAAAGTTTTCTCTCAATAAAGGCAATCCAATGAAAGATGGCGATGATGATGGAGATAGTGATGATGATGATGATATTGACGAGGAGTATAATATAAGAAATGATGGAGTTTAGCTTAATGTAACTAATCGATATAGTCAGAGATCTTATTTATTTACCTGAGGGGAAAAGAAGATTAATTACTCTACTAAATTTCTATGTTGATAAACAGACTGGTTGCTGTGTCTACACATAAGTATGAAAAAAAAATAAACATATAAAACCCTGAAAAGATGGCATAGTATTAGCTCTGAACAAATGACAAGTGACAAATATTCTTCCTACCGTACTATTCTGCATCCTCCAAACTGGGGTATAATGAAAAAACACTGCCATTCCACAGCTCTGATCTGTCCTTTGTTGCTGACACACAGTAGACTTGCTGTAGAGGTGAAAGTACTGTGCACTAATGTTATATACCTGGTTATTGAGAGCCTCAAGTTCCAACACAGCAGAACCCTTGCTCTGTTCTCTTTCTGAAAAGAAGTCTCCTGAGAATACATATTTCTGCACAGGTGATAAAATTTCCCATCATGCTTTTCAGTTTTGTGACTAGAACATGGAAGAAGTACTAGCTAGAGTTTTCCTCTATTTCCCCTATTCAGATTCAGTTTTAGACCCAGTCAATGGGATGCTTCTAATTGAATATCAACTTATAAAGTGAAACAAGAAAAAAAAGCTAAGTAAAAATGGATTCCATAAGCCCAACCTAACTTAAGATTTTTGACAGTTTGAGACCCAAGACAACAAATTTTGCATTGTTGACATCAATTATTGTTCTGATTTTGAACTCTATTTTTGGTGTAGGATCATTATCTTCAGTGGAGGCTAAAGGGTTAAAATAGTTATAGCACTGTATAATCTGAGTATAAACTAAGGATATGACATATGCATTTACCAGTTTAACTGAATTCATATTTTGAAAAACCAGTTAAATAATTTGGTTTCATGGGGGTTTTTTTCCTCTTTTAAAATAGTTGATTTACCTTGGATAGACATGATGGGTGTGTTGGGGGTGAGAAAGGCAGAATTGCATATTCTATTTACTTTTAAACACAATAAAGAGAGAAGTACAATTTTAATCAATTTATCAAACAAACATTTATTCCTATGTGTTGACCGAGTGATTTATGTTAGAGTTGTGTAAACTCTGGAGCAGTGATTGTATGCTTCAGCAAATCCTGTAATAATTAGTGTTCCTTTAGCATGCTGTAATGAAGCATGAGGATTAAGGCATCAGACAGATGTAGGGTCATTTTCTTTCCTACCGAAGTAATATTGTTTCTTTTATAAGGACGGTATTATTTTCATCCAGTTGTAGTAAGATGCCCCATTTGTCCTTCTGTGACAGCGTGGCACTGGTGAACACACTTTGGTTTTTTGCATATTAAATGCCTGAGCTCTAGAGATCATGGCATGAATTTATGCCCAGAAGAATGATGATGTGGCAGATGTGACATCTTTGAAGGTGAGGAAGGGAATAGGAGAAGATATGTCTCTTTATTCTACAGGCAAATCACAGATGCTTATTTGGTGTACTTAGATTGACCCCATTGCAAGGTAAATGTGCTACAACTAATATGGAGAGGCTCCTCCTTAGATGGTTTGTTGCAGTTTTTTTTACCTTGTTTTCTGTTACCTTTTATCTACTTCAAAGATAATACTTTATGCAATTAGGTTTAATAATACCTTAGGTAGTTAGAATTTATGGGACTCATATCTATCTGCAAAGAATTTCCAGTGGTTTGGGTATATAAATTTTCTGCAGAATGAATGGGTTAAATGTCTTTCTGAATCATTTAGGATGCTATTACTAGTGCCTGTAGTACCAGAGTATATTCTAATAGTACCTTTGTTAAATAATAAATGATCTTTGTTAATCTAATCCTGGGTAATTCAGGAAATAGAATGTCTCCCCTTTAATGTCTTTTTCTGATAATAATGGAGATTTATATTGATAAAACTGCTCACACTGAAGATGAAGTACTTCAGATACCTGCTTTCAGTCAACTGCAGAGACCAGAGGAACTTGTTAGGATTAGCTTTGGGTGAATATAACAGGCAGCAGAGTACAGTCAAGGAAGGAAAGTCCTGCTTGGAAGGAAGGTGACTTTAAAGGAAATCAAACAGAATAGCCTTTGGAGAATGGACCTGCTCTATATGGCAAACCAAAAAGTAGGCTGTGCACTAATGGGAAAGAAGGCATAAAGGGGAAAGGAGCAAGACTTTGGTACCCTGGAGGGAACAGAAGAATGGAGGCAGGCTTAAGAGGAGTCACCAAGAATGAAAGGCATTGTGGAGTGGGGCTGTGTACCCTCTGGGTGATCATTGATTCCAAAGATTACCAAGCAAGAAGCTACACTATTTAGTAGGGACAGGATCAAAAGAGAGAATAGCAACAATGGGGGGCAGGATAAGATGGAGGGAAATATAGTTAGTCTTACACAACACGACTATTATGGAAGTCATTTGCAAAACTACACAGATATGGTCTATATTGAATTGCCTGCGTGGGGAGGGAGGGATGGCGAGAAGTTGGAACTCAAAGTTTTAGGAACAACTGTTGTGTATTGTTCTTGCTACTAGGAAATAAGAAATACAGATAATGGGGAATAGAAAGTTATCTGGCCCTACAGGACAAAAGAGAAGATGGGGTAAGGGAAGGGAGGGATGAAAGAAGAGAGGGCAGATGGGTGATATGGGTAATTAGAATGTCCAGTGTATTGGGGAGAGGGGAGGGGACAAATGGGGAGAACATTTTGGAACCCAAAATCCTGTGAAAATGAATGTAAAAAGTTAAATAAATAAATTTATTAAAATAAAAATAAAAGAACCTACACTATTTAAGGACTTTACAAGACAGGAGGCAATGGAATGAAATGAAAGCAAAAAGAATTCAACTCACACGTGAAGACTCTTGACTGTAATGATAGTAAAAAATTGGAATATGTTCTCAAGCTTAATGTCAGTCTTAATGTTTTCTTTTTAATAAAGGATAGACAAATTTCCATCCTGATCTGGGTGCCATTCTCCTGAAACAATACAGCCGTCTACAGACAACTGTTTCCAAACAGGAACTTTGAATGAAGTTTGTGGCTTATTAAAACATATATTCTCAAAAAAAAAGCATGTGAATAACTATGCATTATAGTTCAGAGGTAATATTTGAGCATACGTCTGACAAAGAACAAAGTTTCTTTACTAGTCTGCATCAAGGAAACATTATAGACCAATTACTATCGCTAATGCGAAACTCGTTGTTTTTCTATTGGCTGTTTAAAGAGTAGGGTAGTTCTTTTGAATAGGCATTATCCAAGTTATATGACGGGGTGATGTTGAGGCACCAGGAAGCACCATTCTACCAAAAATATCTTCCCAGCTCCCTAATATATAGGATTAAATATTAAATAATACGGATAAATATTAAAGTCTCACATTTGGATTCAAATACTGGACTTCATAAATATAAGCAGTAGGCATGACTAGATGTCTATGGAGAAAAAAAACAACAAATATTAGTTCTTAGCTGAAGGCAATTTCAATACAATCCTAAAGTATGGCAGTCAAATACGCAAATAGATTCGTCATCTAGCTGATTAGGAAGTTCCCCAAAATATGCAATCATCACACATCTGTGTCTTTCCATCCTGGGGATGTGATTCTTACCTATATTTTATCCTTTTGCCCAGTGGTCTGGAGATCTTCCTTGCTTTCTATTATCATAAAGGTGCTAGTGAAACACCTTGGTCACCCATCTGCTATTCTTTCTTTTCATAGGATTAGTCCAAATTTTCTTTCAATCATACAATTCATCAGTGACCTACTTTGCTTCTATTTTTCACAATTCCTCAATGGATATACAACGTATCCTAATTATACCTGCTAAGAGCCAATCCATTGTCCCCTATATGATGGTTATTTTAAATTCTTCAGAGATGACTATATTCCACTTCTCAGTGCTAAAGAGTAACACTGGTAGAATACTGGTTTTAAAAAAGCAGACCTTGGCTTTAATGGGAAAGTTGAGTCACTAAAAACGCTTCCAATTTTTAAAAGGTCAGCCAAAGTGTGTAATGTGGAAACTAAAAAGGCACATGCAAGCTTAGAGTATACTTAAAGAGGCAGACCATCCAAGATGTGGTAGGTGAGAAGTACCATTCTACTCTGTGTGAGTCAGATCATATCTACAAAAGTGTTTCAAGTCTGGGTACCAGGTTTTAGGAAAACACTGATAAACTAGAATGAATTGAAAAGGTCATTTAAAACACTATATGACTGTGAGATTATGATTTATGAAAATCAAATGAAGGATCTGGGGCATTACTGGAGAAGATTTACGGGGGGCACAAACGTTATCTCTACAAGGTGGTCTCATTGGAAAAAAAGGGGCAGCTTGGAGGTACAATGGATAGAGCACTAGCCCTGGAGTCAGGAGAACCTGAGTTCAAATCTAGCCTCAGACATTTACTATCTGTGTGACCCTGGGCAAGTCATTTCATCTTTTTTGCCTCAGTATCTCATTTGTAAAATAAGGTAGAGAAGGAAATAGCAAACCACTCTTGCATCATTGCCAAGAAAACCTCCCGGTGGGGTTATAGAGAGTTGAATGTGACTGAAACAGTACAGTAATATCAGCAACACACTGAAAAATGATTAGATTTGTTTTTATTGACCCAGTGACCACAACTAGGAATGATGAATAGAAATTAAAGAGAATTTAGATTTAACATGAAGAACTTCCTGGCAATTAGAGATGTACCAAATGGAATGGCTTGCCAGTGAATGTAATAGTTTCCCCTTTGCTTTCAAACCAAGTCAGAAAGATTATTTTTTTGGTTCTGTAGTCAAAGGAATTCTCACTCAGATATAGGTTAGAATTGATGGTCTCTGGAGTTTCTGCCTAAAATAAGATTCTGGGAAAGAAACAATACATTTTGAGTATGAAAGAATTTCTGGTTTTCAAAAGCTCCCATTTAAAATATTAATGACTTTAGGAAGGGGATTGACTTGAGGCTAATGCCCTTCCTGATTTGCTACCAAATTACAATTTGGTAACTGAAAAGGACTCCATGGATTAACTAGTCCAACCTCATCATTTTATAGTGGGGAAAACTGGGGCTCAGTTATTTTACTAATTAATTTCACTAAAGATTAATATCCTCTCATTCTTAATTCATAATATTTTCTGAAATGTCAGCTTTATGAGAAAACAAAAGACTTAAAATAGGGATGGGTGAGAGGCTCAGGGTGAGTAATAACAAAAATAGCTACTATTTATATAGAATATTAAAGTTTACAAAGTACTTTACAAATATTTATCTCAAGGTATATTCACAGCAACGCTGGGAAGAAGGTGCTTCTCCATTTCACGGGGAGTTGAACACTAACAGGGTACACAAAAGCTAAACCTTATCTACTTCAAAGATTGCACAGATTGGTTCAAATCCCTAATATTCTATTTGCTACTTATATGACTTTAGCCAAGTTGCTTCATATTTCTGAAACCCAATTTTCTCTTCTAAAAATGAAGGTAGCCTGGAAGATAGCCTGGAAAATCCTCATAAACTCTAAATCTTTGATCTTATGATAGGAGTGTATCCCTCCCACTTATACCAGCCCCTCCTCAATTTGAACTGAATAGTGTGCCATTTTGTAGATTTGGGACAGACTGCCCTGCCCTGACTAACTATCTCTCCTACTTCTCCTCCCCTCACATAGAGATGCGAAGAACATCATTTCTCAGATTTGGGACAGATTGCCCTGCCCTGGACAATTCTGTTTATCAGACTGGAAACACAACATCAATGAAGAAAAAATAAGGCCAAGAGAAAATCTTGAAAATTTAACCTCTAGTCTCAACCTAGATTTTTCAAAATCTGCTGAGTGAGAAGCTTGAAAACCATTGGTTGATGGGAAGAAGAAAAAAAATGGAGTAGATGCTCCAAAAAGTACAGAATAATAAACTACCACTGCACTTGAGCAGCTACATACTACAGCAACACAACTCTTGAACCCAAAATATTTCTATTAGAGAACACTAAGCATTCTATATCTGTTGCTCCATGGTCTGCCTCTGGCTACCTATTAACATCTGGGTGCAATTAAAGCTGTGGATTTTATTCAAAAACTCTTCATACAGCATTGTTCCTTATTACCTTGGAGGTTACCTCTCTGTAGTCTCTCTCCATGATTCCTTGCTTTCTTATAAAATCCAAATCAGAAATTAGAATAGTTCGAAGACAAAGGAAAACTTTACCTTGCCCTAAGCACCAGATGTATTTTATTGAATTTGTATTGTCATCCCCATAGATAGTTCTGGCTTAATGATGGATCTGACTGAAAGGCTCACTTTTCATGGTCCATGGGGTCAATTAGTGCCCACCAGAGATTTTATTACTGGTATTTGAGTAAGTAGCTATTAGGGGCATATAGAAGAAGCAATTGGATTGCAGAAGCTGAGATGATGAATATTGAAAAATCTTGTCTTGCTGTGCCTTTATGAAATCACTCTATACACCAGTGCAGCATTATGAAAAGTATTCTGGGAGTAAGAAATAGAGCAGTAACTAAGAATAACATGGAAGAAGGTTTGGACTGAGTGGTCTCTAAGTTATATGCCAACTCTAATCCAATTTGATCAGGTCAGCCTGCTCATCTCAGCTTCAGTTCATGAGTACCATTTTGTTTGGCTCATTAGATGCTGAAATGGTAAAGTCCAAATTGAGTTGTTTTCTTTGCCATTAATTATGAGAATACATTGTTATAGAAATCGGAAGCAGATCATGTTACATTTCATATATAATTCTTCCAATTTCATCTAAATACTTTCAGGATATTATTATTTAGTTGGCTCCTACACCAAGCTTTTTGCAAGTTTGTTTTACCTTTTACTGCTTTTCACCACTTTAGGAGACAACACTTTTAGAAATCTGCCATCATAATCCTCTGTAAAATTTTTCAAATGAGCCTTATGTTTCAAAAAGAGTTTTCCCTTCTATTGCATGGCAAGAAAAAAGTGCTCCTTGCATAACATGGTTTCTGGCTTTTTTGGACTCCTCTTTATGGTATGTGATTAACATTAGCTAAAATTCACTAAGAAATGTTAGTAATTCAAGTCAAAGTCTTTATTTCATCAATTTCCTATTTTTTAAAGGCATCTTGTTGAAATAGAAAGGATTGGAGATTTATAAGAATGGGTGGTATCTTCTTATCTTTCTTATTTCCTCTATGTTGGCATTCATTTTTTTTAATTCTTACTCTAATCAAGAAATTAATTGACAGAGATAGATAGCTAAAGGTGAAACAATTCCAAGACAACTACTCAGTTATATATGCCTGCTATAGTAGATTTTTCTGTGCATGTATGTGACATTGTTTAGCAATTATTTTGCCCAGGATTTTCCAATTTCCTTATTAAAGAATCTCTTCACAACATATAGTCTTCTGATAAGTCTATGAGGCTTAGTATATCATTGCAGTTAAAAATCACAGTCCTCTGCCATGGGTGACCTGCACACAAGGTAGTCAATTATCTAGCCTCATCAATGGTTTTCTTTATATGAATCCAAAAAGTTAAAATACACAATTATTAATCTGATCCCCTTTAATAGAGTTAGTTTATCTACCATACTAGAAGAATGAAAATACTATAAGCCTCTTCAACAAGGTTTCCTGAACGTTATCAATAACAAATTGAAAGCAAAAGAAAATGTTACCAACTTGGGTAGCACTGCAGTGTAAATTTTCTGCAAGAAATGAATATGATTTTAAAATGTAGCATGAAAAAATAAGAATAATAGAAGTTTTCTAGTCTAAATCCCTTATTTTGACCTGAAGAAACTGAGACCCAGAGAATTTCAGTAACTCATAGTTATCCAGATTGGAACTTAAACTAGGCCTCTCTACTCCCATTCCAGTGTTCTTCCACTCATGCCACTACAGTTTACTTAAAAGAGATTGTCTAGAGGTTAGATGACAGAGAAGAGGCAAGACCTCACCTAAGGTGTCCTAAATTCCCCTCCAAAACACTTTAACGTTTAAAAAAAATTTTTGAGTGACAGAACCCACAACTGGATGAGGTGAAGTAATTTTTTAGCCCAAGACAACCTAGGAGGGTGGCACAAAAGTTCTGTAGCACTGGGGTGAGAGTGAAGCACAGTTCTGTTCAGGCTGTTCCAGAGGAGGTTGTACTCCAGCAAGCAAATAGTAGACCTTGGGGGCAACTGAATCATGTGTAATAACAGTGGCTTCTGGAGGTTTCAGCTCATAGATGTGAAGTGGGTTTCAACAATTAGTCAGAAAGACATTACAGAGGTCCTTTTGCTGGCCTTGGGTATGGGACTCTGTTGTTTTGGCCATATCCAGGTCACAGTCTCAAAACAAAGAGGAGTATTATTAGGACAGAGCTCGTGGCTTCAGGAGAACAAGGATTGTGGTCATAGTTCCAGGGTGGAAAAGAATGTTTGCGGTCACTCACAGATCAAAAAAGTAGGAAACACACAGCTTCTTAAATAATACCAACTTGAAGAACTGAAAATTTACAGACCCCCAGAACTAGCAAGCTGTACCTAAAACCTGAAGCTTGTGATAGTGTGCTAGCCATCCTAGAAGCAGAGACCAACTTTAATATCAAATTAAAAGTCAACAAATAAGCTGAAAAAATGAGCAAAGAACACAACAATAAAGGAACATGACTACAGACAATTATGATGTTAATAAGAAAATTCAACACAACTCAGAAGAAGACAACAAATTCAAAACTGCTATCTCCAAAGCCTTAAAGAAAAGTAGTTTGGTCTCAGTCTCAAAAAGAATCTCTAAAAGAGCTCAAAAAAGACTTTAAAAATCAATAAGAGAGGTAGAGGAAAAGAAATGACCGTGATATAAAAACGTTATAAAAAGCAGGTAAGAACTTGATAAATTAAAGGAAGCACAAAATTTATCGAAGAAAATAATACCTTAAAAAAAGTAACAGGCCAGACAGTAAAATAAGCACCAAAATTCATTGCAGGAAAGAAAAAAAAACTTCTTAAAAAGCATTAATTTTTCCAACAGAAAAAGAGGTAGAAAATATCACTGAAGAAATTCATTCCTTAAAAATCAGGTAAGTGGAAGTTAATAATCCATAAGATATCAAGAAACAATGAAACAAAATCAAAAGAAGAAAAAGAGAAGAAAATGTGAAATACCTAATTGGAACGAACAACTGACCTAGAAAATAGATAAAAGAGAGACAATTTTAAAAATATTGGACTACCTGGAAACTATGATCATAAAAAGAAACCTTGACATCACCTTTCAAGACATTACCAAAGAAAACTGCCATCATATTCTAGAACCAAAGGGTAAAATGGAAATTGAAAGAATCAATCAATTACTTCCTGAAAGGGTTCTCAAAATGAAAACTACCAAGAATATTATATCCAAAGTCCAGAGTTCCCAAGCTAAGGAGAAAATATTGCAAGAAGTCATCAAGAAATAAGCCAAATACTATGGAGCCACAGTAAGATAATGTAAAATTGAGCAGTTTCTATATTAAAAGTCTTGGAATATGATATTCCAGAGAGTAAAACACCTAAGATTAGAACCAAGAATCACCTACCAAGCAAAACTCAGTACAATTTTGTAGAGGAGTAAATGGATATTCAATGAAAGAGAAGACTTTCCAGTATTTTTGATAAATAGACAAGAGCTGAAAAAAATATTCAACTTTCCAATATAAGACTCAAGAGAAGAATGAAAAGGAAAGAGAAATCACAAGAAATTCAATCAGGTCAAACTTTTTTTATACTCTTACATGAGAAGATGATACTTGTAACTCTTAAGAACTTAATTATTCGGGCAGTTAGAAGCAGTAAGCTGACACACAGGATGTGGGTGTGAGTTGAATACGATGGGATGACATCTAAAAACTAAAAATAAGGAGTGAGAAAGAAATGTACTGGGAGGAAGCGGGAAAGAGAGGTAGAATAGGATAAATGATCTCACATTAGAAAGGAGGGAAAGAACCTTTAAAGTGCAGGGGAAGATAGGAGAGGGAAGGGGGAAAATATGTACAAAAATATTTACAGCAGTTCTTTTTATGGTGGCAAAGAATTAGAAATTAAGGGGATTTCCATCACTTGTGGAATGGCTAAATATATTGTGGTATGATTATGATGGAATACTATTGTATTATAAAAAATGGCAAGCAGGATACTTTCAGCAAAACCTGGAAAGACTTACATGAACTGATGCAAAGTAGAATGAGCAGAAACAGGAGAACCCTATGAATAGTAAGAGCAATGTCATGCAATAATTAACCACAATGCTATTCTCAGCAATATAACGATCCCAGACAATTACAAAAGACTTACGATGAAAACTAGTATCCACCTGCAGATAAAGAAGCTTTGCAATCTGAATGTAAATAATAGCACATTTTTAACCTACATTTTCCTTTACTTTTGGACTGTATTTTTCTTTCACAACATGCCCCAGATGGAAGTATTTTGCATGACCGTACACATATAACTTACATCAAACTTCTTGTCTTTGTAATAAGTGAGGACAGGAAAGAAGGAGGGAGGAAATTTGAAATGCAACATTTTTTTAAATATATAATTTATTTCTTTTTCAGTTCTCAACATTCACTTCCACAAAAATAGGAATTCAAAATTTTCTCCCCATATCTCCCCACCCCCACTCCCCACTCCACAACAGTATGCACCCTATCCACCCCTTCCTCCAGTCTGTAATCCCTTCTGTTAGCCACTCTTCTTCCATTCCCTCTGTTTTCCTGTAGGGCAAAATAGATTTCTATACCCTATGAACTGTATTACTTATTTTCCGGTTACATGCTAAAACAATTTTTAACATTCATTATTAAAACTTTGAGTTCCATATTCTCTCCCTCCCTCCCCACCCACCCTCATTGAGAATATAAGTAATACAATATAGGTGTAACAATGTAAAACACTTCCATAATACTTACGTTGTGAAAGACTAACCACATTACCCTCTGTCCAATCCTGCTCTCCATTTATTCCATTCTCTTTCTTGACCTGCTCTCTCACAATAGTGTTTGCTTCTGATTATGCTTTTTCCAATTTACTGTCCCTTCTATTATCTTCCCTTTCCTATCTCATTCCCCCTTGCCTTCCTGCAGGGTAAAATAGATCTCTATATCCAAGTAAGTCCGTGTTATTCCCTCCTTAAGGCAAATCCCATGTAAGTAAGACTCACTTATTTCCTTTATTCTCCCTTATCTTTCCTTCCATTGTAAAAGCTCTTTCTTGCCTCTTTTATATGAAATGATTTGTTACATTCTACCTCATCCTTTCTCTTACTCCTAGGACAATTCACTCAATGATGAATTTTGTTTTTTAGGTATTCTCCTTTCATATTCAGCTCACCCTGTGCCCTATGCATGTGTGTGTATGTGTGTATATGTATATCTATCTATCTATCTATATATATATATACACATATACACACATACACTCATGTACATATACATACCTATTCATATATAATATACATATACAGGTGGTGCAGTGGATAGCACACCAGTTCAGGAGTCAGGGGGACCTGAGTTCAAATCTCACCTCAGACACTTGACACTCACTAACTGTGGCACCTTGGGCAAGTCACTTAACCCCAAATGCCTCATCCTGGGACATCTCCAGTCATCCTGATGAATATCTGGTCACTGGATTCAGATGACTCTGGAGGAGAAATGAGGCTGGTGACCTGCACAGCCCTCCACTCAAAACAAAGTCAAGCACAAGTCATGTCATTATTTCTCTGATGACATGGTCTTCAGCAATGAAGGAAGAACACACACACACACACACATACCCATACATACCTACATATATATCTTCCCTCTAACTTCCCTAATACTGTAAAAGTTTCATGAGTTACAAATAACATCTTTCCATATAGGAATGTAAGCAGTTCCTTAATGTTTAAAGTTTAATGAGTACCTTAGGGCTTCTCTTTCCTATTTACCTTTTAATGTTTCTCTTGATTTCTTATATTAGAAAGTCAAATTTTCTATTCAGCTCTGATCTTCCAAACAAAAGTGTTTGGAAGTCCTCTATTTAATTGAAATTCCATTTTTTCCCCTGAAGTATTATACTCAGTTTTGCTGAATAAGTGATTCTTGGTTTCAGTCCTATCTCCTTGGGCCTCTGGAATATCTTATTCCAAGCCCTTCAGTTTCTTAATGTAGAAGCTGCTAAATCCTGTGTTATCCTCATTGTATTTCCACAGTATATGAATTGTTTCTTTCTGGCTGTTTGTAATAGTTTCTCCTTGACCTGGGAACTCTAGAATTTGGCTACAACATTTCTAGGAGTTTTCCTTTTGGGATCTCTTTCAGGAAGTTATTGGTGAATTCCTTCTATTTCTATTTTACCCTCTGGTTCTAGAACATTAGGGCAGTTTTCCTTGATAATTTCTTGGAAGATAGTATCCAAGCTTTGTTTTTGATCATGGTTTTCAGGTAGATTAATAATTTTTAAATGATCTCTCCTGGTTCTATTTTCCAGGTCAGTTGTTTTTCCAATGAAATATTTCACATTGTCTTCTGCTTTCTCACTCTTTTGGTTTTGTTTTATAATTTCTTGGTTTCTTATAATGTCATTAGATTAGCTTCCATCTTCTCCATTCTAATTTTTAAAGAACTATTTTTCTTCAGTGAGCTTTTGAACCTCCTTTTTCTTTTGGCCAGTTCTGTTCTTTAAAGCACTCTTCCCCTCATTGGTTTTCTGTACCTCTTTTGCCATTTGAGTTAGTCTATTTTTAAAGGTATTATTTTCTTCAGCATTTTTGGGGTTTCCTTTATCAAGTTATTGACTTACTTTTCATGAGTTTTTTACATCACTCTCAATTCTCTTCCCAATTTTTCCTCCACCTCTCTTACCTGATTTTCAAAATCCTTTCTGAGCTCTTAAATGATCTGAGACAGTTGAATATTTTTTTGGAGGCTTTGGAAGTAGAAGCCTTGACCTTGCTGTCTTCCTCTGATGACATCCAAAAGTATGGAAGGAAATACCTTTCTATCAAGAAAGTAACCTTCTATAGTCTTATTTTTTCCCTTTTGGGGCATTTTCCCAGTCAGTTCCTTGACTTTTGAGTCCTTTCTCAAGTGGAAGGTATGCTACTTTAGGCTTCAGAGGTTTTGTGTAGCTCTTCTCTGAGATAGCTCTATGGAACCTGTAAGTTCTCAGTTCTCCAAGGTGGCATAATCAAGGGAGAGGAGTTTACTCCTTTCCTGGCCTGCATTCTGGTATCTGAGCAGCCACAAGCACTCTTTTCTGTCCTGGAACTCCAAGTAGGATTTCCTCTCCACAACCACCAACAGTTCTGCCACACTAATGTTCCTTCTCACCCCAGGACCAGCACTCAGTACTGAGACCCAGAACAATGTCTAGATTCCCCCAGGGTCTGTTGTATGAGTGCCTCTGGGTTGGGTCTGGGTCCCAATCATGCTCCCCTCTCACCCAGATCGAAGAGTTTTCTTACTGACCTTTGGAATTTTCTTTGGCATTTGTGAGTTGAGAAATCTGGGAACCACAGCAGTTACCCATGATTCCACGCCCTGAAGCCTGCTCCAGTCCTGTCTGAGCTGTGGGGCCCATGCTGGGTTGTACTCCACTCTGAGCCCAGTGTGATAGACCTCTCCTGTCAGCTTTACAGGCTGTCTTAGGCTAAAAATCTGTTTCACTCAATAACCTTGTGGTGTCTGTTGCACTGGAATTTTTTACAGGTATTTTATGGTCTATTGGGGGAGAGATAGAGTAGGTCTGTCTAGACTTAAAGAACATTTATTTAATGTTAAAAAAATGTCCTTACATATTTTTCAAAGATATTTGTTCAATATTTTATTTTAAAGATATTTAATATTTTGTTTTTCCCAATTTAGAGGAAATGAAATATTAAATAGACATCTTTAAAAGAGATTATCTACTATAATCAGAACATCCAAAGCAAAAAAGGACAAATCAATCAATGACAGTATGTACTTTACATATTTTCTAGAAATAATATTTTTAAAAGATGAAAAATATAAGCTAAAGATAAAGTTTCAATTGCAAGAGTCAATTTGCCTTTGTAAGGGTTAAGGATTAATTTTTTTTTTCCAAACTATAAATCAGATTTCCAAAGAAAGCCATCAAAATTTAGAAAGTATACAGAAAACAACAAAAAAATGATTCTTAAACTGTTAGGGCCTTTTAAAATTGACTAAGCTATTTGCCACTATACCGTACCCAAGCATACTTAAAGAAGCAGGGGTGGAAATTATAGAAGTATCAGTAGGGTTTTCATAAGGGCCATCAATTGGGTTCACTTAAGGAGATGCAAGGAAGGGAGAGATCAGAAGATAGGAAAACTGAGTCACACCATTCTGTTTTTTTTAAGGGATGTGGATACAAGGAATTTATTCCAATCTGTTTTGATTTTACTGGAAAAGAGAATAGGAAAGCATAATGAAGGTTAATGTATGATATCATGTCACATGGGACATGCAATTTAATTTGGTGCCTACAGTACTATTCCAGTGGAAAAGGAAACTCTGATGTATGTGGTTTCTTTGAGGTTCTTATGGGGCTGAGAATATCACAGGACACACACACAGTCCCAAACTCTCTGCTTATTTATTCATGACAATTTCAACGGAACTAAGAAAACTTCTCTGGGAATCCTCTCTTGTTTGGTGACACACAAAAGGAATAAAGGTATCTTTAGGGCTCTCTAGTAAGTCTCTCCTCCTAACCTGAATTGACTAATTATTGCACTAGGTCATGAGCCCAAAAAGTCAAAAACAAAAGAATTGCTGCTCTCAAAGTACATGGCATCTTATACACGTAAAAGTACAAACCAAAAAAATTGTAAAACTTAAGTATAAGGTGATTTCAGTGAACAGACTCTCATAAGTGGTAGAATGAAGAAAGGCCACATATAAGAGCTTATACTTCGGCTTAGGTTTGGTAAAACTCAGGAAATTTCATTCAAGGAAGTTAAGAAGAAGCAGTTCTTTCATACCTCTAATCTCCCCAAGTTGGTGACAAGACAACTCATAATATCTAACATGGGATCCATTTCTTTTAGCTGCCATATCATGCCAAATAATATTGACCTCATGGTATACTAAGATTCCTAGATCCTTGTCCTCGATATGTCTCCCCATCTCCCCATCTTAGTGTTTTATTTTGTTTCATTTTTATTTTGAAGCCTGAAAGCAGAACTCCATACCTATTAAATTTAATTTTGTTAGATTTGACTAACTGTTCCGGCCTGTCCAGATATTTTGGGACTTTTATTATGTTATTTACTGTATTTGATATCTTGCCCAGCTTCATGACATCTGCCAATTTTGTAAAGATAACCTCTATGTTATACCTACATCTCAGTTCGTAAAAATGATCAACACAGAATCAAGATCAGCATCTTCTGTCATATCATTAGAAATATTCTAATCTTATATCAAAATATTAATTTTTGGTTTGCTATTCACTCAATTCTTAATCTACCCAGTCTACCATCTGATCCAGAGCTTCCTTTATTCCACAAGGATATCAGGAACGGATTAATCAAAAACTTTGATGAAATCCAGACACTAAACCTACAGTGTTCCAACACCCTATAATGAAAATTGTCAAGCACTTGCTTATAAAGTAATATGCAAGGTGCTGGTTGGACAAAAACAAAATAGAAATAGCCACTTGCTCCAAGGCAATTCATCTTCTTACATGGTGGAATTAAAATTAGGCAAATATGATTTAAAAAGACAAATTGGTGAGGAAAAATCCAGGGGGACTAGCACAGTCTTCACATAAAAGACTCAGTATCCTCTGCTGAGCAATTGTGGAAGCTAGGGCTTCTACAAGGTTGTGAGCAAGAGTAGGGATGTTTCCAATCTGGGGAATAGTTTGTACAAACATAGGGAAATGGGAGATGTGATGTTGAGTTTGAAGAATACCTAGCAGACTTATTTGGCAGGAGTAGAGAGTGTGTCAGAAGTAGGATAAACTGCATTTGAGAAAGCGGGTGAGAGCCAGAGTAAGAGCTTTAAGTGCCAGATTGAGGAATTTTGTGTTTTAGCCCAGAGGCAACAGCAAGACTTTGTGAGTTGTTGTTGTTGTGGTTTGGGGTACATGGGTGACATTTTCAGATATATATATATTTTAAGAATATAACTTGTCAGATGGAGGCAAACTGGAATAATGGATGCCAATTAGAAGGCTGGGAGCAAGATGAAAGTGGCATGAATTAGAGTATTGGCTAAAAGAATGAAAAAATAAAACAACTGTGAGAAACATTATGGAGGTAGAATTAAAATGATCTGGAATAAATGGTTGTCTATTGGGTGTGAAGAACGAAGACTGAAGGACAACTCCAAGTTTAACCTTGATGACTAGATGGATGATGGTTCCTAACACTGGAACAAGTTTAGAAGAGGTATATATTTAGGGAAGAAAGACTATAAATACCATTTTGCACATGTTGGGGTTCATATAAAGATGGAACACTCAATGGAGGGTCTAGTAAGCAGTTGGTGAGGTGGGACTTGAACTGGGGAAACAGAAAATTAAAGCTAGTTATAGACATGGGGGGGTCATTTGTCTAGAGATGATTTTTGCAATAATGAGAGCAATGGTGATCAATAACAAGTTGTAGAGACTGAAAATGACCAGGGACAATATTTGGGGACAATCTTAGTGAATGAAAGGTGAATGACAATTTAGCACATGTACACACACACATACACAGGCATGTGAGTGCAACTAAGGAGTATTGATTAGATCTCTGTCAAATAAAAATATAGCATTAGTATAGCCTAACACATACTAGTTCCTAGTGATGACCTTATCCATTTCTAAGTACTGATAATGTATCCTTTCGAATAATCCAATCTAGAATTTTATCAGAGAAAAATGCCAACCTCACCAAACTCTAGTCTGAAGAATCCATTTTTTTCAATTTTGAAAATCAGATTCATATTTGTCCCCAGGACTCTTGGGACACTTCTCTTATTCTCTGCAATGTTTAAAGGCATCCTGTGTTTTAACCTAAGACTTGAAGCCTACCCACATCCATATCCAGTTCCACTCAACAACAAATAGCCACAGCCAGCAATGTAACAAAGCCTGTTTTCACTGGTTATGTTATTATATTTTTATTTAAAAAGTTACAAATTCTAACTTTATTTGAAATTACGCATCATGGGAAGTGGGGGAAATAATATAATTTCTTTATACAAAAAATGACTCTAAAAAGTAAGTATTCAGACCAGGCATTTTTAATGTTCTAAAATTGAATCAATCAATTGATTTATCTCCTTAACAATGCCTATTAGAAGGAAAAAGTTGGCTTTGACAAGAATTTCTCTCAGGGTCCTATTGATTTCCCTTCCACTACTCTTCCCATCCACTACTGGATGTCCTAGAAACCATACAGTAGGACTTCAACGGTCTAGACAGACAGAACTCTGTGGTTCCAATCTCCTTCCTCCACAAAAAAGTTAAATATTTCATTTCCCTTTGCTTCAGGACTTGTTTCTCTATGGAATAATGGATGATAATGACTAATATGTTAGTCAACCAGCCTTAACCCCTGAACGTCTTATCTCAGTTAAAACATATAAGAGGCATGTACAGAGGGATACAAATAGTAGAGACTACACAGAATGTTTTGTTCCCCAAAAGAGGAGGGATAGGGAAGGAGAGTTTGCTGAAGGTTGTAGGGTGACACTCAGGGAACTCGCAGATCCAATTATCCCATATTAATAAATAGGGACACGCTTGCTCTTTTTAGAATCATAGATCCCGATAACATATATTACTCCTCCTAAAAGCTAAAGGGTAGAGTAAGGAATTTACCTAAGCAATTTCTCAATAAATCTATTTTCTTTTTCCTCCTGGAAATCCTTCCTCCATGCCAAGCTTGACAGATCAGTGACACATGCTTTCATTTAAGCACAGATGTTCACATTTGGGGACTTAAAAATAGCCTGTTTTTATGGCAAAGGAAAAGAAGACATACCTCTAAGAGCTTCTCAGCTGCTAAAAAGAAGCCTCCACTCTAGAATTGTTATCTGACAAATATTTCACGACTGAACTCTTCAGTAAATCCAACGTGTAAATGATGAACAGGGTCGGCGTGGGGGGGTTATGCTGCTATATGAAGTCTAACAGCAGTCATTTTAAAATAAAATATTTGTCCAAGTACCAGTCAGACCCAGGCACAGAAATCCACTTGGACAGAGGATGAATGGGCATCTAAAGGCCAAGTTGAAGCTGGAGTCTCAGTAAAGCAAATGAAACCAAAACCAAAACTTAATCTTATTGTATCAAGCACTGGATTACGTTTGCTTCTATCACCATTTGTTGATCCTGACCAGATAACTGCCATTCAGATCCCATAAATCACTTTCCTATCCCTGGTGTTGGGCCTTGGCTCTTCTCTCAGATGTCTTTGTGGATGACTCCTCCTTGGTGTGACCTTCATTTTTCTCTCTGTACTTTGCAGACTGAGTCCATACAGTTCACTTGCCCTGAAGGAGATGGATCCAGTAGCCCAGTTCATCCTTGCATGTCAGTGTGTTCACAGATTTATCAGTTAGTGCCTATAATAGACCTCAGAGAAACCAGCAAGTCCAACCTGTTCATTTTACAGATGCAGAAACTGAGGCTAAGTAAGGGTAAGTAATTTCCTCAGGGAGCTTCTACGTAAGTAGCAAAAAAATCAGGTTAGTCAAAAGCACTTTTGTTCATGCTTTGTCTTGGATGAGGATATGCTAAGAGCATTTATAATTCATCTTCCTACTGAGAGACAACAATCCAACAGAATGAAATGAATAGGGGCTCAGGTACAAGAACCCATTTTACATAACACAAGAAGACACATGAAAGACCTATTTGTAATTTCTTAATAGAGAGAGGAAGAAGGAAACAATATCTTCTTATTCTTTTCAGTAGATACTGTTTCTTTTGAACACTACAGTTTAGTTTAGGGCCTCACTTAGCCCTTGGTCCAACACTGATATCTTCTCTTAGCCTGGAGTGAAAATGAATTCTCAAAGCTATACTAGTGAAGTTTAAGCATTGGCAGGTGCTACTAAGAGCAATGGGCCTGGATTCAGTAAGATATAAGTTCAAATCCAGCCTCAGACAATTACTAACTACATTCCCTAGGCAAGTCACTTTGCTTCTTGCCTCAGTTTCAACTGTAAAATGTGGGTTTTCCCACTTTGCAAAGTGCCTGGTATATAGTAGGTGCTATATAAATGCTTTTTTTTCCTTCCCTTCTCCCACCTACTTTCCAAGATTGTTGTGAGGATAAAATGAAATAATAATTGTAAAGCACTTTGCAAACCTAAAGTACAACATAAATGCTAGCTAGTATTGTACTAGAGAGTTGCCTTGGGTAACAAGTGAGAAATTGTGAGATTTACCCACATGGTCACCTAACCAAGCAGATGTCAGGATTTGAACCCCAGTGTCCTGACTTGGAGGTTACAAAATACCTTAGAATCATGCACTCATAGAATTTTAGAGTTGGGAAGACTTTCTTTAGAGATAAATGGTATACACAATCAAGAAGGGAAGACATCTTGGCATGCTGATGACTGATAAAATATAGGGACTTCTCTGTGAGGACGTGTGATCAAGTGCCAAGGTCAACAAAAAAGTATTGGATACTAACATAGTGTTGGAGAAAGAGCATGGTACTTAGCCTGGCACATCATAACTAATAAAGAATGCTTGCTGAACAAAAGTCTTGGGTCCTAATATTGATATTAGCTAATTCTTTGACTAACTGTGAACATCTTTTTAGTGACGTGTATGAGGTTTTCCAGGACTGGCACCGTTGATATGAGGATTTCCCGAGCCTTTTTTCAAGGTTGCCCATCTACCTTTTGTTGCCACCTTTGACCCATCTCTCATCTGTGACTCCATGAAGCTGTAGCATGCATAGCAGTCACACATAGATCATCTCAATAGACTGGCTAAACCAGGTTAAGGGTAATCTACAGGCCCTAAACCTATCAATGAGTTAGAGAGATGTTTACTCCTGTGAAAACTTTCCCTGGAAGAATGGACAGATGAAAACAATTTGTTCCAACAGCCATGAAGACAGTTGAAGCTTGGTCAGATATCAAAGATCATCCACTGCATCTTAGGTCATCACCAATTATCTTGACCTTTTCCTACCACTGAATTTTGGTAACTCTGGAAGTATATTTGAGGCTAAGCATTGTGTGCAATTCTGTCTCACTTAAATCCAATACATTCACAAGTCAAGACACCACCTGTGATGACATTGGCCCTCTTTGAAAATGATGGACAAACAACAAATGTCTATATGCCTCAGTTTCACTATTTAGTTCATACCACGTACAGCAGAGAACACCATGCTAGATCTTAAAGATACAAAGTTTAAACAAAATGCCATCCCTATCTTCAAGGAGTTTAGAATATAGTAGAGGAAATAAGACACTACACAAGTAACTATGCAAATGTGGCAATGGCTAGAACACTGGGCCCAGAGTTCAAATTCTGCCTCAGACACTAATGTACTGTGTTACCCTGGGCATGTCACTTAACTTCTGTATGCCTCAGTTTCTTTAACTATAAAATAAAAATAACAAAGCACTTGCCACACATAGCTGTTGTAAGGATCAAATGAGATAATATTTGTAAAGCACTTAGCACATAGTAGGCATCTGTTTCCCTCCTTTCTTCCTATAACAGTTACTATTTTTTTACGTAAAACAAATCTAAGCACAGTATAGTAGGTAGAGTATAAGAAATATATGGAGGGAAGGATATACAAAGAGAACAGAAGAAAGTAGGAAGACATCAGGGACTAGAAAACAGCTAGTTAAACTTGGAAAGCAAAACACATGCAGAAAAGTAGTATGTAATTAGGCTAACTAGAAAGCTGATTAGAGCCAGACTACAGAAGGCCTTGAATGACAGACTGAATAGAATCTTTTGCAGGGGGAAAAGCAATAAGAAGGCAATGAAAGGTTTTTGGTTTTTTGGGGGTTTTTTGGTTTTTTGAGCAGGGGAGTGATTTTATTAAACTTGTACATTAGAAAGATTACTTTGGCAGAAAAGTGAGTGATCACTAAGGTTCCATCCCTTTATAAATGCTAATTCTATGATTTATGCTTCTGACTTTCAGCCTCACTGTCCTTTCAAAAATGAAACAAGTAATCTTGATTGAAAAGGTTAAGTGGTCCATTCAAAATGTTGGTTAATCATTAGATTCCTTGACTTTTGAAAGTTTTTTTCATGTTAGAATTTTTTTCCACTTGTTTTCCCCCTTGGGTCACCCTTTTATGGTTCTCTTTTTGAATCAGAGACTGATTCAGTGAGAGAATTACACTCTTAGCTGGTGGCAGTCAATTCAACTGCTGGGAGAGATTCAAAGTAATGTTTATTTGACAGTAAGTATACTCAAACTACTACATCCTGTATTATTCTCTCCAGGGAATGCAAAGCAGGGCAGCCTTGGTCCCTGCCCCAGTCATGTCCCCTGAAGGGGTGGACAGCTGAGCAAACACTTAGGTGCATCCCCTGTAGTCTTGTGAAGGCTTGGGGTTACTCTCCCACCATGTGCAAAGTCTCAGAAAGATGCCAAGAGAGTTACTTGGCAGTCTTATTATTATAGCTGACAGTGGGCAGGGGGAAGTTGTGGGTGCTTAATAGATACTTCTTGAATTAAATTGCATTGACTTGACCTGAATATTTATTGTGAATTCTGATAGTAGCCCATATGTTGCCCATTATTCTAAACTTAAGTGCCATTACTAAAGTGGGAGGGGGAGCCCATAAAAGTAATCTGAACACTTGACCTAAAAATGTCAAATTCTATTATTTCCTGGGGGTCTGAACTACAGCAAGGTTAGGAAGCTTGTGTTGATTGTTATACAGCATGTTTTGGGGGTTGATCTCAAGTTTACTGCCTGGAACATTTATCCCTTCTACTATGGATTAGCATAAATACTTTCCATTTACTATTTCTAGGAAATGGGAGGATGTGGGGGAGGGAATGAAGAAAGAAAGGGACAAAAGAGAGAGAGAGAAAGACAGACAGGCAGAGAGACAGAGACCAAAAGACAGAGAGACAGAGAGAGGCAGAGAGACACAGAGAGAAATGACAGAGAAAAGACAGATGTAGAAAGAGTTACTGAGAGGAAGAAACAGGGAAACAAGAGAATGGAGGGACTGGTGAGAGAAGGGAAGAGAGGGAAGGAGAAGACGAATAAGAGAAGAGAAAAATGAAAGAAAAATAAGGCAGAAGGAAAAGAAGGAGAGAGAGATCACTTAAAATCATAAGGGGCTTTCAGTCTTCTGACATGTGGAGGAGGAGGAATGGAGAGTGGTTAATATTTTATGTATTAGCTTTGGTATTAAGAGATGCAGCCGCTGACAGCGTGGCTGACAAGACTGAAGTGGAATTCATAGTCCTTTCATTGTTGTATATACAGTGCAGCTACCCCTGCTGTTTGTGACTGTGTGACTGCCTCTTCAGCTCCCAGGATGCCTTATTCCTTTGCTCAAAGTAAATCATTCCATTTCAGATGGCTGAACACCAAGTACATTTCTTTCTTGCACTTTCCCAGAATGCACCAGGTATGCTGCAAGCTTGGCTGATGAGGGAACATTAGGAGAAGGAAATGTTTTGTTTTCTTCCAATCAAATCCCTGTGACCTCTCCATGGTATTAAATTTGAACAATTCTCTCACTCCTTGACTTCCATGATACTGCTCTAAGGTGGGTCTTCTCCCTTCCTTCTCCACTTTAATGATATCATTGTTTACTCGTGATTATCTTTCCATGCTTCGTCTTTATTACATGCTCAACATTAAATATATAATTTTTCTTTCTTCTTTCTTTAACTTCTTAGCATAGTGAACCATTGCCTGGTTTGAATGATCGTTTCTATTTAGTTAACTGCCAAATCTTTATCATCACCCTATCTTTCCCCCAGATCAAATATATCAAATGTTTATGGCTTAACTACACCAACATGTATAATCAGACCGTCAAGCTCAACTTATTCAAAACTGAACTCATCTTCCTCTCCCCAAAAATATCTCCCTGTTTTTGTTTTGTTTCTATTTATGGTGATCACACTACAGTAACTCAGATAGATATCCAGGTTAGAAACCATGGAGTCATCTTTGGTAATGATTAATAATTTTCTCTCTACAGCCACCCAAATATAGGGTTTAATTTATTCTATATAGTGAGTTAACAAACATTTAAGTGCCTACTATACGTCAGGTACTGTACGAAGTGTTGGACATACAATGAAAGGCAAAATAGAGTCTCTGATCTCAAGAAGCTCATAATCTTAAAAACACCTTATTCCCTCTTTGATCCACCCTTCATAAGAATGCACAACTCATCTTTCCAATGCATCAGTCTGATTTTCATCATCATCCCTAATAATTGGTATTTGAATAGTTTCTTGAGATTACTAAACCATTTGATACTATTTAAGACTCGCAGATGGTGAGGTGGGTGCAGATGGGGGAAAAAAGTTCAGAAAAGCTACATGGTGTCTTCCATGAAACCTTCCCTGAGTCCTCACACACACAAATTATAAGAGATCTCTTCCCCCTCAAATTTCTCATAACATTTTGTATACTCTCTTAAACTATAGTTATTGGTATTTTAAAGATTATATTCAATGCAAATTCTTGAGAATGGTGCCTAAGTCATTCATTCATTCAACAAGCACTTATTAAAAGATTACCATATGTCAAGTGTTATACAAAATAGTAGAGATCCAAAGATAGAAATGAAATGGCCCAATCCCTCAAGTAACTTACATTCTCCTATTGAGAAAATACTATGGATATAGATATAGATGTGTACATAGATATATAGAAAGTGTGTATATGTGTGTATGTATACTTATATACATACATCTATGCATACATACATATACACACATATATAAATATATATGTAAGTATAGTAAATATAAAATATATACAAAGTAATGGGGAGAGATTCCTCCTTCCCCAATTATCATGGCCTTGGTTGACATTTTGTCATTAATTCTTTTATGAAAATTGAAACATACTAGACATAGTTTGACAGGAGGCTGAGCATGTTAAAAACACATATTGTAAGCCTTCACTCCACTGAGTAAGCCTCCTGATGTTAGGAGTAGGGATCAGTCAAAACACTGTTTTGTCCTCTTCAGTAGCTGATTAACTGTGTGTTAGACTTTACAATATCTTTTTCTTTTCTAATTTATTAATATTCTAAAGCTTTTTGGGAAATATTGTTAATTAGTGGTCATTTTAAAGCTATTATTGATTATTGTTAATATCTAGAAATTTTAGAAAACAGAGATAAAATTGGCAGAGAATACTGAGTTTTCCTATTTTGTGAGCTGGATAAAAGAGTTTGAACTTGTTATTTCAAAGTGTGTCTCAACTTTCTTCTTTTGAGGTACTATATCTTCAAGGTATTATATCTTGCTATCTATGTGCAAAAGCCCTAAGCTTAAATGATAAACTAAAATTGTACTACCCCCTTACAGGCTAATGAAAGGTTCCAAAAGACTTGAATATATGTATTAAGGAATCTAAGGAATGATGTAAATTCAAAGCAAGGGTGCTAATCCCATTCTTTAGTAATTTGCTGTATTGCTTTGCACTATGTTTTTCCCCCCAATGCTTGACTCTATGGTAATATTAAACAATTTATAGTATAATTCAGTCACTTTATCTTTCAATCATATTCACTCTGAAGGCTAATTTCCTTGAGTGCCCTCCAACTAGAATTCTGAATTTTAAGTGAAAGGTAAGCAACCAGATTCAAGAATTAGTAAAGAATTAAGTTCTTAAAAATCATTAAAGTAAAGAGGTAAGCAGATGCATAAAAATAAAGTAACATGGATATCAGTTATTATTAACAGTTTGGAGTGTCATTTAATATACATTACATTGGACTTATGGAATACACAGTGCTTGATATGGTAAACATTATATACTTTCCATAAAGGACTAAACCACTGCCATTTGGGGAAATGAGTAATTTTATATTTCTCCAAGGATCTTTAAGCTGATTTATTCCAAGCAGAACTGGATGTTCAAAGTAATGAAAGCAAGATGAGATGCCATTCTTGAGTAACTCCTGTGTCACATACATGGTTTCCATAATGTATTATATAGAAGTCTATGTTGGTTTGTCATTAAAAGAATGATCATTTTGGCCCCAATAAATGTAACTATGAGTATTTCTTCATATGAGAATTGAATCTCCCGAGGGAAATATTCTATTTGGAAACGTATCTTGGAAATGGCATATTTGGCTCAAACGAGGATTTTAGAGGATTCTAGCTGCTTGTTTGTATGTAATGTCTTTCCCCAAGAGTGTGGGTATATAAATAGATTCACAAAGGTCTTATATTACACAAACTTTTGGCTACCAGCACTCTCATGGATTTCCATAGTTCAGCATTACAATAGTATAGATTTCCTAAAAACACAGAAGCTTGGAGCAGGTAGGCACTTCAGAAAACATGCAGTCCAATCCGCACCTAGACAAAATTTCCCTCTACAACATACCCAACAAATAGTCATCCAGCTTTTGCTTGAAGAAGTCCAACAGGAAGGATCCCACTCTATTGGCTGGCAAGCTTCCTGTGCAACGACATAGGTTTCTTTAGACAACCTCCCTCTTTTTTAATCAAGCATATTTGTCTTCATATCTTTAGAATTTCATTCCAAATAGCTTCTCTTGCCTTCTGAGCTGACTATGCCTAGGGAATTTTTGTTCAAGGGACTCTACCATCTTATCTCTGCAAACACTTAATGTGTGTCATTCATTTAAGTAAAATTTGTCAGACTTGGAGGACAGCAACGTTAACTATTGGAGTACTAGAAATGTTACTGCCGAGGACATCAGAGAATGCCTATTAGATTGGAAGATCGTTGAGGAGAGGGAGGACTACATTTTTTTCACCACCATATCTCTTGAAGCTCCTAGCATCATGACTTACATATAGCATAGAATTCAGATTTGTTCATTAATTCAATGATACATAATTTAATGAACATTCATCAAACAAATTCAAAACCAAACTACCCCTTGAAACTTCTAGCATCAGACCTTGCACATGTAACACACATTTTAAAATGTTTACTAAACACAACTCAATATTAATCATGTATACTCAATAAATGGGTTGAATTAAACAAGTCAATTTGGTTAAAGGTCTTTAAGATTAACATAACGACTATGGATACCTCCTATGCTCTCAATAAATGGGTTGAATTAATCAAGTGAATTTGATTAAAGATCTTTAAGATTAACATAAACTTTCACCCATCTGGGACACTTCAGGTATAACCTAGCATGCAGTGGAGAATATGAAATAATAAATACTTTGTTATATTGGCTTCTAGCCTTGTGAAACTAAGACTTTCAGATCATGATGACATGATCTTATAGCACAGAGTTATGTTTTCAGTGTTTGAATCAACTCATTCTACATAATCAGAAACTGAAGCCCTGAAATAATCACAAGCTTTAGAATCATTAAACAAAGAATTTTTTTTGGAGGGGTAAGGCAAGTAAATGTCAACTATCTGAAGCTGGATTTGAACTCAAGTCCTCCTAAGTCCAGGGCTGGTGTTCTATTCACTGTGCCACATAACTACCCCCAAAGGAAGTTTTTTAAAGGACAATTGAAGCTAGGAAGACCTATAATATCTGAAATATACTGTTTCTGAGCCTTGAAGTTGTGGCAGGCTGAATTTGTTGCATTTCCAGCATTTCCACATGTGACTCATCATGATGTCCAAACATAGCCCACAAAAATGAATCAGCTTCCAAAGTGGACATTTAGCCTCCAGCCAACTGATAGTTTTTAGATTCTCTATGGCATTCTAAGATTTGCAGCTAGCTAGAGGTCTGTCATTTGAACAGTGAATGTGGTCAAGAATTATTGAGGCTATCACAATGAATTCTTCCAACTGATGCCTGATCCTAATGGTTTAAAAGAGATAGGATCTTTGAAATTCTTAAAAATGAATTCTAAATAATTTGCTTTATTTTCCCATTAAAAATAACTATCCTGGGAAAATATAGTGCAGCATATATCCTATCTCATGGCATAAATTTTTTTTTGTTTTTCTTTACAACAGAAATGAACTTCATGTGAAAACAAAAGACATCAATTAAATGTGTTTAAAATAATTCCCTCCTAAGATGAAGTTATTATTGATAGAGAAAACTTTATATATTACCCTTTAGTTTTATCATTTTTTGCTTTAGGGTTCAGAGATGGAAAGATCCAATATTCTTGCAAAGCTCAGAGGCAGTCACACTGACATGGAACAGAAAATATAAATATATAACTGCTCATCTGGTAACTTTCATCAAACATTCAGAAAAGAAATATTGCAAATAGAAGAAAAACCAAATACTAACTTAGTTTGCTATGCCTATACCTTATTTTTGGAACTCAATGTATTCAGAGGTAGAGTATGTTGACCCTTAGGTAATGTCATCTGAAGGATGCTATGAGGGTTTGGGGTCAGAAAACACAGCTGCTCCATGGGTCTTGCATTTGAAATTCTAACCAAGACAGTCCTCTGGGATTGGAGCACTATCTCCAAAAGACTTCTATGAAAAGTACACACATTCAAAACAAAAGGTCATATATAAATAGCTAGAAGGGACCTTAGAGGTCATCTACTTCAGCCCTGTCATTTACAGATGAAGGAACTTGGGTCCACAAAAGTGAAGTGACTTACAAAAGATCAGACAAATAGAAAAGAGAAGAGTCACGATCATAACTTAGGGCTTGACACTGAGCCAGCGTTCTTTCCATTGGACCACAGGGAATCAACACATTAAGGAAATTAAAAATAAGCAGGGATTAGTTCATTAGATCGAAGGAGATCCCTAAAGGACTGCAGCTTGGTTCAAGTAAAGGGGATGTAAGAAATAGCACCATGGATAGATGGGAGACTACAGATAGAATAAATAGCACCAACTGGGTATAAGGTACATAGGACTCTAACATACTCACTCTGATCTCCAATATTGCCTACAGACCCTACCTGTCTCCCTCCTCTCACCTATTTTAAACATCAAAAAATTTCTTTGTTACATCATATGGATGTCTCCCACCTATGAAATGACTATCTGAAATATATACTTGAATAATCACATGGTAAGGAAAGGAGATCAGGATTCAGGGTCAGAAGAACTATGTTTAAATCTTATTCTTGATTACTTTTGTGACCTTTTTGGAGCAGAGGGGCATTTACACCCAGTCCTTCCTCTCTGGGTTTCTGTTTCCTCCTCTAGAGCCCCTTCTAGAGCTAAATTACTAGAGATAAAGTTTATTTTTCCTATCCTAAAAGACAAGAGCATGCCTCCAATCTCTTTTAATTTAAAAAAAAGTCAACCATAACTATGACCCTATATATCTCCAGTCACAGAAACAAGTCTTTTACCTTCTTTTTTTTCAGGCAAACCCTCTTTTTTAGACATCTCCACAATCAGCATCTACAAAATCCACTGATCATGCTGTGCAGTTGACAAGAGGAGGATGTGTATAGAGGAAAAAGCTCCAAGTTCAGCTCTTCCATCCTTTTCCCTCCATTATACAGATAATATATTAAATATGACACTCCAAGATAACCAGCTTCACTCTCTGCCCTTATCAAAGCAGAAACTATCTCCAGGTGTGTGTCACTTTGCTCTTGTTCTTTATAAAAGGTCAGATCTTCAACAATATAGAGAAGCTGAGGTTCTGAGCAGCACTAAATATTTCCGAATGGTGGAAAGGACACACCAATCTACCAACTCTTGAAATTTTAGGAAAATTTTCTGTTTTCTAGAGTAATAGTTCATGACACTAGTTTCACCACGTCATAATTCTCTGGATTCCTTTCCCACAAAAGGGAGCCTAGGCAGTGAACCAAGTGACTGATTGAAGAGAGTTGATTGTTAAATTATCAGTGCGAGCATTAAGACCTCAGAAATTGGCAAATACCATAAAACAAGGCTTAATTAATTGTTTTTTGGATTGTCTAGACCTAACAAAATGATAAAAGGTTAATACACACTAAATTTTAAACTATGTCCTGTGTACATCCTGTTTTTGAATGGGTAGGAAGGATCATAGATTTAGAGCTAGAATGGGTTTAAGAATCCATCCAATTTAACCTTTTAATTTCATCAGTGGGGACTTTGAAGGTCAGAATGATTAATGACTTACCTGAAGTAACACAGGTTCTTTGTAGCAAAGACAGGATTTGAATCTAGATTCTGTGACTCTACATTAACATTATTTCCACTACAAAACATTCTTCCACCAAACACTACTCTAAAATATGACTGAATAATCTATTTTTCTTTCAAAGGATTGCTTATTAATGTTTAGTATCCATAGTGCCAAAGTTAGTGCTATTGTAGCTCAACAACATATGCATTCTCCCAACCTACCTTACTATGCAAAATTTCACAATAGGACTTAGGAGAAAGGGAGGCTTAGGAACCAACGATCAAAAACCTTATCATTGACAGTGTTAAAAAAGATGAGGACCTAGGAAAAATGGTCGTACTGACATATATGCTAAGTGATTAAAAAATATATAACTTTATAATAAATAGTGAGGGTCACCACAGGTCAATCTGGACCCAGTTCTCAAGGGGACCAACGGGGAAAAGTATCTAAAGAGTCAGACAGGACACAACTCTAGCTTCAGGATCCTGGAGCCTATAGTTCCAGGAAGGAGTGAGGGAAGCAGTGGGGAAGACCAGCCCTTTTCTACTCACAGTTCCTACTATACCAGAAGATAGGATATAAATATGACATTTTAACTTGACAAAGTCTTGAATTTCTTTGTAGATTTGAGTGTCAGAAGCAGCCTGTGAGTTACTGAGAAATGGTGCAGTTCTCTGCATTTTGGAGGAAGAAATCTTCACAGAAGCATATACAAAATTCCTGAGTTGCTGACAACTTACTCACCTAGGGTCACACAATCCAGTATGGATTAAAGGCAAGACTTAAATAGAGATCATCCTAACTCCAAGGGCAGCTTTCCAGTTACTACACCATACTGCTCTTAGAGCTCTCCTTGCACACAGTAAGCACTTAATGGCCATTTGCTGAAATGAATAGAATTGATATTGCATATTTTACCAATTCACATTTTAGTCAATTTCAGAAGTATTATGTTGAAGCTACAAAGAGAGATAGCTGCTCTTGGGATCAGATAAAATGGACTCAAATTTTATCTCTGCAATAGTACCTAAATGACTTTAGGCAAGTGACTTCCTTTCTGTACCTCAGTTCTCTAATCTTCAGGTGTCTCTTTAGATCCTGAGATCAAATCCACAGTTGTATTAAATCAGAGCAAGCCACTGCCATGAGACTACTGTCTTTTATCAGGAAAAAAGTGTGAAAACACCCACTATTTCCCTGGTGTCAAATACTCCCCTTTCACAGGACCCCCTGATATGATGGACTCCTTGCTGTCCTAAGTTTTGGAACTGCTACAACTCAGTGGGCATTCCAATAAACTTTAGTTTGACCTTTCCCTGCTTCTGGAACAGGCATGGAGAACTTGTGCCCTTGAGGTCACATGTGACCTTCTAGGAACTCAAATGCGGCCTTTCAACTGAATCCAACTGTGAAGGTTCCCCACCCTTGCTCAAGTTCACCACCATCCACTTCTTTAATCACTACATAGATTATACACTTTGTTTTCATGAAAGTCCACCCGTAGGTACTGCTGCTCCTGATCACCACCTCCATACCATGATCCCTCCATTCTGAATAACAGCTATCTACCCTCTCCCCTGGAAACCTTGAACACCGGCCCTGGAATCAAGTAGCTTTCACTTGATTTTGTGGCCACAAACCATTTCAGTGTTCCTGTCTACTCTCCCCAACTCCCTGTCCAACTACCCTTTCTCCCATCACTCTATTGTCCTCCCCATTTTACTTTAAGTTTCTTGAGGGCAGAGTTGGTCTTTCTTGCTTATATTTGTATATCAAATGCTATACCTGACACTTAACAAATGTTTAATAAATCTCTCTCTCTCTGTCTCTCTCTCTCTGTCTGTCTCTCTGTCTCTCTGTCTGCCTCTCTCTGTCTCTGTCACTCTGTCTCTGTCTCTCTGTCTCTCTCTCTGTCTCTCTGTCTCTCTCTCTCTCTCCCTCTCTATCTCACTGACTGTCTCTTTTCTCCAAAGTCCTTAGCATGCCCAATAACACTACAACATCACAATAAGATGTGATGGACTCTCAGTGATATTCACCTGTGTCAGTTATCCTTTGCAAAGTGGCCTGGCTGACTGCTTTCCTGTTTTGGTACGTAAATTTCAGTGCATATAAATAATAAAACACTCCCAACCATTCAGTTGAGGAAGGTTATTATATTTCATATGCAGTTAAAAAGCCAGGGTGTCAGAGTCATGCTTTATGGCATCACCCCAGGCACATGCATCATTTGTCAAAATCCTTGCTTCAATAAAATCTCTTTATGGCTTATATATTTTATTTGTGATTTTATGAGGAATATCTGAAACATCAGGTATTCATGTTGTAATCACTGTTTATGGGAAGGCGCTGTATCCTATGATCCAAGAATTCATGCAAACCTGTGACGGAGACTGAACAAAGCTAAGATTTGGACAGCAATTCTCATGATATCCCTGATACAAGGCTCCATACCTTTGCAGCTCTATCTTTACAACCCTTGCCTACCTTGCCAGAATGCTGCGATAATTAATTAGGCATTAATTTTAATGTCCTTTAAAGAATCAAAAGTGCCGTGCATTACAATCATTAGAGCAGCTTTATGGATTTCTGCCTGTTTTAATGGTTTGCACTGATTACTTTCCTTTATTAATACGTTAAGATTAACCCCCAAATCGAAATGTTTCTACGAGATTTTCTATTTTTAAAGATTAAGATTTCTTCATTTGACAATTTCAATTGACATAGAAACATGTACAGATGACATCATCAGGCTTTGTTCTACTTTTTTGTTCTATGAACCCTGTTACTTAAAACAAGAGAAAAAGCCGTCATAATATGGAACACAGAAATGCTTCCCAAAATGGCAACACCAGGAGCCTTTGACTGGACAGTAGTGACATAAAATAACAAATATAATAGTCCAAATTAAATTTGACATATATGTAATCACATAACCTTTTTTAACTTTAGATTCATGGGGTAACTTAGAGGAATGGTATTATACTAACTTTATAACAAGGGTGTTGAGAGAGTGACTAAGTGTCTTGGCCAAGGTCACATGTCAGTTTAGGTAATGGAGCCAGGTCAGATCTTTTGACACCAAGTCTAATCAATATTGGGGAACCGAAATAGTAAAATGGGTAGAGCATCAGACCTGAAGTCAGGAAGGCTTCTACATTCAAGTCTGGCCTCAGATACTCACTAGTCCTGTGACCCTGGATAAGTCACTTAACCCTGTTTCTCTCAGTTTCCTCATCTATAAAATGAGCCAGAAAAGGAAATGGCAAACCACTTCAATATCTTTGCCAAGAAAACCCCAAGATGGGTCATGAAGAGTTGGACACAACTGAAAAATGACTCATCAACAACAAAAAGAACAACTAGTAATTGTTATTTTTACTCTATACTTCTGCCTCAAAGAAGATGAAAGAATAAATGAAATGGCAAATTTAAAGAAATAGGGCACAAAAAGACAAATTTCCTAATTGGGTTTTTATTTTATTTTTCATTATTGCTAATGTTTGTTGATGCTTTTTTTTTTTAAAGTCAGGACTGGTGATTTCATGTGTATGCAAAGCTTCTGTAAGAAATTTCTCTCTACTACTACCACAGACTGGCAACTGTTCTCCATCTTATAGTCTTAAAGAATTGCTCAGAAAATGGGCAAGAGAGGTTAAACCTAGGATCATACAACCAGTGGGTGTCACTGGCGAGACTCGAACACAAATTATTGTGATCCCAAGGTCACTTCTCCAAGCTACCTCTCCTATAGGCATAGCATGCAATACTAACTTATATATAGCACTTCCCTCACGGCAATTCTTTGAGGTAGATGGTATATTTTGCACAGAACTCCCCATCCCCATTATACAGATGAGAAAGTTGCATCAAAAAGATTGTGACTTGACCATAGGCACATAGGTAATAAGTGCCAGGAGGAAGATCTGATCCCTTCGTTTCCTCAGACTGGAGCCAAAACCATAGCTACTAATGTCACATTGTCTGCTATTACGTAGCTGTCTATCAAAGTATCAAAAACAGTTTATTAACATGTATTTATTGAATAGCTATAAGGTGCTTTTTATATAATAGAAGAATAAAACTAAATCAATTCATAGAAATAAAATGAATACTAAAGATATAATTTGTGGGTAGAAAGAATATGACAATTCTTTCTCCATATACATGTATGTGTGCATGTACATACATAAACATATGTGTATATACATATATATTCATGTGTAAAATAAATAACCAAAAACATAAAATATATAAAAATTATATAATGTAAAATAACATATAAATATTAACATTATCAAATAAGATAGATGCTAAGTGCTTAGCACAGTACCTAGCACATATAAAGCATTATATAAATGTCAGCTATGATATCGTGAAATGCAGGACATCCCAAAGTTAGGCTTTAAGCCAAAGTTCTAAGCTACATAGTTTAAACTGCCCTAACACTTTTGGGACTCCCTGTATATAGTCAAAAACAATGAAAAGAGTTATATGTATATTTTGTTATATAAACAAATATACACCTAAGTACACATATACATATATACATATTAACCTATATATATGTATGTATATATATATATAATATATAAAATCACAAGATGTATTAAAGTCTTTATTATGTGGTACAGCAAATTAGAGACTAAAACTTTAAGTAACAACTGTACAGTATAAAGTGTACTCTGTCCTGGTCAGACCCCTTCTGGCATATATGCTCCTTCTGTAGACCTCATTTAAAGATGAACCTTATTAATCTTTTCTTCTTTACTAGCTCTTTTCCCTCAGATTGCAAACATTGAGTCTCCAAATATTAAAAAAGAAAACATTTTTCCTTGACCTTAATACTCCCTATAGCCCTTGCTTTTCCCTTCTAAACTTTCTAGAAAGAGTGATCTACAATGATCTACAGTCATTGCCTCTGCTCTCTCTCACTACCTACTCATTCATCAACCACTTGCAATCTGGTTTCCGTCCCCTCTGCTCCACCAAAACAGCTTTCAAAATTACTAATGACTTCACTGCTACTAAATCCAGTGGATTTCCCCCCACTTCTCATTGTTCTTGACATCTTTGTCATGCTTAGGCTTCTAGACACATTCTCCCCACCTTTATTTTTTTTTTGGGGGGGGTTGATATATGATACTTTCTTTAGTTTTTTCTCATATACTTCTGACAGTTCTTTTGTCTCTTTTCCTGCCTCCTTATCTTTCTCTTCTCTTAAAGAGAGACATCCTCCAGTTTTCTTCTCTTGAATCTCTTCTTTTTTTTCCATATTCTCTCCTTCAGGATTTTATCCACTCCTGGGGATTCAGTTAATACCTGTATACAGATGACTTTTCCATGCTCCTGTTGTGTATTTCCAAATTGTTTTTTGGACAGCTATGCGGTTGTTCAGTCTTTTCAGAGGAGTTCAACTCTTCATGACTCCCTTTGGAATTTTCTTGGCAAACACACTAGCATGGTTTACCATTTCCTTCTCCAGATCATTTTACAGATGAAAAAACTGAGCCAAATAGGGTTAAGTGATTTGCCCACGGTCACATTGCTAGTAAGTATCTAAGGTCAGATTGGACCTTAGGTCTTCCTGACTCCAGGTGATGGTGCTATATCCACTGCACCACCTAGGTACCCCATATTGGATAATACCTGAAAACATCACCCCATCCCCCAATTAATTTCTAATGCTGAATTCCTTATCTATCCTTTCATTCCTGCCATGGCCCCTGATCTCCATTTTTGTTGAACCACCACAGTCTTCATAATTCGTAAGAATAATAATCCCAAAGTATTTTTAAAAAATGTTCCTCTCACTCCTTGTCTATAATCCATTTCTAATTGTCTTTTTTTTTCTATTATGGCAAAGTAGCTCGGATCTATCCTTTTGTCTCACATAATGCCACTGACTGATTTTCAGGCCATAATTAAATCTCACTTTAATTACTATATTAAACTTCTTTCTGTTTAGTCTAGAGGTTCTTTATTCCTTTGTGTCATGAATCCCTTCTGACATGCTTTTAAGTTATTGGAGGCAATTCTAAATTTCAGCTAAAGATCAATAAAAAACACATAATCATTTTCTCATCAAAGTTGATAAATATCCTAAAACCAATGTAAAGACCCTTTGGGATCTGTAAATTGTAGTTAAGAATCCTTACTCTAGTCTATTCCTTTTTGAATCTATCATTTATACTGATTCCAAAATAACATTTGATCTCATTACTTCTCTCATCAAAACCTATATTGGCTTCCCATTGAAAAGTTACAAAATATAAACTAATATAAACTAATATACTTGTTGAATGACAACCACAACCTGATCCCAACTCATTTGCAAGTCCTAGACTAAATAACTGCTTTTCCAGAAAAAATTGGATTGTTCTCATGCCATGCTTATCCTACCATCTCTAATCTCCGTGCCTATGTTCATGCAATCCCTCATGCTTCAGACAGGCTTCCTGTCCCACATCTCCATCCACTGAAGAGAATAGTCAGAGGGTGCCACCTCTTCCATCAAACATTTGTTCTTATTAGCTTACCTTTGCACAGTTAAAATTGATTTCTCCTTCCTCAAGTTTCTCCCAAGTAGAATATAAGTCCCTTAAGATCTGTGATATCTATTTTTGTATCTCCATCATCTGGTACAAGGATTGGTCAAAATCCTGTTTTTATATGGCCTAGAAAATAATGGTTTTCACATACCTTTAAATATGATTTTAAAACTTTATTAAAAAAAACCTTCTTAGGTATTGAACCATTAAAAAATTGCTATAGATCTTTTTTGATTCATTGGCCATAGATTATTGACTTCTGATTTAGGCTTTTGCAAATAGTAGGTACTTAATAAAAAGTTGTTCAATTGAGTTGAACACAGTAATAATTCTATTGTTTTGCATATGGTAGATGTTTATAATATAAATGTTAATTGAAAAAATGAATATATAATATGTTCGTTGTCTCAGTTATCTGAAGGATGGTCATGTGGAAGAAGTAGAAGAAATATCCTACTCATCCTTAGGAGGCAAAATAGGGACCAAAAGGTTAGGTGTCAGATTGTGACTCAAAAGAAGGAAGAATTAAAAGATTCTTAGATGCGTCCAAAAATAGAATGCATTACCTTCATAAGCAGTGGATTTCCTCTCAATGGAGTTTATCAGATGATAGTTAAGTGACAACTTGGTAGGAATGTTGCAAGAATTCATTGCAGCAGAAGGAACTGACTTCTAAGGTCTGCCACCCCCATCCTATATGACTTTTATGCATTTTTAAGGTCTATTTCTAACCCTATCTGTATGAAGTCTTTCCTGACTGAGCAATTCTCATTTAATCTCCCTCTACTCTGACTTCTGCAGCATTTACATTTTTGACTACATAATTTAACATACAGGTAATTACTATATAACTGTGCAGTTTACTATTAATTTATTGCTTATTGATTTACTTAGTCTTGCCTCCCCAATTTATATGCCTTCTTCTTTGTTATCTGTGATAAATCCCCTTGCTGGCTTAGGCCCTTTGGTATTTGCCTAAATCCTTTGGTTTGGCTGAATTTCTGGTCACTCACTTGTCTAATGTTCCAATCAAGCTTCCAGGTGACCAGAGACATCTACTGTCAATAACATACCTATTCAATGAGCACCAAGGACTCTCTGCTACATCCAACTTCAAATGCAAATTCCTTTCTTTGGTTGTCAAAGCATTCCACAAATTGTTCCCTTTCTACTTTTCTGTTCTTTTCACACTTCACTCTCCATGCCACACTGTTCAGTCCAGGACCATTTCTGCAACACTGGCCTTTAAAAGTGCTCTTGCTCCTCCCATCTCTGGCTCTTGAACTGGTTAACTTTCATGTAAGAAATGTGAAGACCTCCTTACCTTCACATGTTGGATTCCCCTAGTTTCTTCACAACTAGGCTTGAGTCTCACCTATTCCAGGAAGTTATTCCCTGTCCTCTCAGCTACTAATGCCTTCCCCCTCTGAAATCATCTTCATTCATTCTGTATTGATCTTATAAGTACCTAGTTATTCTACTCTCATAAGCTCCTTGAAGGTAGGAATTTTTTTAGCAATTCTTTGTATCCTCAGCTTATCCTAACACATGCTAAATGCTTAATTCAAGTCAGATCAAGTTAACAAGCATTTATTAAGCAGGAAGTTTCCAAGTTAAATAATGACATCAAAGGTTAACATATTTTTTCATGAAAATAAATCTATGTTTCAGCACTCTAATGAAACCTAAACTGAGGATCAGCTTTAGAGTCAGGTAGAGCTGAGTTAGAATGTTGACTAAAACACACTAGCTATGGGGTTATGGGCAAGAAACTACTTAGGACTTCAGGGAATTCTCTGTCATTTTTAGTTACAAATAAGTCATATATGGGCATCAACCCCAGTGAAGTTGCAAGTGTGGACCAGTTCCCATTCCCCACTTCCCTTCACCTTCAGAAAAACCACTAAAATGAAGTGTTCATCTAAAAAAACCGTTTTAATTACCATCTCTAAGTTGCTAATTCTCATGCCTACTCCAAACTCCCTGTTGACTTCCAATATCATATCTATAACTGCCTTTCAGATAGCACAAAATAGATGGCCAGTAGACATCTTAAACTCAGTATTTCCAAAACAGGAATCATCATTTTTCCCCCTAAAACCATCTCCACTTCCAACCTTCTCTATGACTATATAGGGCAACACCATCCTCCTAGACCCTCACTCAGGTTCACAACCTAGGAATCATCCTGGATCCCTCATTCTCTCCCTCAACATATCCAATCTGTTGCCAAGAACTGTTGAATTCATCTTTGCGATATTTCTCAAATATACTTCCTTCTCTCCTCTTTATCCCCAGTGCTAAGCACTGTGGTTGGTTTATAATAGGCACTTAATAAATGTTTACTGATTGATAACTTTTAAATAATTAAAATAATGTTTATTTGGGGGGGAAGTGAGAATGGCATAGACTAGATCAAGTTTGATTTGTCCCTTTGTACATAGTGAAAATGATTAGCATTCCTAGGGCATTTTAAGGTCTATAAAGCATTTTGCATATGTTGTTTCATTTTGTTCTAATAGCAACCCTGTGGAGGTAAGTGCTGCTATTATTGCCATTTTGAAGCTAAGGACACTGAGACAGGGAAAGGTTATTTGCCTAGAATCTGAGGCAGTATTAGAACTCACATCTTCCTGATCCAACTGAGTAAAGACTGAGGCTAGCTCTCTTTTGTCTTGGTATTCCCACAACAACACCTTGATCAACAAATGATGAATTGGTTTTTTTTAATTGATCAAAGTTGATTTATAGCTGGAAAGGTCATTGATTCTAATGCCTTCATTTTAGTAATGAGGAAATCAACACTAAGAGAAGTCAAGTGACTTCTCCAAGGTCACACAGGTAGTAAATCTTAGGGATTAAACTGAATCAAGAAGAGTGTGAGGAAAACAGGAAAATTAAATCAATATCTTGATTTTTAAACTAAAAATGGAAGCAATGTTCATTCTTAACACAACTCCATTTCTATGTGATGATCGGTTTTAACCAGCTAGAAATATTCTGGTCAATAGGTACCTGTGGTTTCATTATGAAAACTGAGAAAATCTCTCACTTGGCTCTATTTAAGTTTCATTTGGTCCGTTCCGCTTTATAAAAGCCCTTGAGAGGAGAGCCAGATAGCATCTGCTAAAGGGTGTGTGCTTAAATAAAATCATAATCTGCCAAAGAGCAAATGCTGCAAATGTGTTGCTGTTGCCAGACTTTTTCCAGTTTCCATTCTCCTTAGGTTTTCATCTTTAGTCACATACTGGGTCTCCAAAACAAAAAGATATACATATGGTGCTGAAGGGCTCAGGAGTTCTTGGTAGAAAATGAGTAAGTAGCTGCATGTGTCCTGTACCAAAAAAAAAGAGAAAAAGACCTTCAAAGTTTATTTTTGCAGTTTTCAGGGATCAGCTAGTGTTGCAGTGTCATATGAAAGAGAAAATCTGATCTCTTCAATTAAAAAAAATTAAAATGCTTCGAAAAGAAGTCAAAGTGAATCTATTTAAAAGGAATTTCTAAGCATAGTAAAACTGGACAGACAGTGGAACATTGGGAAAAAATGGAAATGGACAAAGATCACTGGGCTTCCAGGTTTAAGTAATGTTACAGTCCAAAGAAAAAAAAAGGAAGGACATAAATATATACTCTTTTATTTGGTGAGACAATTGCATGCTGACAATAGAAATGGTTTTGGGTTTTTGTGTCTCTTCAAAGTCCCAAAAGAAAGGCAGCAAGAAAAATGCACAAGAAATCAAATCAAATCCAGGCATCCTCTGGATCAAGTACATCTATTAAATGATTCTCTAAGAAAAGCCTTTGATGGTGAAGGGTTTCATATGGTGCCTACACACAGCAGGATAAAAAAGAGAAAGATCCTTGACTGAAAGAGTCATCAAAGGAAGCTCTATGAGGGGAAAGACCGAAGGTCATGGAGAAGGGCATTGATAGTACAATTATTTATTAATGTAATTGTGTAGAAATGAGATGTAAGGTGGTATATAGATTGATGATCTCAGGACTAAGAAAACCTGAGCTCAAGTGCATTCTCTGACATAGAGTAACTGATGCTGGGCAAGTAATTTAACTTGGCAGTGTCCTTGGAAAACCTATAACATTGTAAATTGTAAAACGGGCACAGATTTTTATTAGTGGAGGGAATTTTCTCATTTGAAGATGTAAATGTCAGAAAAATCAAAATTATCTTCCAAAAAGGAGACAGGATTACCATTATTTAAGGATTAAGGAGTTGAAAAATTAATAGGCAACAGGAATAACAACTTCAATTGCACCTTGCTTTGTCCAGCACAATGGCATAAGAATCTTAAAGCTTTGCCAATGTATGTCCTCTAAAGGAAAGAAAATATACTGAAGGCTTACCATCCTGTAGCCACAAACCCAATTTCATGCTTCCATGGGATCAGAAGCAGTTTGCTTGATTGAAAGGTAACTATAGCCATAAAAAAGGTTGCAGTTTTGTGAAACTAAAATGTTTATCCTCTTCATGTTATACCCATGTTTTAAGCAAACTGTGCTGGCTCATCCACATTCTAGATCCTTTTGAATGACCCTGAAGTCATCCAAGGTAATACAATAAAAGAATACTTTGGTAGAGGCTGTCAAAGTCTAATTCCCATCCTAGCAGTTCCTTGAATTCTTGTCCTCATTATAAAGCTCCATGTTTCCCTTTGTATAGCATGTAATAATATCCCTAGTTCTCCACTGGTATTTTATCATATAGTGCCATTTACTGTTTGTCATCTCTTAACATCAATATCCAGATCAATACCTACTTGATGCAGTTTTTCCTGAGCCCTCTCAGTGTATATACAAAGAAAATTCAAGAGTACACTCTACCTCTTGAATTTTCTTTGTATATACACTTTTCTAATTTTCTAATGTATGTTGTATCTCCCCTTAGAAGGTAAGACCATTTATGGAAGTGAATGTGTTATTTTTTTGGTTGTATCCTCAGGAACTAACATGGTTCTCTAAACATGTTAGATGGTTAACACATGTTGAATTGAATTGAAATAAATTTCCCTCATATAGCATGACTTCAAGGTCCCTGGGGGTAAGGACGATATTTACATAGTTCTGTATACTTCCCAGCACCTATGATAATCCAGATAACTATGGTAGTAACAAACATGAGGATATGGAAACTCACAGCATGAAAACTCCCAGACTATGACCTCAGTGGTTACAGATTTAGAGAGTAGACTAATGATCAGCAGGAAGAAATGCCTTGATCACAGTTACATAGCTTATAATGTCAGAGGTGGAATCTGAACAGTGAGCTTCCTGACTCCTGGATATTCCATGCCGAAATTAAATGAGCTTGTTGGATCTCTTGAGATAGCCCCATAAATGAAGCTAGGGCTGATTAGTACATAGATTGGATTAAGAAATATGTTTCAATAAATTAGCCCATTATTCCCATAAAACACCTGCTGAGTTAGTAGAATTTGAGGAAGCAGTAGTCATTCCAATGAATTTGGTGTTAGAATGAAAAATGGAAGACAGATAGCTAATGTTAATAGCAGCTAACATTTAAAACTTGCCAAGCTCTTTACATATTATCTTATTACCAACCTCATTTCAGAGATGAAGAAAGAGGAACCTTGATCAAGATCATACAGTAAGTGTATGAGGCAAGATTTGAACTCTGGTCTTCCTGGTTTATAGTCCAGTCCTCTCAACTAGGCAGAGGGCTAACAGGATGGTAACATAACTCTTATCAAAGATTGACTTGTAGTCATTTTCAAGTTTCTAGAGTATTAACTTGCATCCAGACTTCAAACGTTGTATTTCTAAAGCTATTCATTTTCATGAGCAACACTTACCTAAAGTTTTTTCTAAGGTTTGGGTGAGTCTGCAAGACTCTAGTAACTCTTTGAACCAACAGATCAAGTCTCTCTCCTTAGTAAACCAGGAGTGTGTAAGGTCTATGAAGCATCTTGTAATAAAAGGGATCCAGGAAATCAAAAGTTTAAGGACCAAAGCTATAGTTTCATTCCTATGACCAAGGTTGTTTCTTTAGTTGGTAGCATATACATATCACAAGAAAAGCACCATCTATCTTTGGGCATATATGTATATAAATGCAAGTATGTATATATGTATGTTTGTGTATGTATAAATGTATATTCATATGTTTGTGTCTTTGTATGTATATATGTGTATGTAGCTATCTCCATGTTTAATTGTAGCCTTCTAGGGGGAGAAGAGAGAAAAAAGTAAAAAATGAAAAGTGAGAACAAAAGAAAACTTACAAGAAAGCAAAGAAAAGGCAGCCAACTCTAAAGACAATGCGTAGTATTTTTTATATAGGCTTTCTTGAAATGGAAATTTATTGTTGTATATTTTGAATTCTCTCATGTTCTGCTGTGCACATGGAAATGCTTTTTTTCTTTTTTCATATTATATTTAAGTTTATAATGGTTCTTTTTCTTTTCTTATTGTGTATTTAAGTTTAAAATAAATTAATTTTAAAAAAAGAAAGAAAAGCAACATCACAAAGGACAAATGCCAAAAGAAAATAAGGAACAAAGACCTTATATAAGACCAGAGGAGAAGACATGAATTTGTGTAATGGAAGTAGAGAGAGTTCTGGATCTGGATTCAGGAAGTTCAAATATTGTCCTTAGTTCAAATATGGCCTCAGGTACTTAGCTGTGTGACACTCAATGGGCAAGCCACTTAAACCTGTTTATCTTTGTTTCCTCATTTGCAAAAGGAGCAGCTAGGTGGTGCAGTGGATAGAGCACCAGTGCAGGAGTCAGGAGGACTCGAGTTCAAATCTCACCTCAGACACAACACTCAACTACCTGTGTGACCTTGGGCAAGTCAGTTAACCCCTATTGTCTCATCCTGTGTCATCTCCAGTCATCCTGGTGAATATCTGGTCACTGGATTCAGATGACTCTGAAGGAGAAGTGAGGCTGGTGACCTGCACAACCCTCCCTCACTCAAAACAAAATCAAGTGCAAGTCATGTCATTATTTCTCTGATGGCATGATCTTCTTCAGCAGCGAAGGATGAACACACACATTTGCAAAATGAGCTGGAGAAGGAAAGGGCAAACCACTCCAGTATCTTTGCCAAAAAACCCAAAATGGAGTTACAAAACATTGGACACAACTGGAAACAACTTAATGCATATATTAAATATCAAGCATAGTGCTTGGAACTGGGAGTATGAGGACAAAACCTAAACACTCCTTGCCTTCAAAGAATTATCTTCCACTGGGCAAGTGCAACACATACAGAATGCTATGATGCCAAAGACATATATTTCAGACTCCTTCAAATGCTCTAAATATCTAAGTGACTCAATATTTAAAGCTCCATGACAAAAGACATGCTAGATACATTAACATTGTCTCTGAAGTAAATTGCATTTTGTTATGTATGTACAAGGAGAGTAGATTTTTAAATTACATATAGATCCACGCAAATGACAGCTTTGACATGAGAATGCTCTTCTCCTAAAGAAGCCCTTGACAGTTGATCAGATTACTTGTGATAAGATCTCCCCACCCAATCTCCATCTACAATCGAGTCTTGGTCTTCAGCATTTATTCATATTCTTCCTTCAATATTCGAATACTCCCCAGACCAAGCAAACTGACTCCTCCAAACTGCTGACATGAAGCTACAATTGTAAGGGGTTGAGAAAAGTAGTTTGTTTCTGTATCTACCAAAGTACTTTCAAATCAGTTTTGAATGGACAGTAGATGGTATCCCTCAATTTCAAGGACTTGAAGAAACTATTTCAGTTGTATTTTCTCATTCTTGGTGGATATCAATGCTTATAGGGATGAAATTAGCTTTATTTTTTTTTACTATTCTTGAGCTTATTATGACTTTGCATAAAAAGTGATTCATGTTTTGCTTTTAAGTCATTCAGAAATTTCTCCCTTAATAGTTTATTTTCCCTTTCACCTCCCCACCAGAATTCCTCTGCACACTGTCCCTTCCTTGTTTGCCTTGGTATAAAGTGTATCAGTCATGGAGTAAAAAATAATCATCAAATAACCCATAAGATCCACTGGTACCCTCCAGATGTACAGAGAAAGTGAGAAAGGCCATAATAGGTGGACACCTTGTGGCAAACTTGAGGGGCCACAAGGATAAGAGTCACTCAGGATGGGCAAGCATACATGGATTGTGAACTTTATCCTTCAAAAGTATACATAAATCAATGAAACAGACCCACAGGAGTGCTGAAATATTTGAGCACAGAGGAAAAAGTATCAGTACTGGAATCTTTAAAGCCTTAGCAGCTAGCTAGTAGAGTGGATAGAGAGCAAGGTCTAAAGTCAGCAAGGGCTGAGTTCAAATTTGGTCTCAGATACTTACTAGCTGTCCAGATCACTTGGCCTCTCTCTGTCTCTGCCTCTTTAAATGCAAAATGGAGATAATATTAATACCACCCACTTCCTTGGGTTGTTGTAAGGATCAAATTGAGATAATATTTTTAAAGTGCCTAGCACAATTCTGGTCACATAGTAAGTTCTCAATGAATGCCTCTCTCTCCACCCCCACTCCCCATAGAACAAATACAGCAAAGTGTTCTAATTATTAAAAAACTCCTTAGAATAGAAACAAGCATCCTGACTAGAGGCTGTAGTTGCCTTATTCACTGAGATAACTAGAGCATCATACAATAAAGTCTAATTGTAAAATTATTCCCATCACAAAACAAAAATGGAAAAGCATCATCTGTGCTTCCATTGGTAAACAGACTTCTAAAGTACTTCAGTATGATAAGCACTTCTTAGACTGGAAGTTAGAAATCATATGATCAAAAGGCATTGAGCTTGCATTCAATAGGAAGCTTAAAGAGTAACAAAATGTGGAAATGCAAAAGAATGAGTGGAGGTCAGAAGTCAATGGGAGGAAAAAATATCAATTCCCGAGTAATTTCTCCAAGTGACCCTACTTTGACCAAAATAAACTCAAACAATGGGTTGGAAAATCAGAGAATATCTTGTGGTTACTGGACTTGGTTATACCTTTAAAAAATGAATGCATCAAATGTCATAACATTCAATGACTTCAAAATGTGAGCAATGGCTTGCTTAAGGCACTGTTGTAGTCTAAAAAAATTTTTTAAAGCAATGACAGGAAAAGGAGACAATTTGAGTTGAAGGACTCATCTGGTCCTAATTCAACTTTCCCAGTCAATTTAGGGATACTCCTTACAATATCTGACTGAATTATAGATGTTAATCATTTGAAGAAATAAAAGGTGAATGGCAATGGTGGGAGGAGGCTACTCAGAAGAAAAGCTACAATCTCCAGGTTGTTTTAGGATAGACTCTCTTATTATATGTTAGAATAAAATGGCTATGTATGCCCAAACTCGAGCCAATGATAATCTGTCTAAAACTAAAAGATTCCTGAGTTTCATCTGATTCAAGTAATATTCACTACGGAAGAAATCAGTTACAACAGGTTGAAGGTCTATGGAATTCATTACATAGATATGACATGATGAAGTTAGTTATTAGTAGGCTACATTTCAGACCAGTTGTATTTGTATTGGTTAGGAGACCGATATAAGCGGTTCATGGGATGATATATGTCAGTATCTATTCTTAACTGACATCACTCCACTTCTTGTTCCAATCAGGATTTTTGTTTTACCTTCCCTACCCTTGCCTGTGGGTTCTAGACTACTCACACCCTATTATTCATTTCTACTTTAGTAGGAAATAGATACAAATTTCCTAGTTGGATCAGAAGCTTGGTTCTCTTTGTTGGAAGATATTTGCAACTGTTCTAACCTTTCTGTTCTTGATTCTCCTGAGCTCTGTATTTCTTCTCAAATTTGCCCTTTTGCATCATTGAACCCCTGGTTCTCATCTATCTATTTATTTACTGCTTTGTCCTGATCTCTGGTATTTGCATTTCTCCCAATATGTGTTTGATGTTTAGTTCATAGTTCATCTTTGGTTCACACTGTCCTTTCTTCTAGTTCTCTGGCTGGTATTATCATCTATTGATTGTTTTCTTACTTTCAAGTCCAATTCTTTACCTTACATGCACCAAGGAGAAGGTCCCCCCGTAGTCAAGGCATGATGTTTTAAGAGGAGGATTCTACACTTTAATGAATCTGTGATTTCATTGATGTATTTCTTAGATTAATGCAGTGTACAACCCATGTTTGCCTTTGAATGATTTTGATTCTTGCCCATGTTTACCCATAGATCCTCCACAATATCCAGGTCTTTCTCTAGGTATCTTTTATATTTCTACAATTATAGTGCAACACTGCACTTTCTTACTTCTATTACTAGATATGCCTAGAGCATCTCTATTAGTAACTGCATCCCATCTAGCTACATAGCCAGTCCATATCTTCCTGCTGCCTCTACCTAAATTTTCTTCACCTGGCCACTCTACAAAGAACCTACAGATTTCTGATTCCTAGTCCCTAAGGAAGTTAAGCTGCTTAGCTTTGGAATTGCCACCCTAGATATGTGCAAATTTCACAAGTAAGTGGATGAATGCCAATGAATCTAGACCAAACATTCTATCTAGTTGTTCCCCTAACCCCTCACCACAAATCACTGGTCACATTTCACATGTCATCCAGTCATTCTCTCAGGCCATCCTGGCTCTTCCCTGATACCATTTCTTCATGTTTTACTTTCTTCTTCAGGAACAAAAATCAAATAAATACTGCTATTGCTTCTGGAAAGGACATGTTTATTAACTACCCTAAAGATCAATTTACCATCAATTCCCAGAACAAAACTCCCTTCCTTGACCACCACTTTATTTATTGTCTATTAAAATATGATGTCTTTCAAGTCAGGATTGCCTTATTTTTTTCTATTTATAATCCCAAGGTTTAACATAGTTCCCGCTATATAGTGCTTTCCTTAAGAAATGATATTTTCTTCCAGTGGAGAAAAGCACTGGATTTGAAGTCAGAAGACCTGGGTTCAAATCCTGTGCATCACTTACTGAATCACTTTGGATAAGTCACCTACCTCTGTGAGTCTTAGTTTCCTCACATATAAAATGAGAGAATAGGACTCAATGATCCTACCTTAATTCATTTCCTGAATGATACTCTTTATGCTACTTCCTGTGTATGAGCAATGATTAGAAATATGCTGTAGCTAGCTTACTTGTAACCATCATGTATCACTACATTGGTCTTTGGTTCACAAGACTTCACTTTTTCAGAGACTACGGGATTTTAAGGTTCACAGTCATAAAGTAAATATGGTGTCCCTGAGAGAATATGTGTATGCAAAAACAAATCTCACATAAAATACACACATACTGTTTATATGTATATACCCAAACATATATAGAGAGATGTGCATTATGTATATAGGCCTTTTTTCATACATTTTGTTTTATTCTGGATTGTTAGCCCAATGATTTTTAAATAATCATATATCTACTTGGGGATCCTTTGAAACGTTCTTGGGCCCATGTAATCAGGATAATGTCTTCTGTAAAAGGACCACAAGAAGACCTTAGTATTGATAGAGAATAGGTCATCCTCACACCCCTTAACATCAGCAAATGCCTTTTGCTAGCATATAGCTATGCTAGCAAAGGCTAGCATAGCCTTTTGCCCTGTCTTATTCCTCTTTTACTGTTAATGATCAGAGGATTATTACAACATATTATCTTTGTATGAGGCAGCTAGGTGGTGCAATGGATAGAGCACCCAGTGCAGGAGTCAGGAGAACCTGAGTTTAAATCTCACTTCAGACACTTGACACTCACTAGCTGTGTGACCTTGGGCAAGTCACTTAACCCCAAATGCCTCATCCTGGATCATCTCCAGTCATCCTGATGAATGTCTGGTCACTGGATTCAGATGACTCTGGAGGAGAAGTGAGGCTGGTGACCTTGCACAGCCCTCCCTCATTCAAAAATAAAGTTAAGTGCAAGTCATGTCATCATTTCTCTGATGGCATGGTCTTCTTTGGCAATGAAGGATGAACACACATCTTTGTAGTCATATTTATCAGGGAATCTCGCATTTTCCCTTTTGGATGATATCAATGAAACAGAACACATAGTACTTTCATGCAAGTCTTCAGACTAGTTAAGGAAGAAAGAGAACAATATTAAGACAGTAGGGACAATCAAGAAACAAATTATCCGGGAGGGCAAAGAGCTAATAAGATAAATATAGAGCGGACAGAATAATGGGTGATAAAAGTGGAAGGGAGGAGTAAACTTGGAAGACTTCTTGAGGGAATTGAGTTTTGTTTCAGGGTTCAAAGAAGATCATGGAGATGGACGGCAGAAAGGAATCCATCAGGTGAGGGGAGGATAGCATCTAATACAGAGAAAGCTGGCACAAATGAATTTTGAGTCATGTATTTAAAATTTTGGAGCTAAGAAAAATAAACCAATTATTGTAGCTAAAGCAGAAGGGCTGTCATTAGTGTATTGAGAGATCAGAGGCGATTAGTCCAAAAGTGGGACAGTTAATGGTCTTTAATGTTAGGCAAAAGAATTTATACTTCATGTAGTTGGCAGCTCGAAACTCCAAACCCATAGATGTGCCAGCCTACACACAGTGTTTATTTTTGGGAACAAGTGAATAAAAATCATCCGTGAACATTCAGCAGATAGTGTTTCTGTGGGATTCATAAATGCTTCTTTGAGGAACTGAGTCGATGGAAAGAGTACTAAGCTTGGGATAGGGGTTGAAACTGACTTATTTGACATAGGGAATAGCCAGGTAAGGAAACTCCCTCTATTGATCAGGTTGACATTTTCTCTGAAACTTTTAATCTTATAGAGTTGCCTAGAGCACTGAGAGATTAACCACTTTCCCAGGATTACACAGTCATTGTGTGCCAGATGTGAGATGAGAACCCAGGTCTTTTTGGTTACTATGCCATGCTACCTGGAGTTTGTATAAGGAAAGAAGTGCCCTCAATATTAAATCTATTTACTATTTACCATGTGCGTGACCTCAGTACAGTCAACAGGTTCTGAGCTGAAAAGGAAGGGATAAAACTGGATGATCTCTAAGGTCCCTCCCAATTCTAAATCTATGACCCTATGGCACTGGGATGCCACTTCTTCACCAAGATGCCAGTCCAAGAGGTAAGGAGGAACAAACAACCTAGCACTCAAAAATATAGACAGCTGTTATATTTTCTTTAAAGGAAATTTGAAAGTGAAATCACAGGCCCACATAATTTCAGTCAGTCAATAAGCACCTCCTATGTGCCAGATACTGTGCAAAGCACTAAGAATGTGAAGAAAGATAAAGACAGTCCCTACTGATGAGTAGTCAAAAATCTAGTGGGGTAGACAATGTGCAAATAATTATGCACAAACAAGACATAAATGATAAGCTGGAAAATGATGAACAGATATAAGGCACTAGAATTAAGAAGGAATGGGAAAGCCTTCTTATAAAAAATGTGATTTTAATTAGGACTTGGAGGTTGTATGTTTCCTTTTGAAAATGACTCCAGAATAGAAGTGAGAGAGGATATAGAATATACTGTATATCATTATGACATTATATCATTTAGATCCTCTAAAATATAGTAACGAAAGGAGCTACCATCAGATCAAAACATCTGTTCTTCATCAACTGACAAGTCACAGAGAGATATGTTTCTGCTATGCAGGTTGTAACCTTTCTGACCCTAACTTAATACCTATGTGTGGTTAAGCAGGTAGACAGCATTTAAAACACCAGTGACATTTCTTCAGGGGAAGGTTTTTAATGAAGGCCTGACAGCCCATCTTGGTAGACAGATATCTACATTCTAAGTGGGTCCTACCTAAGAGATTTAGATACACAGTAAAAGAGATTACAGCAAAAATTGAATCAGGGGCCCTAGATAATTCTTGTTATTATTTTAGAAGGATAGAGTCTAGAGGTTAATGTTTTTGGTGTCATGGTCCCATGTGGCATTCTTGTAAAGTCTATGAATCCCTTCTCAGAATGCTGTGAAATGTATAAATTAAAATACATAAGTATATATGTTGAAAAATAAGGTGCCATTTTTCCATCCAAGTTCACAGAACCCCTGAAATGTATCCACTGATCTCCCAGGGCTTATGAACCCCAATTATAAACCAAAAACAGAACCTGAGCTTAATGCTAATGTTACTGAAGCTTATTTAAGCTCAGCAGGTGGTGGGTGGTGTAGATTGACTTAGTGAGTGTACGTGACCAAATTAATGGAACTCAGGCTCTCCAGTGAATTGCATGGTGACTTTAATTTTTTTCTTGTTTTAATTTATAATCAAAAATAAATATGTACAAACTTTTGAATTCTAATGAGAATCTAAGTATATATAAAAGACCTGAGTCAAACACAGATGGAGCTAAGCATTGAAGACTAAGCTTGAGGAGTCAGTTTAATGGCCTCACCCCCTCACCAATGAACATTATAGAAGAAAGCTGACATGATGTGAGATTTTAATACATCATTTGCATATACCAAGACAAGTCATATTTTCAACAAATTATTTACCCCTTGTGATAAGACAAAGTTAACATATAAACCAGGTGTTAATTCTATCTCCCAATATCAGCATTAGTAAATATCTCACATTTCCAACAGCCAAACAGCCAATTTCACTGGTGTGTTCCACCATCAATTTCAAGCACAATATGGTCTAAAATGGAATTTATCATCATTCCCCCAAATCCTACTTCTTCTCCTAACTTCTCTACCTCAATCAATGATCTCACTTTTCTCCTACTCATCCATGATATGAGCACTGTAGACATCTTCAGCTATTCTCTTGCCTTTGTCTCACACATTAACTCAAACTTAAATTTCTGTTGATTTTAATCTTTCGTATTTATCTTCTCTTTACTATTCACACAAATAATTTCACTTTATTCACAGAAATCATTTATAATTCTAATTTAACCACCACTACTACTACTACCACCACCACTACCACCAGTACTACTACTAATGCTGCTACTACTACTACTGCTGCTGCTGCTGCTGTAGTATATACTATATACTATAATAACCTTCCAGCAGTTCTATATAACTTCACTTCCATCCTCCTCCAGAGAGGAAAACTTGAGAAGCAACCTGAGAAATTCCTTCCTATTAGGAGGTCAAGGTTAATCTTAATAATACTGAAGTCTGGGTTCTTCTCTATGGATTATATTCATAATAAGAACCGAAAAATAGGAATTTTGCTGTGAATTTTAAGATTAGGCTTAGGACATTTGATGTATATATATATATATTCTGCTTGTTAAGACATTTTTGCTTTACATTTTTGCTCATTTATCAAATAGAGCAAAGTTGTGTTCATCCATTGCATGTGCTATTACAGAAATGGTTTTTCCTAGTGTACAAGTGACTTCATGCTTCTCCCATGGTTCAAAAATCTTTTGTATCTCTATTTTGCCAACTAGATTAAGATGTAGTTGACTGAGCTGACTTTTGAGGTCCTCTAAAACTTGGCTCCAATTTGAGTTCCTGGTCTTATACTATTTCCCTTTTTCTTCCTAGCTTAATTCAGTATCATCTGCCTCCAAAAAATATCCCCTATGTCCCATCCTCTGCTTCTTTGTCCACACTATCACTATGACTGAAATCATCTTGGTGACTGAATTTGAATGTATCAACTAAGGAGCAGGGTGAGACAACCATCTTCATTACTCAGTTTTCCTTGATCTTTTCATTAAGAGTAAATTTCTGCTTTATTTTAACTCCCTTTACCCACATCTTTTGTCGTTATATTCTAATCTACATTATCCCTACCAATTTTCTTCTCTCCTCTGTACTGTGTAAACCTCAAGAATACAGTCATATTTTATTTGTACTTGGGGCAACTTTATTACCTAGAATATGGTACTGGACATGGTACACAATTAATAAATATATATCAAATTACTTGAATTGATAAATGACTTTTAGAAGCTGCATTTTGGTGATTTTCAAAGGAAATGTTAGTAGAGATGTAAGAGTAAGATCAGCAACTTGTATTACATGCCGACAATGAAACGCTAGAGCATACCTGGAGACTACTGCAAGAATCATAGAAACTCTATCCATAAAGCCAAAAGATACAGGATCCTCCATCAATTTCTCTTGCTTTGGGCCTCACTACTAAACTGCCATCTAGGTTATTTAGGTGTCTGTGAGGACATTGAAGATAGATTATGAAGGTGTCCCAACAATTTCCTTAGTGATCTTTTATGTGTATTCAGTTTTTTCTGGAAAAGTAAAATGCTTGGAGGAATATTAGTGAGAGTGATTTAGAAATTAACCCAGGGGATAAAAACAGGCTTATAAATGCTTAAAAGATCAACAGGGAGAAGAACATAATCACACAAGAATAAACCCTCCGTACTTCATCTTCTGTCAAATTAGCACCTATCTAAATTTACAAGACACACGCACACACACACATAGAATGCCTTCAAGGATATTATTTGATTAAGTTGGTAACCATTAGTATTATCCTCACTGTAAATAATCAAGTAGTTGTTTGTTTAAAAAATTCAAAAAAAGTATGAAGATTTAGAAAACAAAGAAAATGATCTGTCTTGTGGGAAAACATTAATTTTTGCCCTTGGAAAAGGATTAAAATAATAGGCACCATTTTCTAAAACTCTGCACATACCCTTCAAAATTAATTTTGTCCTCTTAATTATTGAATGTATTTGAGTCTAAATTTTATGTATCATATTCTCCTCCAGTTTTAGCAGCAAATGCTGTTTTTAGATTGTTTATTTTATAACAGACACAACTGTATGATTTTGTCAAAGGAACTCAGCTCAAATCCCAGTTCTGTCACTTGCTATCTGTGTGACCTTGGACAAGTCACCAAACTTTTGTGAGTCTCAGTTATTTTCATGTGTAAAAAGAGCAGATGATCTCTACCATCTTTTTCAGGTCTTATATTCTATGAAAATCTATTGAAATAGCTTGAAGACATAGTGACTAGAATTCTGTGCTGGAAGAAAAAAAGATCTGATAATATCTTGGCAAAGGCCTGAGGGTGACTTCTACATACCTTGGCCAAATTCCTAGTATGCATTTGTGGTACCATTCACAGACAAAATCAAAAGTAACCTCTATATGTATATTGAAATATGTCACATATTAGTATTGCACATAACATATTAAAATATTCATTGCTCATTAATATAGTACTGGTTACTTAAACGATCAAATGTATCCTCGATTTCACTGATTTCAGAATTCCTTTCGATAACACAAACAAAATCTACCCATGCCATTCCTGCATATTCTGTATAACTCTCATCCACATGCAATAGTCAATAAACATTTATTAATTATCTACTATGTGTCAATAATTATGTTAAGTTCTGGGGATACAAATGAGAGTGGGAATCTCTTCAATCAAAGAGCAAACAATAGTGGGAGAAGACAATATATAAAGGGAAGTTGAAAGTGGGGGATGGTGGAAGCCAGGAGAGCCAGAGGATATCTGACAGGACATTATATTTGTGGAATCAGGACCAAGGAGAGCAACTGATGGGAAATGAAATAATGTTGTCAAGATTGCATCCACTTAACATACAAGAAGATGCCAAGAAGACAAATTTGCTTTTGTCATGAGACTTGCTCATGTTATCTTTTGGATATACAATTCTTTGTTAACATCCTTTACTTCTAGCTTTTGCAGTTTCATGTAAGCTATATGTTGCAGCTTAACCACCACACATTTTTCTACTGCCTTCGGTGTGATTCTCATCTTATTTCTTCAGAGGCAATGGTATTCTAGGTCTTGCTGCCATTAACCAAGAATAGAAAAACGTTTACATTGAAGAGAGGGAACTTTGCTATATATAATAGGAACCTTGGAGTAAGTAAAAAAATTTTATAATTTCCCAAAAGCAATCCAGTTCAAACTTCTCCTTTTCAACTCTGAGGCTTTCCATATCTATTGTCTGCCCAGAGATATGTACTGTTAAATAAGCTCTACAGGGTACCCATTCAGATGTATATTGAAATATGATTAACAAACATTCTTCGTCCATTTTTTCTTTCTGACATGGATAAACAGACCAGATTTCTTGAATGGTCTTCTAAGAATTTCTACAATGAATATAATCAACATAGTATCACCTGTAAAGCAATATCTAGAGGACTTCATCACCTGCTAGAATTCCTCCTCAACCTAGACTCTGAAATGGATTTCCTCCATCACAATGGTAAATATTCCCTGCTTTACCTCTTATTTGTTATTTACTATCAAAGTGTTATTAAACAGGGTTGTTTCAGTTTTGATGCCTAACAAGAGATTATGAACAATCTTGATATATGAATAGGAGACACTTTGTTGTAAAAAGAAAATTTAGTGTTTAATTTTACAGGTTGAATTTTATTTTCACAACCAACCAAAAATGAGCACAATGTGTCCCTATGTCACATTTACATTTACTTTTTCAGTCAATTGTGAAATGATGAAGATATGTGTCATTAAGTGTCATTTTTAAAAATAAAGCTTTTCCGTGCTATGTCTGTTTAGACCATGTAGCTACACATGTGCAAACAACTGAAATTTTGTCAAAGGACCTGTAAACAAATCCTGGCTCTGTCATCTGGTGACTGAGTGATCTTAGGCAAGTCATTTAATTTCTGTGGGCTATTTTTGGCATGCCAACCTATAATGCATATCATATGTATTTAATCACATTGATCACTATATCTGAAGAAGCATCCAACACTAAAAATGCAGAGATTACAATGTAAATATTTAGACATTTATATTTTCAGTCCTAGGAAAATGTTGACAATATTGTTAAACGTAATGCACTTTTTATTCTTTCACTTTCTAATGCTGAATGATGCTACAAAAACTCCATGAACTTCTTAAACTACCTCACACATTTACAACCTCAGAAAAAGCCAAATAAAGCCAACATTAGGAATTGTTCCATGGTTAAACAGAGCTGAGTCATTCCGTCTTTTGTAAAATGTAGAGAAAATTGGTTTTTTAAAAAAATCCATGCCATTTTGGTTCTCAAGTCCAGTCAAGCATAGAAAGTTTTACTTCTACCAGTTCTGAAAATTGAAAGCGATTCACAAAGCTCAGTGTTTTTGTTTTAACGTCCTTTCATGAATGTGTAAGAAAATGTTCTTCATGTCAGTAATAAATGACAGTCATGGAATTTTTGGCAGCAAATGTTTTAGCCGTCCACGTAAAATGGATGAACATCCCACCACCTAGATTAATCCGTGTTACACTATGTTACTACAGAGAATGATAATAGGATTCTGCTCTTATACTTGCCATGTATAGAATATTTTATCCACTACATAATATTAAATGGGCAAATAAGATCAGCTAGTGCATAAACAAACATATATACACAAACTGAAGCTTTGAAAATATGAGAAAGAGAGAGGAAGAGAGGAAGGAAGGAAGGAAGGAAGGAAGGAAGGAAGGAAG
>CM053770.1:59140741-59168232 GCA_028658325.1 Potorous gilbertii
AAGGAAAGGAAAGGAAAGGAAAGGAAAGGAAAGGAAAGGAAAGGAAAGGAAAGGAAAGGAAAGGAAAGGGAAGGAAAGGGAAGGAAAGGAAAAGAAAATATTCTGTCTGAGATCTGGATCTGACTAACTTCTGATGACAACTGCTTTCACAATGGACCTTAAGAAATTTGATTTTAAATGTCAAAATGGAGAACACTTTCTTCCCTTATATTCTGCCACCCCCCACCTCCCTTCACTACAAATTCCCTTTTCTTTTGAAAGAAAACAACTTCATTCCAGTGACAAATGTCCTCAATGTGACTAATATGCAAAGAACTATAAGGGAGGGAGGAGAAGGAGGAGAGGGAGATGGAGAGGAGAGAGAGAAAAAGAGAGAGAGAGACCTAGAGAGAGAGAGAAAGAAAGAAAGAAACGGGGGGTGAATAATGGGGAGAGACAAATATACTGTACTTGTCCAGAATCTCTGAAATGTACCCAGTGATCTGCCTGGCAGGGGCCTCACTTTTAACACAGCCTGGATCAGTACTTCATTTCAGGAGCACTTCAGATTGGTCAGTGCCTCCTGAAGGGATTGTTCTCTTGTACACTGAAATGTTTTTGATAATTGACTAATGCACTTATGCATGTGGCTCTTGAAGAGCTCATATCAGGCAAGCTTAATTGGTTTCAGGCATGACAAACAAAATCAGGGATAGATCACTTTATCCTACCTGCTTTCAAACCTAAGGGGACATTTTTGTTATTCAACTAATTTTAGCTTCCTTAATCAGCTGGAGATTTCAAGATTAGACATTTCAAAGTGAAACATATCTATATTTTGTAATGGATTTCAAGATAAAATTAGTTCCCCCTTCACTTCATTTCTTGCTTTTGGATTAAACACAAATGAATATAGCACATTGTTTATTTGCTCCCCTGCTATTGCTGAAATAATTGGTTGATCTGTACCATAGGTCACTGGTTAGCTTGAAAGGTCAGCTATGTCAGAAATACACTGCCCTCTGCTTTGGACCTACAACTGTCAAATCCACCCAGCATCTGGGTGGTTGTAAAACTTTACAGACCAATCAACAGAGGAAATGATAGTGACTGACATGATTCCTCTTGTCAGCTAGTATTCCCTGAGCAAAAAATGCCATTGCTTTTGACTCATTTCATGTTGCTTGAATATGTCATTTACAGTCCTTGACTTCCAACTATTACAATAACCATCAGTATTTTCTTCAAACATAAAATCTACCTTTTAAAATATCTACTTCTACTTCCCCATTGTTTACATCATTTTCCAACCTGAAGGGTCTTTAATCTGAGGTTCTATTTTAATGCCCTTCCCCAGGCCAAGTGTGTGACAAGAAAGGACAGTTGATGAAGCTATATGTCATTTTTGTTTTGTTTTTTCCCTCCTGATTATTGGGACCTCCCTTCCCTTTCCAGAGGTGGTAGGTGTGTTTCAGCTTCAATCTGTGAATGATTTTTATTACCCTTTCAGAAAAAAGAGGTTCCACAAGGATGGATAAGAACAATTGTCCTCAGTTTGAAAAGGGAAGGGAATGAAGTCTGCACATTATAGGCCAGGAAATTTGACTTCAAGTCTTGAGAAATTCTAGAATGATCATTAAAGTGATAGATGTTGAATATTGAGAAAAGGGGGATTGGGAGTAGAGCCAAGAGGCAAGACTAGAAACAGCAGCTCGGCCAAATCCTACCAGCATTCCCCTCTAAACAACTTTAAAATAAGGTCTTAAATCAAATTTTGGAGTAGCAGAGTCAACAACAAGTCAGGGTGATACATTTTTCCAGCCTAACAACTTGGGAGTTTGGCTGAATAGGTCTGGGACACTGGGGTAGAGTCCAGTACATGTGGAGACAACACTAATGGTGGACCTTGGAGGCAGCCACAACAGCAGTGGTAGCTTCCAGAGCTCTCAACACAGAGGCAGTAAGAGGTGTTGACAACTAGTTAGAAAGAGATTAATGGGGACCTTTTATTGTCAATGGATAGAACTGGCACTGATTGGCAACTCTATTGCCCATACACAGCTCTAGGTCATAGTTCTAGGCTAGAGAGGAGCATTTCTGTTCAATCATAAAAAAGGTGGGGCCCTGATCACAATCCCATGACAGAGAGTAGCACTAGTGCTTGCTGGTACAGGAGGGCGGGGGACCTAGTCACAGTTCTAGGGCCAAGGGGAGCATGAGTATTTGGGGAACAGGGATCCTTTCTGGGTAAAGACTAGAGCACAGACCAGGAGAGCAGTGACCACACCACTTCCTGGCTCACAATACTTTGGAAGCACCAAAAACTTGCAAAGCCCCAGAACTAGCTCTGAAAACAATAGCTCAGAAAAACGCTGAAGCTTGGAGCAGTGCCTCTCCACCCCCAGATAAGCAGAACCCAACTTTAACACAAAGTTCAAACAAGAAATGGGCTGGAAAATGAGCAAACAACAACAATAAACAATAATTTGACAATAAGAAAGCTACTACAGTGGCAGGAAAAGTCCAAGATATACATTGAAGAAAAAAACAGTATAAAAACAGAAAGCCTCAAAGAAAAATGTTTAGTGGACCCAAGACCAGCAAGAATTCTTGGAGGAGTTAAAGAAAGCTATACAAGCAACAGAGAAAAAAATGGAAAAGAAATGGGAGTGATATAAGACAATTATGAAAAGAAAATTAACAGCTTGTTAAAAGAGACACAATAATGGAGAAAATAACATCTTAAAAACCAAAGTTGGCCTAATGGCTAAAAAAGGGGTGGATTGGGGAGAAAAATAAAAATTTACTGAAGAAAAGAACTTCTTAGAAAACATAATAGGCAAAACAGAAGAGGAAATACAAAAATTCACTGAAGAAAAAATTCCTTAAAATTAGAATAGGGCAAGTGGAAGCTTATTACTCCATGGCAGAGCAAGAAACACTAAAAACAAAAAAAAATTCAAAAGTTTGAAAAAAAGAGAAGAAAATGTGAAATGTAAAAGAAAAACTGACCTGGAATATTGATCAAAGAGAGATATTTTAAAAATTGTTGGGATACTTGAAATCCATGATAAAAGAGCCCAGAGATCATGTTTCAAGAAATTATAAAGGAAAATTTACCCAATAACTCAGATCCAGAAGGTAAAAAAAAAATTGAGAGGAATCCACCTATCACCTCCTAAAAAAAACCCAAAATGAAAACTCCAAGGAATATCATAGGCAAATTCCAGATTTCCCACTTCAAGAAGAGAAAGAGAAAATAATGTAAACATCGAGAAAGAAACAATTTGAATATCATTCAGCCACAGTAAGAATGACATAAGATTTCCACCTTAAAGAAGCAGAGGGCTTCAAATATATTTTAAAAGGCAAAAGAGGTAGGATAAAAACAAAAAATAACCAACCCACCAAAACTGAGCTTCAGGGAAAAATGATTATTTAATGAAATAGTCTATTCAAGCATTCCTGAAGTAAAGACCAGAGGTGGGTAGAAAATATGACATTCAAACACAAAACTGAAGAGAAACATAAATTTACTTGTTTAACATTAAAGAGAAATCATAAGAGAGTCAATAATGTTAAACTGTTTACATTTCTATGTGAGAAGATAGGGATGTAATTCCTAATAATTTTATCATTATTAGGGCAGTTAGAAGTAGTCTACATAGATGGCATCAGTATGAGATGATTAGGCTGAGATGATCTCAAAAAAAAAGGAAGGTAGAAGGGGGAAGGGGGTGGTAGAATGGGGAAAAGTATCTCACATGAAAGATGCATGCAATGCCACTATGAGTTCTGTATCCCCAGAAGATCAAGGGAAAAGGAAAAGCATAAAAATATATAGCAACTCTTTGTGGTGACAAAGAATTGGACATTGAGGTGATGTCTATCAATTGGAGAATGACTAAACTATTTATGATGTTTGATTGTGATGAAGTACGATAGGTATGGTTTCAGAAAAAAATGGAAAGACCTATATGAACTGCTGCAAAGTGAAATTAGCAAAACAAGGAGTTCATTGTACACATTAACAGTAAAATTGTAATGCTGATCAATTGTAAAAGACTTGGCTACTCTGATCAATACAATGATTCAAGAAAATTTCAAAGGACTTATGATGAAAAATGCCATCCACCTCCAAAACAAAAAGAATTGACTAACTCTGAGTGAAAATTATAGTTTTCCCACTTTATTCTTATTTCTTGGCAAAATATGACTAACATGGAAATATGTTGCATGATTTCACATGAATAAATGTTGTCATATTGCTTGCCTATGGATGGGGGAATATTGACAGGAAGAGATAATTTAGAACACAATTTTTTAAAATGTCAAATAATAAATATTAAAAATACTCCACATATACACAAACACCTTAATCTGCATTATTAATTTTTTTTTACTTTAAATCTAGAAAGGGAAATAGTAATTAAAAAGAACATGGATTAATCAAGAAAAAATTATGCCAAGTTAAACTTATTTCATTTTTTACAGGATTGCTAAATAAGGGGCTGTGTTGTAAATACAATTTATCTGAATTTTAAGCAAAGATTTTGAGAAAGCATCACATGCTATTTTCTAGTGATAATGAAGAGATATAAAATAGATGGTCATATAAGATGGATTCAAGTCAAGTATATCAACAAACATTTATTAAACGCATTGTATGCTAACAGATTTAGAACATAAACAAAAAAACCAAAAACGAAAAGAGTCCATTTCTTCAAGGATCCTACTTCCTAATGGGGGCCAGACTCAGATCAGTGTCATCCAATAGTTTGATGTTGATGTGGCAAAAGTTCTACAATACCTGAGGAATCGGTATTGCTTAACTTTTTAATATGTAATTATCTTTGATAAAAGCATTGAAGGTGTATTCTTCAAGTATTCAGATGACATTATGTTGGAAGAGATAGCTAACAGAATGAAGGACAATCATGATCAAGGAAGAAATTGCCAGGCTAGAATACTGCAACAAGTTTAATAAGAGAAAATTCAGTATAGTTATAAAAAATACAGTTTTACATTTGGATATAAAAATCAACTTGAAAAGGACAAGGTGGGAGATTCATAACTAAAGAGTAGTTTCTTTATAAAAGGTATAGAGGTTTTAACTGGACTACAAGATAAATATAAATTTACAGTGTGATATAACAGTTCAAAAGATGAATATGACTTTGAGTTGCATTAGGAGAGATTCATTTCAGGAAAATTATGGGGTGATAGTCATTTTGGAGTTGATTGTAAATAGATCTAATCTGGACTACTGTGTTCAATTCTTAGTACCACACTTCAAGAAGAATATTGGTAGAAGAGTGCCCCGGACAAAATAAAATAATTGGGATGGTAATTGAGTCTATATCATATACCAATCAGCTAAAGAAGCAGGACTGTTTCGCCTGGAGAAAAGAGGTCTCAGAGACTACATGGCAACTGTGTTTTTAAGTATTCAGAGGGTTGTCATATGAAAGAGGGATTAGGTTTGCTGTCTTTGGCCCTAGAGGGTCGAACCAAGATCAATGGAGGGAAGTCACAAAGAGTCTAATTTAGACGTGAGGTCAGGAACAACTTCCTATTCCTCCTTGGTGGTCTTCAAGCTGCTGTTGAATGACTATTTGTCAAATATGCTATATTAAGAATTATTTTTCTAGAAATTGAATTAGATGGATGTTGAGATCCCTTTGTACACTCATAATTTGTGGTTTTGTAAAATAAACCAAGTAAAAGACACAAAGAGACAGACTGGGAGATGTAAACAAATAGATTGGGCTGGTCAGGCTTTTTATACAAACCAGAGCTGGGAGAATTTTCAATATACATGTATGTATTTGTGTGTATACATAAACATACATAAACATTTCATATAATAGTTTCAAAAAGTCTTAGTACCCTCTATTAGCTATTAAAGTTTTAAAATAAACTAAGACTTCCAGGATACCCTGTTATAAATGACCAAATGCCATGCCCATTAAGTCTTCCCAGATACTTCCACAGTAGGATGGGATCTCTCTTCCTCTAAACACAAAACATTTAATATGATACTTACAACATCCAACCTTTCTATTTCTATCATTTATTATCTATATAACTACTCTATCTCCTACTAAAATTCTTGAAAGCAGGAATTTATTTTATTAATTTTTATTTTTATGTCTCTTGTAGTACCAAACAGAGTGCCTAATATGCAATAGGTTCATAATGAAAAATTCGTAATTGAACTGAATTACAAAAGAAACCTGGAGGACCTTTTTGAATTGATTGAGACTGAAGCAGACAGAATTAAAAAAATTTGTAAAATGATAATACTATTTCTGGTGAAAAACTTTGAACGACTTTGGAACTAGAACCAATACAATGGTGGTCTGAAAGACTGAAGACCAAATACATCTTTGGCTGGGGGCAGCTAGGTGGTGTAGTGGATAGAGCACTGGCTTGGAATCAGGAAAACTCATCTTCGTGAGTTCAAATCAGACCTCAGATACTTATTAGCCGTGTGACCCTGGACAAGTCACTCAACTCTGTTTGCCTCAGTCTCCTCATCTACAAAATGAGTTGAAGAAGTAAAGGGCAAAATATTCCATTATCTTTGCCAAGAGGATATCATTGCCAAGAAGGAATAAGAAATAAGTGATATACAAACATCAAATAAATGTCAGGAATAGAATTTATTAGGGGAAAAAAGGAGTAGCAGTAACCATGGTCTCAGACAAAGTTAAAGCTAAAATAGATTTAATCAAAAGAGGAAATAGGAAAACTACACTTTATGTCAATCATATTAATATTATCTTAGAGTATTTAAAATAACTAGACAGTACAAGGTTGGATTGTTGCTGTGGTGTAGGAAATGATGAATTGGTAGACATAAAAATATGAAAGAACTTGGACTTATCAAGAGTGTACCCTCAGAGAAATAGAGGACAAACACATATAATATACTTGTGTATGGTCTTACATAGATGCATATGAATGTATATGACTGTATATATAACATATATATCCACATATATACATATATATTATTAGAGGTATTTGAGTATATGTATATAAGCATATATATGTGCATATGCATATATATGTAAATGTTTGTAAGTATATGTGTGTATATGTATGTCTAAGTATGTGTATATAAATATATGTATGTATTTCTGCACTTAATTGCAGACTTGTTGGGGAAAGGGAGGAGGAAGAGGGGAAAAAAACAATGTAAAAAGTACACAGCAGAGAACAAAGACTTACAAGAAAGCAAAGCTGCACAGCTCTAAACACAATGTGTGGTATTTATTATATAGGTTTTCTTGAAATGGAAATTTATTGCTCTACATTTTCAATGCTCTTTTGCACTCTGTTGTGTACATGGCAACACTTCTTTTTCTTTTCTTATTTTGCATGGATGTTTTAGCATTTATATTTAAAATGAATTAATAAAATTTAAAAAACCCAAATGGGTTCACAAAGAGTCAGACATGGTTGAAAAACAGTTACAGTAACAAATGATTTTGTGCAAGAGAGAATAAGAACTCAAATGACTTATTTTTCAAATTTGGCCAAAATGAAAACTCACTTTGTCAGACAAAGCATTTTTGTAATGGTCTTTTTTTTTAATACTTACAAATTTGGGGAGTAGGGCAATGAGAGAAACTGACTACAAGTATTTAATGGAAAGATAATTTTAGAATAATTTAAAATCTTTCAAAATTGAGCTGAACTATGTATAAAATAAAGATCAATTTTTGTCTCCTAAAATTACAGTATTTTAAAGCTAGAAAAAACCTTAGAGGTCACCTAGTATTTCCTAGTTCAATCCCTCTCCCCCATACTATTCAGGAAGGAAACCTCTTTATACTCAGATTTCTGAGTATCATTAAGCCTCTGTTTTGACATTTTCAGGGACACAAAGCTTGTTACTTTACAAGACAGCCTATTCCAAGGTTGAATTTCTCCAGTTGCAATTTCTTCCAGTCTCCAGGCTATACACTGTTTTAGTTCTTTCCATCATGGCTTAGTTTCCACACCCCTCTCAATTGTGATAATCCCTCTGTATGCTCTTAAATTTCCTTTGTCTTTCTAGTGATATGTAATGATGGGAACTATGGGTAAAAATGACCAGGCCAAAGTTCTGCCATAGAAACTAAAAATTGTTGGAATATCCCGATCAAACTTTCTGAGAAAAAAGTTGAGATTCTCAAGGAGGGTAGACTGGTTGGGAAATGGGGTGGAGTGTCTTTGAAAAATATGTTATATAGAATTTGAACAGTTTTCTCACATAATCCTGAAAAATGAAATACACTTTGTATAGCACTGGGAATATAGTAATTACCTAATTAATGTTTGCTGAGTTGAATGGAATTTAAAAGATACATCTATGAGAGTATTGCATGTTTTAGAAAAAGAAATGACTCTGGAAATACCCAGAGAAAAGTTGAGATAAGGGCTGAGATTTGGAGGGCAGGCAGATGAGAACAAAAAATGACACTGAGATATTTACTATGCTGAACAAGAAGGCAGAAAGTCATAGACAAATGATTCATTTTCAGATCCTCAGTGTACGAGGAATAATGGACTGTGGGCTCTTACATGATAAGGGATTGGGCATGGTATGGATGAATAGGAGATAATGATTAATATTGAAGACAGAAGGACGCTCTCCAGTAGAGAAATATTCTGAGCGGGTTATGAGATAGTAATAAGTTTGAGTTTCTACTTCCTCTGAGAATGAGTAAGACTAGAAATACTTAATTTGTTCTTGAAATTAATATAACACGATTTAAATTAGTAGGTTCTGCTCCTAACTCACTCTAATCAGAGATTGAATAAGAACTTTAACTCCATTTGCTTTGCTATATAGTAAGTAATGAAAATACTTTTTTATTTAAAACCTACTTTCTTTTTGGCAGAGAAGTGGGAGAATATTAGGGCAGAATAGTGTTTACATTGTCAGACGCATGCTCTGATTTCAGTGTTTTTGTGCAATTGTTTTTCTTTGTTAAAAGGCAGAAGTCACTGGTCAGACTGGAAGGGGAGAAGAGGTATTTCTAGAAATGGTTTTGATATAAAAAATAAGTCATCAATTTAAACATTTTAAAAGAAAATGTTTTATCCACATATTTTTAAAACAAATAAGAAATAATCATAAATTTGATTAACATAAAAACCTCCAAACTTACTATATCTTTTAAAACACTTCACAATATAAATCACTTTATATTTCATCGAATATTTATAAATTAGATAACTTCCCTGTTCATTTCATGCACTGTCAATTTTTTTTTATTTTCAGGGGTAGTAGAATATTGGAAATCTCCTCAAAAGTATGAATCGTTTGTTTTAGGAACAAGACTCAACTAAGCTGTTTTCTAAACTTAGTAAACCCCACAAGGAAAAAAGGCAAAGGGAGTCATCTCTCAGAAGAGCTAAAGCTTTTCCTTACAGAGGACACTGTATAACTATCCTTCCTTTTTCAGTCTGCTGAGACCTATCTGCATCCCCAGGCAGACTCTTGCCATATCTTCACAGCAGGCACAGAAACCTTGAAATCATTTCCTGAAAATACCCAGGAATGATCAAGATAGAGGGGTGGCAGGCAAAGCAAACTGTTCATGCTGACTGTACAACTCTGCCCTCACTAAGGACAAAAGAAGGTTTAAGTTAACACATGATCTAAAATCACAGATCCAGTAGGAAAGGTCTTATTCTTGTGGTCACACACATCTTTTTTCAAATACTCAAAAGTCTTATTATCTACTCTATACTCAGAGATGTGAGATCTTTTAAATTAGTTATTTTTATTTTTGTTTTGAACTTGACAGACACCGTATACATTGGAAATATACAAAGTAGAGAAGAAAGAGAGGACTACATGAAACTGCTCTGTATGGCTTATTTTCCTCTTAAATTATGTAAGCATAAAGTTGTAATATCAAAGAAGGAATAAATGAAGGAAAGAAGAAAGGAAGGGAAGGAGAGAAAAGTAAGAGAGGAAGAGAGAGAAAGAGAGACAGAGAGAGAGAGAGAGAGAGAGAGAGAGAGAGAGAGAGAGAGAGAGAGAGAGAGAGAAAGAAAGGGAGAGAGAGGAAGAGAGAGGAAGAGGGAGGGAGAGGGAGGGAGAGAGAGTGAGAGGGAGGGAGGAAAAGGAGGGAGGGAGAGAGGGAATCCTTAAATTCCCACAATGGCTGTGTCTGAAATTCTGTGTCTCGTTCTCTACCCTAAGTCTATCAAATCTCTCTCAAGACGCAAGAAGCAATTTTTATCATGAGTTTTCTGGAATTGTAATTGACTTGCATGGATAGAAGATCTTAAGTCTTTTGAAGTTTTTTTTAATATTGTCATTTTATTCATTGTTCTCCAGGTTCTGATCACTGGACTTTGCATTAATTCATACATGTCTTCCCAGGTATCCCTGAAACCATTCATTTCATCGTTTTTTTTTATTTCTTTGATTCCATGTTCCATAATTTATTTGATCATTACCCAATTAATGGACACCTCCTTAGTTTCAAATACTTTGTCACAAACACACACACACACACACACACACACACACACAAAAGCTATCATAATTATATGGTACATACAGGCTTTTTATCTCTTGTATTTCTTTGGGGTTATGAGTTAAGTAGTATTACAGCTAAGTCAAAAAAGTATGCACAGCATAGTGATTCTTTGGATATAGTTCCAAATTGCTTTCCAGAATGGCTGAATCAGTTCACAGCTCCACCGACATGCACTACTGGGCCAATTGCCTGAGAGCTCCCAAAACAACTGCTTTGTCTCTGTTTTAGTGATCTTTGCCAATCTGATATGCCAAATCTGGTATGATACAAGTACAAAGAATGAAACATCCCATATTCAAATTCAAGTTCCATTCTAATAGTGGAGAAAATATGTGGATATAAAATAAATACGGCACAGATATAAAGTTAATAGATACAAATATATAGAAAGCAATTAGATACTAATTCAGGGGTAGGGGACCTGTGACCTTGAGGCTACATGTTACCCTCTAGGTCCTCAAGTGTGGTACTTTGACAGAGTCCAAGTTTTACAGAACAAAGTTCCTTAATGAAAGGATATTGTTCTGTAAAACTTGGATTCAGTCAAAAGGTCTCATCCAAGGACATAGAAGGTCATATGTGGTCTTTCCTGTGAAGTTGAGACTCAGTCAAAAGGCCACACTTGAGGACATAGAGGGCCATGTATAGTCTTGAGGTTACAAGTTCCTCATTCCTGGATTAGGTAGTTTAGAAGAGTGAATCCTCTTGATGCTTGGAGGCACCAAGACAGATTTCATGTAGATGGTGTTCGGGCTGCATCTTAAAGAAGGAAAAGGCTCTAGAACCAAGTAAGGCTTAGATTCCAGGCATTAGGATAATCAATTAAATGGCACCAAGATAGAAGATGGAGTTTTGTGTGTGAGAAACAAGAAGAAATTCAGTTTGGGTGCTTTGTAAAGTGAAGGAGGAGGAATGATGCCCAAACGAGTTCATGAGATTTACTGATTTAAGAATTCATCTAGTACAAACAAACCACTTTATAAGTAAGGGAAGCAAGGAAACTGTTTCAAAGTCACATGAGAAGTAGGCTAGATCTAGAGTTTGAGTCAAAATCCATTCCTGAAAAGAAAAAGCCTTTAAAATTGCGTTTCTAAGAATATGCATTTAGTCTAGTCTAATTGTCCTTCTAGATTTTATCTTTGTAAATTTCATTTTTATTTCTTCATATATCAAAGGTGGAGGTTTCATTTAATGAGCTGGAAACCCCATTTCACCTCAGCCCCTGTCCTGAAAAGAACACAATTTTCTGAGAGAATTCTTAATGAAAATGAATCTTCTATGGCTTAGACCATGAATCCTGTAAGGGACCAGTTTATAAGAGCTTTTTACTTTCTGCGAGAAGAAAGTGCTTTAGTCACAACTCAATGCTCCCCACAAAGACAACATGATGCCATGGAAAGTACACTGTGTTTAGAGCTGGCCGACCTGGATTTAAATTTTGGTATCACCTCATTACTCATACAGTGTTGAGCTTCAGGTTCTCATATAAAAGCAGGAGGTTGCCTAGATAGCCTATCAGGTCAATTCCAGCTTTAAATCCAAAATTCTATCATTTGTTTGACAACAAAAACCGAGAATTCTATCAGATCATCCAGAAATTCAATATCTAATCCACTGCATTTTATTTTTTAGGGTCAACTTGATCATTCCTTACAATCCTAGGCACTGAAATTTTCACATAGATATATAATTGTGAAAATCCACGTTGAATTGGATTAATCCCCCTCATGTTGCAAAATTTGAAGTCACTAAATACCAAGTAGAGTTGCTCTCAGCAGACACAGATTAGCTACAATAGAACCTAAATATAGACCATCTAAGTAGATACCATGTTTTCACTTGATGGCAGTTCTGTCTCAGATTGGCTCTGACACTACTGCTATCATTCATGCATCTTCCTGTGGAAGCTCTATGAGCAGCACTCTGCATCTAACATCATGGTCATATGTTCTTCAAGATTTTACATACCTGCCAATTGTGACTTCCACTGATCAGAAATGCAACATAACAACATTTGGTATGTCTAGTCACATGGTCTCCATTCAAGATCCAAGATGGCAAGCAGGATCAAAAAAATTCTTCTCAGTATCCATTCTCCAATCCTGGGAGTCAGTAACATTAGATTTTGTAACTGGCTTGAGCAGAATTATCATACAATCTGAGTGCTAGTAGACATTTGACCCAGATGGTTAAGTAATTTCCATATACCTAATCATAGACAAAATAACCCACTTATTCCTAAAAGAAATGTACAGGTTTCATAGGTCTCCCTCCGACATAACCTTCAGTAAAGATTTATAATTCACCTCACGCTTCTGGGCTTCAGGTAAGAATTCACCTTCCCACAGTCTGTCAGTAGAATATAAGTGCCTTAAAGGCAGGGGATGTTTAATTTTTCTCTTTTTATTTCCAGCAACTAAAACTGTGTTTGGAACCTAACAGGTGCATAATAAATATTCACTGAATCGAACTGATTCCAATCAGCAAAAAGGTGCATAAACTGAAACTTAGACTAGCGCTTTTATCATCAGAATGAATGGGTCACCTTGTTGTGCACCACATAAGTATGTTCAAATGCACTTTATACATACAGAATACTTCCTTCTATACTAATTAATGTTTCTATTCATTTTGTCTTCCCTGCACTCATCTCTTTTACCAGTTTCTGCATTTAGTAACTCCCTAGAATAATTGAATGCTACCCAAACTGACTTGCCATATGTCCCATGATTAGTCAAAGTAAAAAAGATCAGCCATCAGTGTACTTCCAAGGAGTCCTTGACCATCAGAGGGAAGATCTAGCTCTCTATCTACAATATTTTCACTCAAACAGACTTTCCCCATCATTCAAGTGATGAGTCATTTGACATTTTGCCTGCAAACTCACTCGTCATTCTGTACCTATCCTGTGTTTCATGAGCCTTTGGTATAATGTGATCATTCCTCACCATCACTAGTGGTGGATGGGGAGGAAAAAGTACTCTGAAATATCTCAGACGTCTCCAGTTGTTTGCATGCCTCTCTCCCTCTTAAAATGCTTCAGCATATTTCTAGGTGATGGTTCGGTGAGATCAAGCAGGTGAAAACCCTACCAATTCCATCCTATGTACCTTCTCCTCTGCTTCTTATGTCCTCTCCTTGTACCATGTGCCTGCTAGTACAACAAATGCAATGGTTATACAACAAAGAGTACAACTAGAAACATCTGAGATACTTCTAGTTGAGGATACACTAAACAGAATTTTCTTTTTTCCCATCTACCAGTAAAGATGGTGGGGAGTGGGCACATTTTATCAAAGACTGGAATGCAGAGAAGATATAAAATAAAGAGCATATTTCCAGCCAGTAGGCCAGACATGTCTGAATAAATAGAAAGTGACAGAATTTAATGTGAACCATATCAGGGTATCAATATGAGTAAGGGGCAGGACACATCAGATTTTTAAAAATCTTTTAAAACCATGATAATTTTTTAAAACATCAAATAAAATTATATAATCTTCCAAATGTTAAAGCACTATAAAAATGTTAGTATGAATTCAAACAATGCTTCAACTGTATCAAACTCTTTGAACTTGGGCTATTACAATTCCTGGGTTCTGAACTCTAATCAGTTACCAATTCTTTTGCTTCAGCAACTTCAAAATCATTCTGGCAACTAACCTGGCCTGGTATTCAAATGTCTTCTGTCTCAAATCTTGACACTAGGGAGGGAAGATTACCTTCTCTTCTCCCTGGAACAGGCCAGTCATGCCTCAGGCAGGGTACAGTAATCAAAGTGAAATATGTTGAAAATTCATTAAGACCTTTTCTAGTTCAGTTTGACATGAAAAATAGAAAAATGGAGTTGCATGGTAAAACAAGCATTACCAAAATATTAATATTGCCCTAATATTATTTTTCAACTTACATTCTAATAAATATGGTAAATTATTATATATAAGTTTTATTCAGCAGAAATTCACTCTATTTTTCCTCTAAGTAATAGTAAGAGTCACATACCCCGTTGCTTGAACCATCACAAATAGTACTTTTACATCTGGTAGTATCCACCAACAGTTTACTTCTCCTTTGGTAAACAAAGTCCAGAGAACATAAAATAGAATTATAGGATCTAGAGCAGAAAAGTTCTTTAGAGATGATCTAGTCCAACAACTTCATTTTATAAGTGAGTGAACTGATATCCAGAGAGTGCAGCTAACTTGCCCAAGGCAGTATAGCTAGTAAATACAAGCATGACAGGAATTTAAAGCTTTTCTTCTGACTTTATATCCAATTCTGTATACTGTATCACTGTAACATTTTAAGCTAATCATATTCTTTGCTAACATATAAATACATAATCTTACAGCTGATGAATTAGTTCTTAATAGATTCCCAAAAAGGTAATTTTATTCCACAACTTTTAAAAGTAAGCATTAAGAAGTCTTTTCAAAATAATGATGCTTTTTAAAGATAGGGGTGGGGCACATCTAGTGTAAGTCCTATCTCATTATTGTTTGGGCCCCAGGTCAGAAGCTGCTTTGCCAGAGTTCTTATCCCAGTCTCAGGAAAGTACAGGACCATAGAAGGGGAATACTCTAATGAGCTTAAACCTGAGGACCTTGGGGAAACTAATCCATTGAGCGAAGAGGGACTCAGGAAAACCTTGATGATCAATAGATTTACCCACAGGCACTATCGCTAAGAGATCCTGGATGGAGAAAGGAATAATTTTATGATTTCTAATATTTGAAAACTATAACACATATATTATATTCTGACCCATTCAGACTGTGCAGGTCTGGCTGGGAAATAAATCCAACCATAAAGACCTTTATTGTGTTTTTTGGTCATGTCTGACTTCATGACCCCATCTGGGGCTTGCTGTCCCAGTACAGGACTTTCCTGCCTCCAAATAAAAAGGATCTCATTATACTTCCTTTGCATCAACCATGTTGCTGGTTTATGACTGGTCTTTTAGTAGCCTCACTTTCTTTGCCTTCCAGATAAACAGATCACTTATTTTCCACTAGTTGTTCTACTTGGTATCTATCTCATTGTCATCATGCCCTGCCCGGGGTATTCCTCCCTCCACTCCCCCTTTTAGCTTCATTTATGTGTTATCTTTCCTTATTAGACTGTGAGCTCCTTGAGGGTACGAACTGTCTTGCTTTTTCTAGCTTTCCAAGCACTTAGCACAGTTCTTGGTACATAGTAAACAATAAATGTTTCTCATATAGTACTGTTTTATTGACAAATTTTCTCCATTACCATCACTAATGCTCCACACATTTTATTCAATCACATGTCATTTCTAATAATCCAAATTAATGTAGCCATTCTGCTATGAATTTGTTCAATTTCACAGCTTTCCAACCCTATGCTTATCCTGGCTTTCTACCCAAAGACCTACAACATAGCCCTAGACAGCAGTCACATTCTAATTCTATATCATCCCATTCAGAATTTGACATCTCAGTGATGGACTCCGTCCACCAGTGAACTCACTAGGAGGGTCCTGGTCTTAACTAAGTTTTATCTACTAGCAGCCTTGTAGTCACTTTGATAATGAATCACTTAAAGCGTTGTTGACTCCTAAAGATGGAAGACCTCAGTGCTTCTGTCATTCTAAGTTTACTGTTCTCTGTTCTCTACTGCTTCTTCTAAGGAAACATGATTTAAATTACAGGCATACCATGGAGATACTGTGACTTCTGTTCCAGAACACCACAATAATCACAAGACCATCACAACAAAGCAGGTCACCCACGCTTTTGGCTTGCCAGTGCATATAAAGGTTATATTTATACTGTACTTTATTCTGTTAAATATGTAAGAGTATTCTATCTTAAAATAATTTACATGATTTAAAAATATCTTATTGCTAAAAAATGCAAACCATTATCTATCAAAGCCTTCAATGAGTTTTTTTTTTTTGCTGGTGGAAGGACTTGCCTCCATGTTGATGGCTGTTGACTGATCTGTGTGATGGTTGCTGAAGGTTGAGGTGGCTGGGGTGGTTTCTTAAGATAGTATGGAAGTTTGTCACATTTATTCACTCTTCCTTTCACTTGAACACTTAAAGGCCATTGTAGGGTTATTAAGTGGCTTAATTTCAATCTTGTTGTAACTCAGAGAACAGGGAGACCTAAGGAGAGGGAGAGAGAGATAAGGGAACAGCAAGTTCTTAGAGCAATCAGAACACATAACATTTATCAACTAAGTTCACCGTCTTATATAGGCACAGTTTGTGCCACCGCAAAACCATTACAATTGTAACATCAAAGATCACTGATCACACATCACCATAACCTATGGAAAAATGATGAAGTTTAAAATATCAGGGGAATTACCAAAATATGATAGAGACATGATGTGAAAACGTGCCATTGGAAAAAAATGGTGCTGATAGACTTCCTTCATTCAGGGTTTCCCAAACCTTTAATCTGTAAAAATAAAACAAAAGAATCTCACAATACCTGCAAAGTGCAACAAAGCAAAGCGCAATAAACTGAGATACACCTGTAGTGTTTATTCTAAAACCCTAGACAAAGCCCTAATCCAAGACTACCTTTCCTGGGCTAGCAAAACTGAAAAATTCACACATGGTGTCCAACAGTCTGTTCATGATCCTTTACATACTTGGCTAACAAATCTCAAGGTACATACGCACAGTTGACATGCATCCATCCTCAAACGCTTTCCAACTTGGTAAGAGGTAGAAGAACTTGACCAACATTACGAGAAGATTTCAGAATCAAGGGTCATGTGCACATCATGATGAGACATCAGAGTAGAAAAATCTGTCTGCTGGCCTGCACAATCTTTTCTTCTTTCAATCATAAGAGAAATGCTATGGGGTGTGGAAGGTTTTGAAACAATGACATCACTCCTTACTATCTGATCTGCATAAGCTTGATCTGTCTCCCTAACAATCTTGTGCCACTTAGGATGAGAATTTAAAACTACTACTATGAGAGCAAGGAGTTTTCCGATACTTGTTCAGTATCTTATAGTGGACATCAATAAGACAAGTTCAAAATCGGTTTCAGACATTACACATATGTGTGTATGTACACATATAATATGTACATTGGCAAGTCTGTCCTTCTCTTTTTTATATATGTAAAAAGGGGATGATAACAGGGTTGTTGTGAGGGTCAAATCAAATGGGAAAATCTATGTAAATCTCTTTTGTTTGTTCTTATTATTTTATCATTTATTAGGGAAAATGCATTTTTGCAACCACCCGAAAATATTAGCATCATCAAAGCATAGGTTTCACCTACCAGTGAGCTTTTTTAATGAGCTCATCAAATTTTTTAACATTTAAAAGAGTTAATTTGTCCATAGCATCCTTCATTAAATTCTTGTACCACAATCTTGTCATGTAGGGAAGTTATCACCAGAAGTCTGGACATCAGGTAAAGAATTCTCAGTCTCAGGTGCAAAGTAAATTCAGAAGTCTTATGACCTTTATCAACTCTCTCATATCAATGAGATTACATATTTTTCAAAATATCAAAATAAATGATATGGCATTTATTTATTTAAAAATGAATGTGCTCAATATAGCACAGTACCTGGAACATAGGAAGATATTAATAAGTGTTTGCTATTTGAATTTTTTAATTTGTATTTTACTTATAATACTTTTTGTTTTATTTGTATTTTGATTTGCATTTTTACTGTATTTTTATTTGTATTTTACTTATAATATTCCCTCCAAATAGCAATAGCAAGTAGAAAGATTATATACCAGAAACTGGCCATGTCATGTGGGGCTAAGGTAAGCCTACCAGGATATATTTGCCTTGCCATGGAAGTTAAGTCCAACATGATTGTCCACACAATGCACACTTTCAATGTGTGAAACCTGAATTCTTTGATTGACTTCTCCATGAGTCACTAAATTGTGTTAGTGATGAACAGAAGGGAAAAAAGGAGAGTAACTACCATGGTTCACTATCCTCCAAAAATTGCCAAGATAATATGATTCCTAAGACCAAGTTTCTCTGGGGGGAAAGAAAAAATATATATATACATATAATATATATACATATGTGCATATATATATATATATATATATGTGTGTGTGTGTGTGTGTGTATGTATATATATATATATATATATATGTATATATATATATATATATATATATACATATATATATATATATATATGAGGAATTGATTCAAAAGCCAAAGAATCACAGTCATTCCCTAATAGATGAATCATCCAAGGATTACAAAGTCGCATTTCAAAGGAAGAAATGCAAACTTTCAAAAATCGTATTTAAAACGTTCTAAATGACTAATTAGAGAAATGCAAATAAAAACAACAGAGATATTCTACCTCATACCCATATAATTGGGAAAGAAGACCAAAAAAAAAAAACCAACAGGAAAACAATAAATCCTAGAAAGATTGAGGCAAAAGAGGTAAGCTAGTTCATTGTTAGTGGAGTTGTAAATTAACTATTCTGCAAAGAAATTTGGACTTGAGCCTCAAAAGTTACTAAACTCTGCATACTCTTTTACCCAATTATACCACTACTGTGTCTATAGCCCAGGGAAATAAAAGAAGATGGAAAGGGAACATAAATAGAAAATTAGTTATGGCAGCTCTTTTCCTAGTAACAAAAAAAATCCTCGAAAATAAGGGAATGTACATCTATTAGAAAATGAGTAAAGAATTATTGGCATAAGAATGCCAGTGCTCTGAAACTGTCCATTTGGTCAAGAAACTGAGAGGAAATTTATGAAGTGATACAGAGAGAGATGAGCAGGATTAGAACAATCTATATTACAAAAATATGAAAAACTATAGATTTGAAACAAAGTAGCTTTCTGTTCAATGCAACAACATACTGTAACTCCACAGGAACAATGATGAATCATATTATTCATCTTCTACCTGAGAGAGAATGGATGTAAAATGTAGAATGGGAGATGTTTTTAGTCAGAGTCAATGTAGAAATTTTGTTTGATTGTGTATTTTTGTGATGGGGGTGTGATGAGTGTTTGTTTTTCCTATTTCAATTGTTCAGTGAGGGAAGTGAGAAAATAAGCATGTTTTAATCACACACAAAAATAAAATTAATTGTTACAAAAAGAACATGATTTCATCTGCATTTGGGTAAGGGGAAAGAAATGCCTTCTCATCCATCCTTGGTAAGGGCAAGAGTAGGATCCAAGTTTTCCAATCCGTAGTCAAAAATATGATCCAATGTATTTAACTGGTTTGGAAACCCCAGACTCTAACTCCAGGTCATGTTGATCTCATTATCTCCCTCGGGGACATCTTATCATCTACCTTGTTATATATTTCCTTTACCCCTTACCCCCTGGGACTACCTTTCCAACTCTTACTGTAGGAAAAGCGATGATTCTTTAAAAAAAATAGAAGCATCTTTTTACTCCCCTAGAGCTCTACTCACCATATTTGTGATGCTTTCTTGGACACCTGTCCCTTATTTTCTTTATCTCTCCTTTACTGGAATATAATCTTCTGGAAGGCAAGGATTGACTCATACTTATATCACCAGTGTTTAACACAATGCTTGTCACAGAGAAACCTCTTAATAAATGCTTTTAATTCATTCATCCATTCTAGTCCAGTTCTCTTTTAACTAGTCTATGCTGCCTTTTAGTGGTAATAAATGTTTAACATTCCTATCTACTTTACACATTTCCCTCTAAAATGAAAACTGAGAAAGCATTCATTGGCATTCCTTCCCTTGTCCTGTTTGCATTCTTTACCAATGCAGATGAGTAAGTTCATAAAAATGCATCACAGACCCATTTAAACTGTGTGATTAACTGCTAATATGAGATATTAACTTGTAGGATTTTATGGAGATCATCACGTATAATTATATTTGATGGTATATGATAATTACCTGTTTGGTTGCATTTTAAAGCGTGATGGCTTGAGATCATTCATCATGCCATATATGGCTCACTCAAAATCTTATATAAAGTTGATACTTACTTGTATTTAATTTTTTTAAAGAACCAAAAACTTTTTTTTTCCTTTAAGTTCAAAGAAAATGAATTAATATTAGGTAACCCTAATAACAATTCTGGAACTGAGAGATTAACTGAGAAAACCTATTTTTGAAATGGAATGGTCTAATCAAGATTTTAGATAGTGCAGTTTTATGTGTATATATGGTTTTTACACTTATAGTTAAAATGATAAAACTTCTATTTAATTGTGAGTTATAAAAAAGAGACGACATATGCCATAAAACATGTGAGGGCCCTATCTCTTTCCCAGTTGCTCCCTCTGCTGCTAGATAAAAATGGAGTCTGTACAACCAGCTTTCAGATACAAAGTCATGAGATTAGTCTAAGGTCAACCGTCATCAGTGGTTATTGATCCTTGGTAACTTGACTGTCTCAGGGCAGCTCCCAAATCTGTCCAGCTCCACACAGACACACATAGACAAGAAGACACCTACAAGCAAATTCCATTCTCCCAGGAACATAACATATAAAGCTTTTCACTTCTGGACTAGTTCCCAACTTGCTTCCCCAGAAGGAAACAGGCATAGCAAACAAGGGAAAAGGGGAACTCAGCCAGTGGCTGCGAGAGTCATGCTCCTTAGCCAAATGATCTGAGCACGAGTCTTCCAGCCCAATCCCACTCAGAGGCTGTGATCTGCTAACTGGATTTGGAGTCAAAAGATGTGGGTTTGAGTCTGAACTCTGCTAATAATTAATTGCATGAGCTGGCCTAAGATATTTTGTTTCTCTGACCTTCAGTTTTCTTATCTATAAAGAGAGGAAACTAGAGGTTAACCTCAACTCTCCTTCTCAGTTCTATATGTGTCTTCTGAAGAGCTGAAGAGTGGGTAGATTTGATAACTAGCACATCAGTCCTCTCTGCTGTGGATTTCCTAGTTCCAACAGTCCAATTCTTTCTGGATGAGAAGCCTAGGTTTTGTTATGTCATAGTGTCAAGCATGGGGCATCTATAATCCTTCACAAACTCCATCCCTAATTCCTCAGACACACAATCAATCTATCAAGCATTGAATCAATCATTAAGGCTTCCTATTTGGCAGGCACCGTGCTAAGCATGGATTTTCTGTTCCAGCTAAGCAGAGACCAGCAGGAGATATGACATCTCTGACTTGATTTGCTTTTAAGCACAGTTCTCAGGTACATAATAAAGAAATGTCATTGCTGTTACTTATGACAGTGATATTTGCATAGCATATATTGCAGCATCTATGTTGGTCTGGTCTGTGTCAACCTCTGCTTCTAAGCATAAAAATTCATGTTTGGGGTTCTATTTAAAGCAAGCAAAACCCATGTTCTGTAGTGTTTTCCCAGGTGCTGTAGCTGAGTGGGTTACAAGGTGCTGACTGACACCTTCGCAGGTCTGGGAAGTTCTTACATCAGAATGGGACTGAATCATTGTGAAAGTAAACAAGTGAGAGTAATTAGAAAGCTAGGCTCTGGACCTAAATATCCAGAGGCTATGTCTGAAGCAAAAGTAAGGTCAAAGACAATATCACAATCTAGCGAAGTGACAAGGTGTTGATTATAAGGGAGAGCTCTCAATGGAGCCAAATTCAGTTGTTTCGACCCTGGGCAAGTCACACAATTTCTCTATCCCTCAGTTTCCTCATAAGCAAAACTGGGATTATGATACCACCTCCCTGTCAGGGTTGCTGTGAGGATAAAATTAGAAAATATTTATGGAGCAATTTGTAAAATTTAAAGTGCCATCTAAGGATTCTTTCTTATTACTCTCCTTTGAATTGTATTGAAAATGGGATTGTCATGCTGTTGTGAAAACTTTTGGAAAGCATTTTTCCATTCTTTTTAGATATAATTTGGTGTCATAAACAGATGGACTGTTTATAGCTTGTACACATAAAGCTTTACTAAATGGATATGAAATATACTAAGCCTGAGGCAGTTCCTCCAGGAACAAATGTGTATGTTCACTTTTCTAATTATTAACACAATGAATCTTTTCTGCTGCCATTTTTAGACTACTAATAAAACTAGTCAATTTAGGAGTAGAAAGAAGTGCTTAATTGGGAAGAATACGGATATTTTTATACCTCAAATGCAAGTCATAGATTCTGGCCCTAATGTTTCTCCAGCCAATGGCTGAGCAGGATGGATTCCTTTGTCAATATTGTCCAAAGCTAGGAAACTGGGGTCTCGGATAAAGTTACTTCAAAAAATGTGCAAATGACAGGTGACTAGAATAGATTCTACTGGGTCATAGTGCCCAATTGCCCTATAAAAATATTAGTTCCTATATGAGGGTATGACTGGAGAGGAACTCTGTGGCTGTTTAACAATATTCACTTAAATATTGAGTTTGCTATATGCTAGAAATTATGGGGTAGATATATATGTATACATACATAAATCTAATGTATTATGTATATGCATAATTATAGGCAAACCTCAAATATTTCTTGTCATCTACTTATTGTTCAGCTACACATAAGGGGTGAGAGTGGGGGCAATCTCGGTGCCTTAAATTAATGATTAAATAGAGAACTCAGATGCATTTTCAATCAGACACAGGGCAATGCTTCTCAAGTTTATGTCACCTGGTATGAAAAAAGCATAATAGAATGCCAAAGAAATCTCTCTTTCATGGCCCTTTGGCTTAGTAACTACTACAAAGCCCCAGAGCAAACATATTGCTTCTGGCACCATCTAAAAGAATCACAAGGTAAAGACTGTACCTAATATGTTGTGCTCTCTCCAGTCTTGCTATACGATATTGGAAGGCAGGTCTCGTTTTAGGGTACCAAAGCGAAGCACTGTTCCCAGGAGCTATTGCAGAACGTTTTTCAGCAGTGAGAACAGAATAATTATCCTGTTACTAAATTCAAAATGACATGTGTGTGTGTGTGTGTGTGTGTGTGTCTCAGAGTGGGGATACATTTTCAGGCTGAGTCTCTTTTATAACACTTACCCATTCTTTCCTTCATAATTAGACTGTGCATTCAGAATTTTCCTTTCCCAACTCATCACAAACTACAAAGATTACGGTAATGATTCTAATTTTAAAGACGGAAGTTATAAAATATTGACTGACCATGGTATTTCTCACAAAGTGAATTCACAGAAGACTTGATTTGAAATCACATTCTAGTTCCTGATTGTCACCTTGCTTCATTCACTCATTCATTCATTAAACATATATCAAGTCCCTAATCTTTGCCCAAAATTGCACTCAACATCCAAGAGAATACAGGGAAGTAGAAAATAATCCCTGTCCTCTGGGACTCGTAATATTGTAGAGTGATGCCACAGAATCACAGAATTCCTCCATTGTAAGGGGCTTCCACTATTTAGTTTGTCCATTATCTGAACAAGAATTCCCTCTACAACATGTCCACAAGTTGTCATTATATCTTTTCTTAAAGGTCTCCAATTTGGGGGTGGGGGTGGGAAGGAAGGGAGGCACTTCCTAAGGTAGCCTTTCTACTCAGATAGTTTTTACAGTCATGGAAAACTTTTGTCACATGTTACCTCTACCTCTCTCACAATGTGAACTACCATGTGCCCACCTAAATCTTTTCCTCTCTAGTCTAAATATTCCAAGATTCTTCAACTGAACTCCTTGCATCAAGAATTCAAGGCCCTTTCTCATCCCCAACTGTGCTCCTGTGTATACTTTTTGACTTACCAATGTCCTTGTTAAAAGGTAGAGCTAGCAACTGGATATGGCATTTCAGATATGTAAAATATAATATCACCCCCCATCTTCTGGGAAGCCATGTATTTCAACACAAAGACTGAATCTTGATTGTCATATTAGTTCAGATCAATAAGTCAATTAAAAAGTGTTTATTAAACACTTATTATGTGCTAAGCACTGTGCTGAGAGCTGTAGAAACCAAAACAAAAAGCACAATTCCTTCCATGAAGAAATTCATAATATAAATAAATGGAAGAAACAACATACAAACAACTATTTGTCTATGAAGTACAAAAAGTAATCAATAATTTATGTTATCTCCCTTTACTGAGTAAAGGGACTTTTTCTGCCTCTCTGCTTCCCCAGTATTTAGTTAGTTCACCCCAGTCTTATTCTGTCACAGAGTAAGCATTTAATAAATGTGTGTTGATGGACTGACCCAAGTCATGAATCCTGCCTCTGGATCCTATCTAAAACTGTTCTATGTGAATAATGAATTCAGTGAAGTGCTTCCATTTCTCAAATTCACACTGTATATTTCCATGGTTCTGGAACCAATTACCATATTTCATATAATTACAACTTCAAATAACTTTAAATAGATGTGACCACTTCACAGAATTCATTGCGTGCACTAGTTAAAACATAGCTATGTTAGATAGCAGTGGGCAAGTCATTCAACCACCCTAGGCCTCAGTTTCCTCACCTATAAAAGGAGGTTGTTGGATTAAATGGCTTCTGATGTCTCCTTCAGTTCTAAATCTATGATTGCACACTGACATCTTACAGACATAATATTTTCCTTCCACAGTTCCTCAGCCAAGAGCCTCCTCACTTTCTAAAGTGCTGGGTTGTTAATAATGGTGCTTCCTGGTCTAAAAAATACAGTCTTTATCTTGACAATGGTGAAAGTACTCATCATCTATCTCCATGAGCTCATCCCAGCCCCACCTAAACTGATGTGTTCTGGAAATCCAGATGAGTTGTTTAGTATCAGATTGCTGCTATAATAACTCTTCTATCCTCAACCATAATTGGTTCCTAATGGATTCATGGCCTCCCCAAGAGATGATGGTATATCTTCATACTCACACTACCTCCCTACAACTTCACTGGGCTATATTTTATTGGAAGATTGATCTCAATTTTCCCAGTAAATACACCAGATTCTGTCCCACTTGGATACATATTTCAATGGAAAAAAATGTCATAGCAATAAAGGGCCAGGAGCTACAAAACTTTATCAAACAAGCTGTGGTGGCATCTCAGATAATATGCTAGGGTTTATTTGAACTCAGATGCTTCAAAATACTAAAGTCTTAAAGGCTGGGAAAGATTTCTAATTCAATTTTCTAAAGCTCCAGATCATAAATATGTCCAATGAAAAGGGGCCAAAGCCAAGGAATCCTTCATTTTAAGTGCCATGTGAAACTTATTCAAGATGTCTTTCCTTTGATATGGTTTGCCACTTCGAGGGGATCACCCTCATTTCCTGATTCTAAAAGATATATGGCTCAACATTGTCCATTTCATGTTCCTCTCCCCATTTCCTGAATAGCAAACAAAAGATGTACAGAGATGCCTTGGTCAGGGGCCAGCATTATTTAAATACATAAGGGTTATCCAAGGCAAGTCAACCCCAGCTGCCTAACATACTACCAGGCTCCCTCTTCCCAGATGTAAATTATTTTGAGCTCAGGAGTGACTGACTGAGTGGGAGAGATTATCTGAATGAAATTACAAAGTGGTTTGTTTATTGACAGTTTTTCCCACTCTGCCTCACATGCAAGCTTGTTCCTCAATAAACAATCATTCTGTTATTACCAATATTCATCCAGAGAGTTCGGAAGCACAATATGATGGATAGAGTTAGCTTTTCAATAAGGAAAACCTGGGTTCAAGTCCTGCCACAGACACTCAATGTGACACTGGACAGGGAACTTAACCACTAAGCACCAACTCAAGTGCTGAGTAGTACCAATCTACAGTGGTAGTGCTTATCCTCACCTGGGAGGAAATACAGGTGAAATAACAAGCCCAGCCCTTATTCCTATTGTTCCAATAATGAAAAATATCTGAGAGCTCCGGGACACTACAGTTTCTGAAGGAATAAAGTTGAGGATCATTTAAAGGGCAGTGGAGAGGTGTATGCTAGATATAATCAGGCTAAAACATATTAAAAAAAGGAATTAAAGTTGCAGGCTTAATTGGATTGTGGATATCACACCAATAAGGCAAACAATCCAAAGAAATATCAAAGTAAATTCTTGATTAACTGGTTAGGAAAAATAGGTAGTTATGGACCATCCATTTGTACATTCTAAATAAAAAGAGTTTAACTATTAAAGTTTCACACTATAATACTTAACTTTCTTTGTAAGGACAGCTATTTCTAGGAAGCTGGCTTAGGACAAAGACCTTCCGCAAAGTTAAATACTTCTGGTGAAAAAGAGAACGAAGCATTGCTTTCAATGACTCAACAATAACTAACAGTGCAATTCACACTGCAAAATCTCTAATGGGGATGGATGCTGATGGGGAGCCTATTAGGAAGGAAGTGGAACAGTCAGCCTGCCCGCAAATTCCACTCATGTGGAAAGAGCCCAAGAGGGTCAAGGTATACAGTACAGATACCAGCTATGGCATTGTCCTCCTTTGTGTATGAAACATCAATTTGTTCAGCATGGCTTGTTTGCACCCACCCCTGTAGGACACCCAGTTCATTGGCTGGAAATCTATTTCTCCACATCTAATGTGCCATACTCGCTAAACCCTCTTTCAGCAGTCTCCAAAATAAAATGTTCCTTTTGAAGATCTAGGCTACCACAGAGCTGTGTGCTAGGGTTCTGCTTTATGGATAAGTTTATGTATACGCAATGAATAGTTCAGTCCACCTACTCCAGCTTTCAGTAATCTAGCCAAAGGGTACATTAAACAAAACAGAGTTCCAGTATATATAAACTCTTTAAACTCATCTCTCGCAGCTTTTTTCACAGTCCACTGCATTTCAGCACTCAGCTTTCTTTTCCTACCTAAAATTTAGTGCTATTTTTAAAGGCAGTAGTAGAAGTCAAAGCACTCATTGATTTAAGCTTCTGAAATCCAAGTGGGAGTCATCATAACACAGTGACAAGAGGAATAGATTTGGAGTCAGGAACTTGAGTTTAAATCCTGCCTCTGACAACTTCTGCCTGTGTGGCCTTGAGCAAGTCACTAAAGTGCTTAGCTCAGTCCCTGACACATAGTAAATGCTACATAAATATTTAGCTATTAGTATTGCCCCCTCTCTGAACA
>CM053770.1:59168332-59195677 GCA_028658325.1 Potorous gilbertii
TAGAACAGAAAATACCATTAGCTTCACATTCAAAATCCTTCATATGATGAGATTGATTGGATTAAGTAGCCTCCAAGTTTTTTTTCTGCTCTAAATTATGATCTTGAGGTTAATTTCTGGAAACATCTTCTTCCCTGCCCGATCACCACCACTAAACATATATATAAAATTTCTGCATATATATGTATACATACATATATATATGTGCATATATATATACATACATATATATATATATATATATATATATATATATATATATATAATTTAAGCAAATAAAAACAGAAACATTTAAGACTTGAAGACCCATTTCTTCAAAGACCTAAAGTGCCATGGTATTGTAGGAGGAAATATCATTCTACAGTCATGAGATTTAGGTTCTATTCCTGTTGATTTTCCCATTAATAAATTGGGTCACCTTGGACACATCATTCCATCTCACTGAGACTTTTTCCTGTGAAGTATAAGAGGGATGGACTAGTGTTTTAGGAGGCCCTTTCCACGCAGAATACCTTATATATCTTGACCAATTATGGGTAAAAATTCATAATAATTGACATGACATTGCCCAAGTCGCTTCTGTTGCTGATGCCTATAAGAAAGGAGAATTCAAAGGTCAGGACATTTCACACAGCTGGTAGGCAGTTGACTCTAAAGTTGACTTTCATTTCATAATTTGTGCATTCTCTCTTTCTCTCAGCATTCCAAGTCACTCTGCTGAATATTTCTCTGTCGCCATATGGTTATGATCAGTGGTATTCCCCAGATAATACTCTCCCAAGGGAAATATAGATACACTTAGAGTTCTTAGGGATCTGATCAAACTGCCCAAGCCTCCGAGGAAAATAAAGAACTTAAGATTTTGAAGCCATAATTCCCCAAGAGCTATAGACATTTCCCTGCCTCTCTCATGCTCAACTCATTCAGAGCCTTACTTTTCTGCTATAGAATCATTAGGATGGTTTTACAATCACAAGCAACTTCCTTCTGCAGGGTCACCCATGTTAAATTCTAAGCTGTATAGGATGGAATTGACAAGAGGTCCATCAGCTGTCAGATTCCATGGACCAGTCTATTGCCCGCAATCCCACACTCATTCTGTGCCAAACAGCCTGTGTCCCAGATCACGAACATGAAAATATTGAAATGCCAAATCAGTGTATAGATGACTTGGTGGGTCCAGATGGGGGAGATAATTATAACTAAATGAAGTAGAATTAAACCTTAAAACATTTTTTTTTCATATTAAAAGATCATAACGTAAAATGTAAGCTTCTTCAGGGTAAGGACTTTTATTTCTGCCATTGAATCCCCAGTGTCTTGCACTTATTTTACTCTCAATAGATCTATAATTTCATATATGTAGCTACTCCCTTTAATGATGTGGATGGCCATTCATGAATATCAATGAACGATGTGAGATTCTTACTCATCCATAATGGATAGAGCACTGGGCCTGGAATCAGGAAGAACCAAGTTTCAATAGGACCTCTCACACTTACTGGCTGATCCTGGGCCAATCATTTCACCTCTGTTTACCTCAGCTTTCTCATGTGTGAAATGAGAACAAAGAATCTACCTCCTTGAGTTGTTATGCGAATCAAATAAGATAATAGTTATAAAGTGCTTAGTAGAGTGCCTAACACATAGAAAGCATAATATAAATGTTAATCATCATCGTCATCATCATATCTTTTAGTAAAATGAACATAGAAGATCTACCTACCATGCTGGAAGCTTTTCTCTAAATCACTTAACATAGCGTGGATAACAAAGGAATGCAGAAGCTATCCCATCAATTGTCCCTTGATTTCGTTATGGGACCATCCCATCTTCTCTGACAGTCATAGACTTCTTTGATGACACCTTTCATAGCACTTCTGAACAATTCCTCATTTGATAGATGTTTCAACCTGATCGTACCCACAATGTACAATTCCATTACCCACTGGGTGATCTTCAACTTCATTACTTTTAATGGGAGTATGCCATGACGTAAAATCACTGCAAAGTACTGCTATCAAAAAAAATGAACCTTCAACTCAGGGAGAAGTTAGAGGTCATCACAATTACAGTCCAATTTTCCTAAAGCAAACCTGCCCATTCTTTCTCCCTATTAAATTATGGACCCATCTCACTGTCTACTGAATGAAATAGAAAATTTGCATATGGCAGGTTCTTTAAAAATATGTGTTGAATAGCACTCAATGAATAAAACAGTGTATCCTTTATTGTCATAGTTGGTGTGTAACTTCTCTCCTGTCCTGAGAAATCTTAAAAGGTATCTTTATGCTGAAAGAACAAAGGAACAGTTTGCGATACTGAAATACGACATTTGAGCCTCTGAAGCTTCAGACTAAAATGGGAATGGAGCCTGCACAAATAGCATAATAAATCTTAGTTATAATGCTTGGCTAAAGAGAAGAAATTAAAAAAACCCAAAATATACATTTAGGGAATGAATTTTAAGGACACTATTTAGGAGAGAAATTTTTATTCTCCTTCTAATGATGCCAGACAATTTCTGATCCAAGATGTCAAAAGAACCAAGTAGGAAAAACTCAAACAATTTTCTCTATAGTGGAAGATCTTAACCTGGGGTAAACATGGACCCTTACCCATAGGGGTCCATGGATAGATTCAGGAGTTCTATGAACTTAGGTAGTAGACATCTTAGACATCTTTATCTTTGCTAACCTCTAACTGAAATTTAGTATTTCTTTCAATTGCATCTTTTTAAAATCCTTATTCTGAGAAAGGGTTTATAGTCCTCATCAGACTGCCATGGGACAAAAAAATGGTTCAGAACTAGAATTAACACTTAGATCACTGAACTACATACCACTATGTGAGGGCATTCATGATGGAAGTCTCTATCGTAGCTGTTCATATAACATGTAACAAAATTTCCATGCTAAGCACAAAAGGGGAAAAATCAAAGTGTGTGCTGAAAAAACAAACATCCCCATCCCTATACTCTCACTTTCTCAGGGCAAACAGCAAAATACACAGCTGCCTCTGAGCAATTCTTTAGCCACTACACTATAATCCCTGGGCAACTGTCAAGGATTCAAAAAAGCTTGAGCAGCACATTCGCCTCATGTAGTAGCTACAGTCTATGATGACAGGATTGACTCAAAATCTTAAAAATAAAAACAAATAAAATAAATGAGCTATGTGAAATAGGGGATAAAGTATTGGACATGGGATAAAGAAGAGTTAAGTTAAAATCTGGCCTCACACACTCACTGGCTGTGCAATGCTGGGCAAGTCATTTAACCTCTATTTGTATTCATTTCCTTATCCATAAAATGGAGAAAATAATAGCACCAACTTCCCAGGGCTGTTCTAAGGCTCAAATGAGATAATAGTGAACATTATATAAATAGTAGTTATTATCAACAGTGCTATTGTTATTAAATTATAAATTAAAGTTGGAATTATGGCATTATTTTGTCAATAAATTGGTTATATGTCCCCTAGGTATCAATATAAAGAAAGCACAATCTTTGCCCAAAGAAATGTTTCTCTTGTAGATTCCTAAAAATGAAGTGGGCATAGAAGATCGATGAGCCCAGTGTCTTCATTTTATAGATCAGAAAACCCAGGAGGATAAGGAATGGTGAGTCCCATGCCCGACATCATGAAACTTGATAATAGCAGAGCTGAGATTGAATTAAAGTCTCTTGACTCCCAAAGCAGAATTCTTTCATTCTATCCCACTCTATAGAATCTATTACTAAAGAACTGAAAATGAGTGTTTTCTCAGCAGAATGTTAGAAAATCAAAGCAGTACTGCCTGTTATTGTGGAAGGCTGAGGATCACAAAGTAGGGAGATATTGGAATCAGTTTATGAGTTAATTGGAGAGGGGTAGGATTCTGGAATACCACTTTAGTTATATCCAATCTTAACATGTAGGTCATGTGAAAAAGAACAGAAAAACTGAAAAGGAATTTTTTAAAGCATTTCTTGAAAAGGATTATAGGAACCAAATCTGGTTTTGTCTTTTGCTTTTTAGCATAAAGAGAAATTTGAGAGGTAAATATTCTGTGTGTGTATGTATGTACATATGTCTATGTGTGTATATTTTTTTCCTTTTTTGTGAGAAGGGGAACATTTTGCATAGGCAAATATTTTTCATGTAGGAAACTTCCAATGTGGAAATAACCCTCACTGCTTAGACCAGAGAGAAATTAAATTGACTTGTATGTTGTCATTGTGTTCAGCTGTGTCTAACTCTTTATGACTCCATGGACTATTGCCTGCCAATACTATCCATGGAGTTTTCTTAGCAAAGATACTGAAATGGTTTGCTATTTCCATCTCCAGTGGCTTAAGGCATCAAAGTTTAAGTGACTTGCCCAGGGTCCCAGAACTAGTAAGTACCTGAGGATGGATTTAAATCCAGATTTTCCTGTCTTCAGGGACAGCACTTTATACCACCAGGTACCTCTACAATGAAGTCATCAAATGAGTTCAAAAGTGCTTTGAAAACCTTGCAGCCCATAAAATATGAATTATCATTAATAATAACTAGTTAATATAATTATTTTTGATGATTAGTAATAATATCTTAGACTTTCTCACCATCTTTTATCATTATTTAAAGACTTCTATGTTCTGATCCAATCACAAATTTCTTAACCTCATGTTGTAATAATTCTCACTGGTTTGCTTCCATCAGATTCCCCTGTAGCTGAGTCCTTTGAACCAGTTTTATCCTTGATGTTCCAATAGCATCTTCCACATAGGCCATGTGGTCATACCTGTAGAGCTAAGTCCACATCAGAGCCTTTGGAGTCTAAACCCCGCTCCTCTCCCACTCACTCACTTCCACCCTCACAGTTCTCCTCCAACACTAAACATCCCAGACTAATAAACATCAGTTTATTCTGATTTGTTGTTCCCCTGGTAGAACCATACTTAACTCCCTTTGATTTGGGAATTTGAGTTAAGGCACAAATCCTAAGCAGAGGTCTAAGCTCACCCTATTTCTGTAAGCCCAGTGAGCGAAGAATTTTTTTTTACATTTATCCTATTTAAAAAATGTAAAAGCTATTCTTAGTTCATGAGTGGTAAAAAATGAATGAATGAATGCATGGAAATGAAAATAAAACAGATAGGTAGATTTCAGCTTTAGTTTAATGAGCCCTGGTCCTGGACCCATAGCTAACAGATATCTATTCATGTACTCACCTACCAATTCAATGACTTGTCCTATTTCAGAGTTCTGTCTCATTGATTTATACTTAGGTCTCTGCCCTTGAGTATAGATTCCCAAATACTCTATGTTTTGTACCATAAGTAAAAGCATAACTTCCTAGGCATACCAAAATATCAACATTTTCAATCATTCAATTCCCAATAATAGGACAGGGATCATTACACTCTAAAAAAAAAGAATAAATAAGTGTCTAGGTAAATATATGTGCAAGTATACATTTATATATATATATATATATATATATATATATATATATATATGTTTGCATGATACAGACATGTGCATCTTGCAAAAATTCCATTTAGAGCTATATGAAATATACACGTTATGGTTGGATGTGAAAAACATAATAACAGCATATATTTGTATACTGTTTTACACTTAGTCTCCTAAAAGTATTAATGAAGTTTTAAACTGCTGGAATGTAACATTGCACTAAAGACTTTTGGAACAACTTGAATACACTCATTCTCTCTTTGATGTAGATAACCCTATGAATTAGCAAAACTATTAGAATACTGATTTTTTATTTAGAATTATTTTTCCAAGTATTTGGAAGGGTTTAGGGGAAAGCTCAAGCAAGTTCCTGCTTTTACTCTGCCATCTTGATTCATCCTCCAAAGAATCCTGATTTTTATATATGAGAAAAGTTATAATTACAAATTTAATGTGACTGTGCATCTGATTTAGAATGAGAGGTACTGGGTTTGAAAACCAACTTTGTTACTAAATTCCTATGTGATCTCAGACAAATTACTTAAACTCTATGAACCTCAATTTTTCTCCTCTGCATAGTGCCAAGCTTGGCTTAGGCCTCTTCTGAGTTTCTACCCAGTTGTAAGTCAGATGAGTTTAACACTTCTTCAAGGTCACACAAACCTTGGCAGTAGTAAGTAGAAGAATCCAAATATGAACCCACATTCTGCAGTCACAACCCAACTTTCTAAAGGAATATCCATGTATATTTGTATGTTCATTTTCATCCCTAAGGATCTATATTTCTGATTTCACATTATTTCATATTTGATAAAATAGAGAATAGAATTTTGATACAAATATTTGCACATGTATATGTACATATATATGAACTGCCTCACTCTAAAGAATGCTTAGGCACTGGAGTTTCTATGGAAGGCATGAGCTTTTTTCCCCAGGGAGCAAGATAAATGCCCATCTATCCAAAATAATTCAACTGTAACCCACCCAAAGGCATGTAATAGCACTAATCTCTTGAGTTTACTCACAGGCTTGTGATTCTATCATTTTCCTGAAAACTTCCTGAAAACCTTTACTTTCTATAAAATACCTTGTAAGAGAGAATGTGGAATATTTTAATATATTGTTTATAATTAAAACATGCCAATATTTACGTTTAAAATTTGGGGAAGTGTATATTGGTTCACTTAATTATAGGAATTATACTAAACTATTAAGCATCTGTAAGGTCTGAATAAATAAAAATATTTTAATAACCTCTGCCATGTGAGAAAAAAAAAGAATGAGACAGTTAAACAGAGAAACTAAACAAGACACAATTAGAGCTGTGATGTGATGGTCTTACAAATCCATATATAGTCTTCCTGACAAGTTACATTGCACAAAATCTGAAGAAATGAGTTCAAAGAATAATTCTGTGCAAATGGGAGTGTGTTAATAGGTGGGCATATCTGAACCAGTCAAGTAAATATGACTGCAATAATTAATTTCAACTGCAGAGAAGCAGATTAATTATTTCTGTAAACTTAAACTTGCACATAATTTGTCAATGTTTATGTCATGAAAGCTCTAGAGTGGCTTTAATTCACACACCTGCATTAAAATTATTTAATGGCATTCCAAATCATATTAATCAAATGTGATTAATTTTGAATAGAATAGAATTTTGGCTCCTATGGCACTTTTCATCATCAAGATAGTTCAGAGTGCCTTACAAATTAATGAGTGAGGTGTGCAGTGACTGGTAGATACAATAAGGTCATGACCCAGTTACAATTCCCAGTCAACCTTCAATATAAGAAATTCTTTGATGATAGTCTTGTGATCTTTATTGCCTATATCTCTAACAGACAAAGTTAAAATAGAAGGAACTTTGACCCATAAATACCTTTGGAACTCTACAATGACCCTTCCCAGGCAATAACCAGTTCAGTAATGTCTAGTGCGCAGCATAGTGCAAGACAAACAGTAGGTGCTTAAAAAGTATTTATTGACTGATTGATTTGCAAACTTTATTTGTCCTAAGAACCTTCAAGACACACATGACCAATTAGCACCCAGTTAGGGGAAACCAATGTTTCTCTTTCTTTTTTTACTCAGAACATGACAGACTTAGAGTAGAAAGAGTTCAACTTGCCTTGCCTTCTCACTTCATGCTCAGAGATCACTCAGTTGGTCAGTGACAGAGTTGATATTCAAATCCACATGCTATGACTCCAAAACCATTGTACTTTCCATGTCAAAACAAGCACAATAGCTTCAGTTCATTGTTCATGCTAAAGCAATGACTGCACAGAAAACCATTTCTACCCTAATGACAAATAAACCTGGCTACTATAATTATTTGCAGAATGGATAAAACATTTTAGTTAATCAACTGGCTGGTTCCTGACTGGTTTAGTCAATATATTTACAGGTCAAGATGCCTATGGTATTCTTTTCCTCACTGATTGTTCTCAGGTAATGGTTTCTATTGGCTTTTGCATAGATTGGATAAAAATGAAAGTGTAATTCATTTTGACTGAAAATAAATTTAAATAATTCTAGATTTGGCTAGAACTATCTTGGTGATATGATAGGGTTGATTGTATCTTATTTATACTAGTAGGAGAGGGCTAAATCCAGTGGATCCTCCAAAATTCCTTCTAGTTCTAATATTTTTTAACCATTTGTCTGTTACAGTTCTTCATTTTTGATGCTATTATGTTCAGCATTTCGTCTTGATAAATTATCTTGAGGAAATCATATTGAAATTAAACTCAGAATGTTTGAATTGGAAATAGCCTTAGAGGTTATCTAGTCACAAAGTCATAGAATTTTAGCCTTTGAAGGAAGATCAGAAATCATCTAGTCCAATGAGTACCTGAACACATTCCCCTTTCAGCATATCTGATAAGTGGCCATTTAATCTTTGATTGACCATTTCAAGTGAGAGCTGTTTTGGGAGCTGAAAAGAAAAAAAAAACAAAGATGAATAAGACATGTCTACTCTCAATTTTAATAACAATGGGAATATACAACGAATTATAATAATTCAAATATTAGTATAATAAATTGTCATAAAATATCAGAACCGAGAAAATCAGCAGATACAACTTTTGACTGGAAGGGAGAGAAGAAGTAAGGAAGGTTTTATATAGGAAATGAAGCCTGAACTGAATCTAGAATAATGGACAGTGCCTTCATTAGGTGCCTATGAAGGTTAGGGTTGTTGTGTTTCTCCTTCATTTTTGAAGAAGACCATGACATCAGGGAAATGATGACATGATTTGCAGTTGCCTTTGATTTGAGTGAGGAAGGTCTGTGCAGGTCACCAGACTCACTTTCTCTTCCAGAGCCATCTGGATCCAGTGACCAGATATTCATCAGGATGACTGTAAATGGCCCAGGATGCAATGGAAGACCCTGGACCTTTTAGGCTTTGGTCTAGATCAATAGGTCCATGGCCAAGATCCACTTAATGAAGATTAGGGAGATGGAGAGGGATTTGAAAAAAAAGTCATGGAGCTGAGAGAGGATACATAAGGTTAAGCAATGGGTAATTCAATTGGACAGTGTTCTATTTCCATATTGTTTGTTTTTTAACCATTGCATGGCACACAAAATTTGCCTATCATCGCAAAGTTCTATTTCAATTCTATTGTGGGTTGCTTTCCTTTGCCTGATATGTAAAGGACTTCTTAGACTTCAAGATCTTTGTGAGTCAGAACTGTTTTGCCTTTTCTTTCATCTACAATACTTAGTCCTGGGGTAGCTAGGTGGCCCAGTGGATGGTGGGCCTACGGTAAAGAAGACTCATCTTCCTGAGTTCAAATCTGTCGTCAGACATTTATTTACTAGCTGTGTGACCCTGGGCAAGTCCCTGACTCCTGATTGCCTCCATTTCCTCATCTGTAAAGTGAGCTGGAGAAGAGAATGCCAAACCACTCCAGGATCTTTGCCAAGAAAACCCAAATTGGGTCCAAAGAGTCAGAAACAACTGAAAAGACTCAACAACAGAAAACAACTTACTAAGTACAGTGTTTAGAACTTAGACATGAATTTATTAATAAAAAGTGTTTATTGACTGACAGCTCATCTAAATCTATTCGACAAACATTTGCTAAAAGTCTACTATGAACAAGTCATTGTCCTAAAGACTAGGGTTATAAAATCAGAAATGAAACAGAGACCTCATTATATTTGTTGGGGTTTGGGGGAAAGAGACAGCATGCATACATATTACTATAATATAATAGAATATAATAACACGTTATAACAATTTAATATAGCATCACATATTACAGAGAAAGAGAGAGAGAGAGGGAGAGAGAGGGAGAGGGAGGGAGAGGGAGGGAGGGAGAGAGAGAGAGGGGGGGGGAGAGAGAGAACAAGAACACTCACACCTTGGGGCAATCAGACACATTTTCTTTGAAAGGAGACAATTGCGGGGCAGCTAAGTGGAGCAGTGAATACAGCACTGTTCCTGGAGTCAGGAGGACCTGAGTTCAAATGTGAGCTGACACACTTGACACTCATTAGTTGTGTGACCTTGGGCAAGTTACTTTACCCCAATTGCCTCGCTGACCCCCTCGAAAACAACAAAAAGGAGATAATTAAGTTGAGACTTGAAGGAAACTAAGGATTAATTCTAAGCAGTAGAAGTGAGAAACAAGTGAATTCAAGTCATGGAGGAACAAACATTTTCAATTCCCTTTTCAGAATACACCATTTCTAAATTTTAATGTAAGTGCTAGCTTCATTTTGGGAAGAAAGCGCAACTAGGATGAACAATGTCTGATGTTTTGTTATCCGTTCTACTTTTTGGAGTCATTTGAAATTTCACTAGAAAGGCGAAGTTATAGCTCAGATTCCTTTTCCCCCCAAACCAGGTAACTCAATGTACATTTCAGAATTTAGATCTGAAAATCACCACCCTGTATACATTTGTACCATAAATCAGGAAGTTAAATTTCGGGAACTGTTGAAAGAGGGGAAATGACTCATATCCACATGAGTATGAAATAGATCTCTTACATTTACTTATTTAATGTAAAAGGTAATATTTATATAATTATGCAAAACATTCTTTTATTAAATTACATTTCCTCTCCCACCTTTCTCTTGCCTGTCAATCTAATACAGCATCCATCACTAAGCCGTTGTCAACACATTCAGATCACATCAAATACAGCTGTGTAGAATCAGACTTATCTTCCTAGAACATGCTGACTTGGATATTTTCACACATCCTATTAAATGAGAACAATGTAGCTAGAGGCCAGTAGGAGTTAGAGCCAAAGATCCTGAAGAAATTAAACTCCTGAGTTGTCACCTCCCTACCCTACAGGTATATAAGAAGGCATGATCACTGAGATTATATTACCATTCCACATAGGATTTTCCTTTCAAAGAAAAACAATGATTATACAAATACGAAATATACCTGTTTTTTTTCCCTTAAACTGAGGTTGGCAAACTGAAACTTGAGGGCCAAATCTGGCCCACTGACTATTTCTGAACTGCCTCTGAGCTAAATGATTTTTCCATTTTAAATAAAGTTTTATTACACAGTCAGTTCTGCTATAAAGCTTGCTTTGAAAACACAAATTTGTTCCAACATGATTGATATATTAGGGGACAATATGAGCATAATGTTCCTGTACAATTTCCTCCACAAGAAACATTAGATGGATAGAGAAAAGTGTACCCAGCTGAGCCAAGCCACATAGGTATACAAAATACACACAGATTCACCTCCCTCAAACATCTTTTAGCTACTCTGATTCAATATGTGTGTTATCTAACAAGGTTGTGGTTTGTTATTTCTTTCATATTTAAGAACTTTCCTATAAAAAAAACAACACAAATACTTGTTCAATATTCCAAATGTGTCTAAGTGTCCTGGTTCAGTAGCATCAAGCAGTACATACAAAATGAGAGCTTTAAGCATCGAGGAGAAGCTTGGAATCAAAAAATATCTTGGAAGAAATATGATATCTCTTAAACAACAGGCATAAAGGAATGCACATTGTAGACCATCAGAGACAATATCATGAAAATTAAAGAAATATCTGTGGCTGGATGTGTTGTGTTCCAAATCCCATTTTTCCCCATAAGCTTTGCAGGTTTTGTGTGATTTGCAAAGCACATTGATTTTCAGGAATGCATATGTCAAGTTATAGCAGAACTAAGTGCATTTTAAAATGCAAAATCCATTCCTACCTCATGGCACATATTTTGCCAACCCCTGTTCTATAACACCATTTTTTAACTTGTAATTTTCTAATCATCTTTTGTTGGTGTAAAATCAGAAAATGATATCTCAGATCATAAAGAAAAAAATATAGTCATCTAAGGCCTTATCAGACCATAAGAAAAAGAAATATTATGAAAAATTTTAATTTCTACAGGGAAACATAACACAGCTATTTTTATCCCCTTCAAGATTAGTACAAAATGTCTGTTAATTATTCTTGACATTTCTTCTGAAATATGAAATCCGTTAGTGAGGATCCGTGTAGGAAGAAAGATGCAAGAAACTAAGAGTGGACCACTTTATCTATTTTACTGAATTGGATCTCAGGATGGTGACCTTGAGGGTATTCTTCAAATCAAACAGACTTGCAGCCATATGGTGGTATACTTTTCAGGAACTGCAAAGATAATAAAAGATAGTGAGTGTCATAAGGACCAAGAAGTAAGCACACAGTTACTGTCAAGCAAGGTTGGAAGCTTGTGTGCAATTGCCCTGATGATGCTTGGTTTGCAAAACATCTTCTTCTAAAATTTCTTTCTAAAACTGCATGTTATAGATGAGAAGACAGAGGCCAGATAGGCATAAGATCACCTGCCTGGAGAGGGGCAGAGCTAGGACTAGAACCCAGACCACCTGACATCTGTCTTCTTTGGATCTTCTTTCTTTGTTACCAGTAAAATTCCCAGTGATTTCAGAGGAAATTTACATAGACAGAAGCTTATCTAAAATAAAAAGCTAGATATTTTAGTGTCCTGAAACCTCAGTGTGAGCTACTGTATTATATACAGTAGCCCAAGAAGTGAATATAAACTCTGGAGACACAGGGGTAGAGAAGGAAGGAAGAAAGGAAGGAAGGAAGGAAGGAAGGAGGAGAAGGAGGGAGGGAGGGAGAGGAAAGAAAGGAAGGAAGAGGGAAAAGAAAGAAAGAAAGAAAGAGAGAGAGAGAGAGAAAGAGAGAGGAAGGAAGGAAGGAAGGGAGAAAAAGGAGATAATGGCATCCCCTGTACTCTGCCTTCCTTACCCTCTCTTCCCTGATGAGACTATTTCTGGAATGCTGTGTTCAAATACGGTTGACACATTTTAGGAAAGACATTTATAATTTGGAGAATGTGCACAGGAGGGCATAGAGATGTTTTGGTTTATTTCAAAACAAGTATGTCCATTCCAGAGAAGACAAGACTCAATGATGACATGATAATTCTCTTTAAGTATTTAATGAGCTCTCATGTACTGGAGAATTTAAAGTTGTCTTGCACATCTGCAGAAAGAAACATGAAAAACAATCAATGAAAGTTGCAAAGAGACTAAATTAGGTGTAATTTTTTTTTAAGGGAGGAAATCCTAATAATGAGAACTATCCAAAGAATTGGAAACAAAAGAGGAGCTCAACAGGTGGAAAATGGCTAAAAATCAAATGTAGTACATGAATATAATAGAAAATTATGGTGCTGTAGGATGCAACAAATATGACAAATACATAGAATCATGGAAATACAGAAAATTGTGCAAAATAAAGTAAGCAGAGTCAAGATAACAATATATTGACTACAACAAGGTGAAGGGAAAGAATAGCTACCATGAAATAGTCAGAACTTGGTGGATGGTGAAAAAACCCAAAGAAGGTTGGCCCTGAAGAACTGATATGCAAAAGGCTGGGGAGGTGGAGGAGTTGACATGTTGATATATCTATTTGTCCTTTTTTCCTTTTTTAATATTTTAAAAGGGATTAAGATTCTCTACATGGGGGAGGCATACAAAAGGAAGATAGGCAATATAAAAAATGAATAAATTTTATTTTAAAAAATTCCAGCCATGTAAATATATTTACCATAAGAGGTGACTGGACTTACTCTCATTGGAATTATTCCAGTAAAATCTGGTTGCCCCAGTGTTTGATTGTGTTATAGAGGATATTCTTTTGTATCATAAGTTGGACAAGATGCCCTCTAAAGTACCTTCTAACTCTGAAATCCAATGATTATGTGACTCAGTTGTTTTGGAAGGATTAACCCATTTAGGATGTCTAGACTTCTGTTGGAAACCCCCTTTTAAATTTTTGCATTTTTATGTGTCCCTTACTATTTGAAGTGGTTGTTGTGCTGAAAAGAGAATGAAACTTACATGAAGAAAATCTCATTTTCAATTCTGGCTGTCATTTGCTAGCTCCGCAATCATATGCAAGGCATTACTTCTCTGAGATATAGTTTTCTCATCTGTTAAAAATAAAATGAAGGGGTTGAACTAGATGATTTCTAATACTTCATTCTATTCTAGGGTTTATTATCCTATGATAGCACCTCTGCCCATGACTGAACTATATTTACTATAGAATTGTGGTTCAAAACAGTGCAATTTCCAAGGAGGAAAACGGAAACCCTTTAATTGAACTTCAAATCTATAGCTGAAACCAATAAGACAGTAACAACCCTAGTGAAGGTATCCATTATAATTATTCTATGACTCAAAATACTTATTATTTTTAACCAATTTTCACCAGATTTGCCAAGCTTTCTTACCTGTAATGCATTCGGTAATTCAGTCTAGCCCCAATGACAGAGAGAGGAGTGATGTGACTTTTTGTTCAGACTTCCTCTGTAAGAGTTTTCAGTAGAATCTAAAATGTTTTGCAAATGTTTCAATCCAGTCATCTTTGGCCTTTTTCTTGGACCTTGAGAAGACTTTCCGGGAATACACAAAACTACTTGAAATGTTTCAGAAATTTGAAGAACAATCATTGCATTTGATAAGATGAGCTTATTCTCTCTTGGCAGCAGGGAGAATGCTGAGAAGGGATGTGTCCAGATGTGTGCTGATGTGTCCTCTGTTCAGGAAAACACCTTGTCAGTTTGAATGGGGCCATATGAGAATTAACAGTCTTTTCTCTTTATCCCCATCATACTTTAAGGTAACAAAAGCTGAAAGACCAGAAGAAGTGATAGTATTTCCTGATTACTCCAGAGCCACTTGGATGCTATATTTGTTATCAGGGAGATTATGTATTATGCTTCTGCTTTTTTCTCTGGAAAGAAAACTGTTCCATCAATATTAATATACAATGACTATTAACTGAGGAGATGAAGGGTGTGGTAAAAATTGAGACTGAGAATTATAAGCACCAAATCCTGAAAAGGACCTCAGACGCTATTTAATCCAAACCCTCATTTTATAGATCAAGAAACTGAGGCCCACATGAGTAAAATGATCTGCCCAAGGTCATTCAGGCCAAGTTTAAGAGACAGGATTTGAATCTCAACCTAGTTACTTACCATGTAATTTGATTGATGTCACTTCATCCACTCTCAATCTTGGTTTCATTAGCAATAAAATGTGTATGATATTAACTTATTACAGGATGTCCGTAACAAAAAGTCCATAACAAAGCATACAAGGGTAATACAGACATCAATACTGTCTTCAAAGAGGTTTGCCCATTTGATCCATAAATAGGTAAGCTGTACTATCCAGGTGACACCATGCTATTTGTCACTCTGCACACTACATTACACAATCAGCTTTTCATTGCTTCTATTTGTCCTGTAAAGTGTGCGATCCCATGAGACTCACCACACAGCACAAAACACACTAGTAAATGCCTCCAGGGAGGCATCTAAATTAAGTGGAGCAATATGCCCATGGAGACAGTTGTTCTAGTTATCTGCAATTACTGGGTAACCCCCTAAAGCAAACCTAGGTGGTCTAAATAATTGACGCTACCCTTGGGGATACTACACACACACATACACACACACACACACACACACACACACACACACACACACACACCACAAAATCACCTTCGAGAAAGCTTCCTCATACAATATATCAACGAAGATAATTAAACTGAGCTCAAGCCTGTTCACGGGTGTGAACTGTTTTATTTTGCTTGTGGAACTTTCTTTTCTCTGCAGTCAAAAATACAAAACAGCAGCAAGGATATAGGACCATAAAAACACAGGATCCAGAGCCAGAAGAAACCTTAGAGGTCATTAAATCCAGTGCTCTGATTTTATAAATGAAGAAATTGAAATACAGAGAGGAGGCACAGGTTATAAATGATGGAGCTGTGATTTGAACTTACCTTCTCAGTTTCAAATTTGTCTGATTTGAAAAGAATCTCAGTGTCCAAGGATCTAGCTCAGTACATATGCAAAATGATCTAGCCATAGTTTCCTACTATTTTATAGATTTTCAAAAACAGGTATCAGAATAAATGTCTAGAATAATTAAAAGAGTTTTGGCATTAATCTCTAAAGAAAAATAAATATAAAATATGTACGTGTGCATATGTGTCTACAATGACATTTATCTCACTGATAATGGCATGTCCTACCCTGATCTTTACCTGCATCAATGACAAATTAATTAAGGTAGCAGAAAAATTAAGTAGCGCAAAGAACCTATCTCATCAAATTAAAGACAAGGGTAGTGATTTTCAATGAAATCACAATTAAAAAAAGAATGAAATATTTGTCTCTTATCTAACTACCCTCAAAAAAGAAAAGTCTTAAATGATTTTGGAACTTGAAGAAGCTGGCTGTTATTTTTAACATTTCTTAGACTTGCCACGGAATTTGACTCCAACCAAGTTGTCATCTCTTTCATCAATTATCTTTCTTTTTCTTGCTAGGGGACAGAGTAGACATAGTAAGGTCATTAGAAAGGCCAGTCTCACTCCTGCTTTTCTCCTCTGTTGAGAACTTTTCATCTCTTTCCCGTCCAAAGGTCAGTTAAAATCTGTATGCCTTTAAACAATCATTTCCTTCAAGTAGAAAAGAAACTAGGGTATAATGGCTTAACTTTGTTTAGAAATAGGAAAGGAAGATATGCCAAGGAGGGGCAATTTGGCCATTTCCAATTATGTGGAATCGTTCTTTTTGGTTTTCTCAACCCCTCATAAGTGTTTATTCAGTGGCATCACTCTCTGCCACTGTAAGCAAAACCCAGTCTTGCAATGGTACTGATTTGACTAAGACTAGTGGTTGCATTTTGACAACTGGAATTTATCCTTTGGTCTCATGTTAAATGAGTCACTAAACATTAGAAACACAGGATCAGTAATTCTTACCACTCAAATACATACACGCATCTTGTAATTTGCATGTTTCAGAGAAGTAAAGTAGATTTATCCACCTATGGAACTTACAGGGGTTCAATAAACTAAAATCATTCATCCTTTAAACAGTGGACTCCATTCACAAGGATAAACTCCCACCATAACTGCATGTCACCTTCATGTATACTTATACACAGTCTCAAGCCATTGGACGTTATGGACTAAATATGGATGACAGAGAGATTGATTCTACTTTTTCCAAAGTCTTCATAAATGAGTACATTTTATTTCATTTCTTTCTTTGAGGAGGACAGGTGGTATAATGGATAGATCACTGGACCTGGGGTCAGAAAGACCCAAGTTCATATCTGGCCTCAGACAACTAGCTATGTAAACAAGTTACTTCACCTCTACTTGCCTCAGTTTCCTCAACTGTGAAATGAAGCTGTGTTTCCTCAGCTGTGAAATGGTATCCCAGAGTTATTAGGAAAATAAAATGAGATACTTGCAAAAAGTGCTTAGCATAATACCAAACAGATATATAGATAGATATAGATATATGTATGCGTATATATATATATATATATATGTATACACGTGTGTTTACATATACATACATACTTATTCTCCTCCCTCATCCTGCATTATCCTTTCTAGCAGTGTGAACCTGGGTAAGTCACAACCTCTATTAACATAACTTCAGTTTTCACACCTGTAAAATGGGGTTAATAACAATGTCACAGGCTTGTTGGGAGAATAAAGTGAGATATTAGAAGGCATTTTATTAACCTTAAATAATTACATATTAGCTATTATCTTTCCTATTAAGTCCCTTTGTCAGAACTGGATTAACTAGGGAACAAAGACATTTTTATTTCTCTTCTAAATCCTTTGAAAACAGAAAGTACTCCGTGAATCCAATGTTCTGACCAGTGTAGGCTTTTACAGTGAACTATTCTTTCAAGAATTCGGTCTTGGTTTATTGTTTATAAACCACATACAAATAATTGTAACATCTTATTTGTTATTTAAATAGGGGGAAAAGAACTCTATATGGAAGTACATAGTGCTATATGAGAAGTCAAGCGTGTCATCTTTATCTTTAGGGGAATGTATTTTACATGACTGTGAAATTTATTTCAATTGAACAATTGGTCAATCAACAAACATATATTAAGTTCATACCATGTGCTAAGCAGTGTGTTAGACCCTAGGGATACAAATAAAAAAGTGAGATTATCTCTGCCTTCAAGAATTTCATGTGATCTTAAGGGTACATGGCATACATTCAAAATGCTGACATTGAAGTCTCAATCCTTGACAGTTTGAATATATGTTTTCTTTAGAGGTGGGGAGTGGAGGTTGGGAGGAAAGGAATAGGAAATGAAACTGTAGTTTCTTTAGCACTGGGAATTCCTGATGAGGAAATTTCTCTACCAGAGCAACCCCTTGCTAAGCAATTTGTAGTTTTAGAGTTACCAAGGCCAATGAGAGAACAAGAGCCTAAGAGACTTTCCAATGGTCACCCAGCTTGAATGAATTAGAGGTATCAGTAGAATCCAGATCTACTTGCACTGATACTTTCTCTCTATTGTAACAGACTTTTTCCATATTATTCAAAGACTCTTTTATTATCATATCTTCTGTGGTCCCATCCAAGCCTTTCCTGTTGGCTTCAGTTTAGACCATCTCACATGAGAAACTTGTATTGTTAATGACACCACCATTCTGGTTCATTTCTGACATAGTAGTACCCAAAGGGTTCCCTTCACACAGTAAATAAGTTCTGTCTAAAAGTACTTATTAAAAAGATGAAAGATACTGTTGTCAAAGTCTATTTTAACACCCTTTGTCTGAAATGACCTTCATCATAACAAAATATAATCTCTTTTCAAATATTGTATGTACTCACCTCATGCATTTTAAACATAGGGGCACTTTAAGTCCCTAGACCTCTCTAGAAATGTGTAGTCAGCTGGTTTCTGCATATACTCCTTCTGCAAGGTTTCCCTACTAATGCAAATATTTACTTCCTCCTTTGATTCATAGCCATTAAGGTTATGGGAAATCAAGCTCAGCAGCTTCATTAAATGCAAATTGAGGAGGAAGACACAGGAGGGAACAGTGGGAAGGGATAGTTGTGGGGGGAGGAAGAAATGGAGAAATTGGCAAGATGACTGCCCTGGGAAATGTAGTTCAGATGTGAGGGAATAAAGAACAGTTATGAACTTACTCTCTAGCATCTCAGTGATTCATTTAATCTCTCTGCCTCCGCAATTTCTCCGTGATGGGCTAGACTTCCCCACTCAGAATCTATTCCACGTCCATTTTACTTCTTTAAAAAATTTTATACAGAAAACTTTCATTAATTTGGACTGAGTAACAGGTCACTTGAGGGGGGCTGAGCAGAGAGATATGCCCAAGTTACTTTATATTCAAAAATAAAGAGGTCATCAAGAATATTAGAAATAATAATGGTATCTGGCACATATTTGGCACTTTAATGTTTGCATAGTAGTTTGTATATATCTCATTTGTTGGGTAACTATCAAATACATATAAGTGAAGGAACAAAGGATTGTCAAGTAGAGGCCCCTTGAGGATGGCAAATGAGTAGATAAGAATGAGTGGCGATTAAACAATTGTTTGTGTTTAAAATGTGCTTCTGAAGGACTTGAAGATGTTTGAAAAGGGGTTACTTCTCTCAGAGATTTTAAACATTTCCTGGGCAATCCCACTATTTTGTATTGTATGGGGAAAGTACTTAATCAAGATAAACTTTTGCCTAACCTCCATCAGAATTATCACGGATTATCCATCACTAGAGGTGTTGAAGCCATGGTTTGTAGAATCACTTGTCTAGGTACTGGAAAGGGATGTCAGCTTTAGGGCAGAGCTTGGAAGACCCAAGATTTAGAGCTGAAAGGGTCCTCAGATGTAATTTGGTCCAGTTCCTTCATTTAAAGCACAAGGAGCTGAGGCCAAAAGAGTTTATAGGACTTGTCTAATACAGTAAGTGACTTACAGGATTCTTTGATTCCAAGTTGTCTTTCCACTTCATGAAACTAATAAGATAACCATTAAGTCCCTTTCTAACTGCAAGGGTTCTATTTAGTAGCAGAGTCTGTGGGGATGTTTTTCTTTATGTTTAAATGGCAGTGTTCCGCACACCTGCAGCAAAGGTCAGCTGGACAACCTCTACTAGCCTCGGAAAAAGTCACAGTCAAACAGATTTTGAAAGCAGAAAATTTTAGCTTAGTCCAGCTGGCAACATGGTATTTTAATGTTTCTTTGACATATTTAAAGGAGAATATCCTTCAGGTAAGAGGCCAGGGTATTTGTACATAGGCATGTCATTGTGTAGAGGAAATTGTCTTTTAATAGGATGTCATTTTCTCACATCCTTAGCCAGGATCAAAGTATAAATATTAGATTGTTTACAGGCAAAGACAATTTAATAGGCTGGCCACTCAGCAAGTAAGGCCTGTCATCCCTTTTGACTTAGAGCTAAATAAAGGAAATTATTTCCTTACTATGTCAAATTTTGTCAGAAGGTACTCAAGCCTGCAGAGAGAAGTGATTGTAGTATGTGTGTGTGTGTGCATGAGCTTGCACTCTCACAAGTGGTCTCTGAATCATCTTTCTTCTCTATATCTCTTGACCTCATGAGATTTTTTGTCCCCCAGCAGCTAGCCTCTGTGACCATTCCCCTTCTGACTGCCATGCATTGACACTGTCCCCCTAGACAATTTGACAGACTACATTGACCAATTTCTTCTCCCCACCTACCTGCCTGTTTCCTGGTTCGATAGTCTGCTCCTCTAGCCAGCTTGGTGATTGATGGTGATCAGGTCTAGGTTTTGCCTCATGTTTGGGATTTTATTGTTAGAGAAAATGAGATTTGTTTCCTAGTCAAAAATGAACATGAGTATAGCAGGACTAAACACAGCACTCTAGAAGGGAAAAGTCAACAAATTTAACCCTAGTTGCAATTCTGTTGTAACTGGGATGGGAGAGGGGAGAGAAAGGAGAGGAAGAGAGGGAGAAATATTGTTTTTAACACCTATAGATACTAGCACTCTTTCTTCCCTTCCCTGATATTAAAACCATAGGAAATGTGTTGTCAGTCAAGAGGAAAAAGCTTTCTGTGATTTCAGGGACAACTTCAATATTTCTTTTCTTCAACATGACACATGGAGATAAATAGGGAATTAGAAAGATGTTAGATTTAGGGTTGGAGGGGACAACTGATTTTAGTTTGGCTCAATTTCCTTATTTATTAGATGAAAAACTGAGGTGCAGAGAGTTTAAGGGAGTTGCCCAAGATCACATAGGCAATAAGTGGGAGAGGCATACTTAAAACCTGTCCTTTGACTTCTGATCTGATACTATGTTGCATCTCTTCCATTTTCTCTATAGGTTTCACACATTTTTGATACAACTTTCCATGATTCCTATGTGTCCGCCTGCTGTCGATCATTAACAAAGGTCACTATAGATAAAATTATAAAGTAAACAGTTCAATTAGAAATAGATTTGGACTGCTCAGAAGATGCACATGGATATATTATCCTTACTTAACACTGGGCATGACAAATATCAAAAGAAATGAAATTGACTATATCTTAGCAGACAGGAAACAACTGGTAATTGATGTGGGAGTAATTTCCAAATCAGCTATCTGTGTGCATAAAATCAGAAAAAAGAAAGGAAAGAAAATAAATGTTCCAAATTGAACTCTGGTTTCCCTAACTTCCTTCAAGACTCAATTAAAATCCTATTTTTTTGCAGAAAGACTTTTCTAGCCCTCCTTAATGTCAATGGCTTCTCACTGAAATTATTTCCAGTTTATTCTCTATCTATATGTATATATCCTATATATGTTAACTTACTTGTTTCTTCCTTTATACTGTGAATCCCTTGGAGGCAGGTACTATCTTGTACATTTTTTTGTTTCCCGAGTATTTAGCACAGTTCCTGGCATACTATGGGTACTAATAAATGCTTGTTGATGATGTTTTTTACAAATATTAATAATTATAATTTAAAATACCTCTGAATACTAGAGGGATGACGGTCATGAAAACTGCATTTTCTACTGAATGAACTTTAAAAAGACATCTTGGATAGTGTTGAGGAAATTAGAGCATTCAAGAAAAAATATGAGACAACTGAATTGTAAAAAGAAAAAAAAAGTACTATGATACTTCACCAGCTTCTAGTGCTATCCTGATTCAGGGTTGAGTCCTTGATCAAAAATTCATTCAAATTTTAATCAGCGATAGAAGGGAGAGTCTAGATATGGAGTCAAGAAGAGGAAATGGATAAATTTTAGTGTTCTCAGTTCAAATTCTGACTCTAATACTAGCTGTGCAATCACAAGTCACAACATTTCTGAGTACCAATTTACTCCATGTAAAAAGGGGATAGCAACACTTAGAGTGCCTACGTCACAAGATTAGTCTGAGGATCAAATGAGATAATGCATTTAATTTGCTCAAAACCTATAAAATGCCATCTAATTTACTTGCAACCTTATAAACCTAGTAAACCTATAAATGTCAGCTATATACTTAATTCCCACATCTGGAACTTAACAGCATTATAGACTATTTCCATCTTGAATTGACTGACTTTCAAGGACTCCCTTTATACTATAGATTTCCTTATACCAACATGTCAGATAGCTCCTTATCAGCAAATATCACTGGATTTTGAACTGAGCCCAATACTGAGAAGGCAATTGGGCTGAATCACATTTGAGAAACTACTCTCAATGATGCTAAGCTTTTCACTGTCTCCCAAAACAGAGGCCTGGATTTTTTAGTTCCAACATCCTCTCAGGGAAGCTGTATTGCACTGAATCATGAATACCTTGATCCCAGAGAAATCGAAATTCCAGATGACTCAAAGGGCAATGGCATTCTATAAAAAGGTTGGGCAATGTAACAACAAGTATTTGTGCTTAAGATGTGATATAAAAGACATCCAGAGGGAAGTGTATAGTAAGTAGATAAATAGATCCTCTGCAGGGAATTTGTAAAAAAAAAAAATACACAGAGATAAAATCATGAAAATTGAAAAGGGTTAGTTGAGTAGCCATCTGCACAGGTGGACAGAGTACCTAGCCCAAAGAGATCTCCAAGTATCATACATATTTAAAACCTATGTGTGATAGATTCCAAGTACAAGCACCTGAAGTGCAATTAAAAAAAAAGTCCTAATATTCATCCATTTTCTCTACTCTCTTTCTTCTGTTGTTTTTTTTTCTAGAGCTCTGGAAAAGAAAATAATTAAGATAAAACCCTCTTTTTCTATTGCTACCTTCAATACCTTCGGCATTTTAATCCCTGATTTCCTATCCTCCCTAAATTCCAAAGCAGTTCATGCCCCTCACCCCACGCCAGAATAAAGAAGACCATGTTTGCTATTACACAATAAGGTGTTAACAGCTGTGCTTTTGGCTCTCCCTATTTGGATCAGATTAAAAGTTTCTGATGGCTGAGCCCCTCAGTAATACAATTTCAGACTTTCTCTTCATTTCATATCTAATTGGTGACTGCAGGGAGATCAGAAGCTTAAAGGGGCTTGTATCTCTGGAGAGCTACTCACTGGCATTCTAATAAGGAGGTGTTGAGAGCCTTGGCAAAGCTATTAACTAACTGACTGACTCAAGGTTATTAGTTTGTTGTAATTCACCCAGAATGCCTTCTGCAGATGGTCAGATATGGGGTGAGGAGGTGGCCAGGTTGTTTGTTTGTTTGAATCATTTCCTCTCTCTCCTTTTTTATAGCCTTGGGTTTTGCTTCTGTGATGCAAACGCCTGATTCTTTTTTTTTCCTTTAGGAGGAATTAGCTTCTTGCTTTCCTCTTCAATAGAGTGATTCCTGCATGATTTTTACTTCCCTTTGTCAGAAACTGACATTTTTCATCTTAGTCACACCTACAAAAAATATGCAGTTTAACCTGTACCTGATAATCATTAATAAAAACAGCTGTCTATTTAGGGTAAAATAATGAAGTTTACTCTGAACCACAGAAAGGGGAAAGTCAGATGAGGGATATTTTAATCTAATATGCTCATTAATTTGGAGGTCAGACTTTAGACTACCTCAATACAACAGAACACAGGCAAGAGAAAAGAGAACTGAGCATCTAAAAAAAGTGGCACAAAGCCGTTAGAGATTCCTTTCATTGAAAACCTCTTCAACTGGGATGGAGATTCTGGGTCAGAAGACTTGGACACTAATTCTTCTTCGTAGTTTTTAACCTCACTGGTCTTCGGTTTCCTCATCTGCGTTATCATTACCCTGTGATAGCTTCTACAATATTGCTATCATCATCTAATACTCTCTTACATTGACATGATATTTTAAATTTTATGACAAAATATTTTATATACATGATTTCATTTGAATGAGGTAGGCATTATTATTTATTATTCCTCTTTTACAGATAGGAAATAAAGTTTAACAAGGCTAATGGACTGGTATCTGAGGGTTTTTTAATTTTTTTTTTAAAGTATGAATACTTTTTTAATATATCGACTTCATTTCCAACAGAAGCATCAAAGAATAGCGAGAACACTGGACTTGAAGTCAGAAAAACCTGGGTTCAAATCCCACCTCAGACATTGATTGGCTCTGCTGCCTTGGGCAAGTCACTTAAACGCTCAGTATCTCTCATTTATAAAACAAGATAACAGCTTCTATGGTCCCTTTTCAACTCTAAGTCTATGATTCTGTGTTGCTATAAAGCATATCCCTCTCTTGTGCCCAAAAATAAAGAAAATGGTCTTATTTTCTATAGAAATATCCTATATGAAGCATATGACATAGCCTTTCTACCCTTAATGTTTATATTTTAAAAGTCCATTAGTCCTTAGAGTTATAGATCTTCCTTTCCTAATTCAAAGTAAGACTTTTTTGTGATACTTTAGTTAGCAATTCCTTGTAAATGAGAAGAAAAAGAAAGAAAACATCTCAGAATCTGTACAAATCTGTCCAACACATTAAGGAATTGAATTCTGTAAATATATTCAAGACATCCAGATTCATATTTTCACTGGGTTGAGACTGAATGTCATTTCTAGTGTGTGAGGATCCACTCTGCTCCCCAAATCAAGACACAAATAACAGTGTTTTTTCTCCAAAGTGGCCTGTAGATCGATCTGCTGCTGCTGCTTCCAGTTTTCTTCTCATTAAAAGCAATAAAGATGCACAAGACATTAGAGCAATTCTGTAACAAGGGAGGAGAGAAACAAATGAGAGAAGAGAAAGGTGATGGTATATGTTTGGTCAAAAAGATTGCCCAGTTTTCTTCATCGTTTCTTGAGCTTCACATTCAGAACCAGACAGGCAAAGTTATCTTTGCTCTTGAGCAAGTTGTGCTTTCACATTTCCAAGCTTCCATTTAGGGAAAAGAAAAGTGTAAATAGGGTTTTTTGTAAAATGCATGATACTTTGACCTTAAAAGTTTAATTCTTAGGGATTTCCCCAGAATTCGACGGGTCATAGATTTTTGAGCTGGAAGAGACCTTAGAGTTAATTTAGAGTCCAACCTCTCATTTTAAGAATCACTCATTTTAATGGGCATTAACTGTCACGATTGCAATTTATTAATATAAAATTTTTTCTCATCACTCATAATTTCTTAATAAAAATTCAGAGCTTTGACTTTGTCACCACCACTTCTCAGAGTAATAATAAGAACTGACACTTATATAGGTCTTTCTTTTATGGTTACAAAGCTCTTTCCATGCTCTTTTGGTCCTCCTAATAACCCTGAGACGGAATAATACCATCACATTTATACGTCTTTTTAAAGTTTGTAAAGTTCTTACCTTGTTTAAAAATGAAAGAAAAAAAAAGACTGCTAGGTACGATGTTCCCATTTTACAGGGAAGAAAACTGAGCTTCTGTGAAGGGATTAACTAATTCATGGTTACAAAACTAGCAGTTATTGGCATATGAAAAAGATAAAGATTATTGTTTCATAAACCACTCGATTCTAAATCCAATGGTCTTTTCCCTCTACCAAAATGTGTCTTATTATCTTAATTTTATAGATGATGAAACATGCTTTAAGAGGTTAAGTGACTTCTCTCAATTCACACAATTAGTAAGGGAGAAGGCAAAAAGAAATCACCTTCCAAATGCAATGTTGTTTCTACTAAATGGCCTTGCCTCTTCCTCAATAATTTTTTATTACTCAGTCATCTCAGTCCTGTCTGACTCTCCATGACCCCATTTAGGGTTGTCTTGGCAAAGATACTGGAGTGGGGAGTGTTATTTTCTTCTCTATTCTCAATAATAATAGAATATTATTACATATTTTAAAGATACAAAGTGACCTGCAATATTTACTTTCAATTTAACAGAACATTTGATAATCACTTAGTATGTGCTAAGTGTAATGGTAGATAACAGGAAGAGAGGCAAAAAAAAAAGAAATAATCCTTGCCCACAAGGAGTTTTCCTTCCACTGGGATGGGAATCTTATACACAGAGAATTAAAAACAACATCACTTGGAGAGAGTCTGCTTAACAAATGGACAAGAAAAGACTAAAGAAAGCTTTTCAGAGCCTTGAAGAAAGAAAATAAAACAGAGGAGTTGAGAAAGTTGTGCCTTTTAGGCCTGGAGTAAATCTTAGGGGAATGGAAAAATTCAGGAAATGCCATGTCTAGTTCAGAGTGGGCAGTCGTTCAGATTCACTGAAACATGGGGTTCATGAAGGTTGGTATTAATAATAGACAGGAAGGAGGTGGCTCAGTGGATAGTGTGCCAGGCTCGGAGTGAGGAAGACTCATTTTCCTGAGTTCAAATCTGGCCTCAGATACTTAGCAGCTATGTGAGCCTGCAGAAGTCACTTACCCCTGCTTGCCTTAGTTTCCTCATCTGTAAAATGAGCTGCAGAAGGAAATGGCAAACCAATGGGGTCATGAAGAGTGTGACATGATGGAACAACATCAACAAAAGTAATTTGAAATGTTAGATACAAGGGAGAACAGTGTGGTCACCAAAGAGAGAACTCAACTGGGAGCGAGAAATCCTTGGTTCAACTTTTGCTCTTCAGCAACTTTTCTTGTCCGCAGTTTCCGACCTAGTAAGAAAGAGGTGATGAATAGGTTGGTCCTTGAAGTCCATTCCAGCTCTAAATATAAAATCCTAAAATAAAATGGCAGCACACCATAGAGGCCTACAAATATCATGGGGAAGAATTTGAATTTTTTCCTAAAAGCAGTAGGAAACTACCAAAGCTTTTGGAGAAGAATGATACTTTTCAGTCTTGCCCCTTATGAATGTTAATTTAGTCACTAAGTGCAGGATTGAAGAAACAAGGGGGTCCATTAGTAAGACTGCTCCATTACCAATTGCCAGGACATTCAGGAAGAGATGTTCAGCGGGCAAACGGTGATACAAAACTAAATTTCTAAAGGAAAAAATGAAGGCTGGATGTATAAATTGGGCAGTCATTCACTCATTAAACAAATATGTAATGGTCACAAACTTGTACCCATTAAGGGATTGGATTAGGTTGGAGGTGTGGAAAGTGACGGAAGATGAATAATTACAAAGCATAAAAGATGATTTTTGTTGCCCCAGAGTATA
>CM053770.1:59201809-59240549 GCA_028658325.1 Potorous gilbertii
TTATGAAGTGCAAAATGGATAAATTTTGATTGCATTAAATTGAAACCTTTTTATACAAATAAACCCAATGCAATCAAGATTAGGAGAGAAGCAGAAAACTGAGAAAGAATTTTTGTAACTAGTGTCTTTGATAAAGGCATCATTTCTAAAATATATAGAGAACTGAGTCAAATGTACAACAATACAAGTCATTCCCCAATTGATACATGGTCAAACGATATTAACAGGCAGTTTTCAGAGGAAGAAATTAAAGCTATCTATAATCATATCAAAAAAATGCTAATGAACACTAATTCACTGTTGGTGGAGGTGTGAGTTGATCAAACCATTATAGAGAGCAATTTGGAACTTTGCCCAAAGGGCTACAAAAATGTGCATATTCTTTGACCCAGCAATATTGCTTCTGGGACTCTCTCCCAAAGGCATCATATAAATGTGATCACATGTACAAAAATATTTATAGCAGCTCTCTTTGTTGTGGCCAAAAACTGAAAATCAAGGGGATGCCCATTAACTGGGGAATGGCTTAACAAGTTGTAGTATATGAATGTAATGGAATACTATTTTACTATGAGAAACAATGAACAGAAAGACTTCAGAGAAGCCTAGAAAGAACTGATGCTGAGTAAAAACAGCAGAACCAGGAGAACTTTGTACACAGCAACAACCAGAGTGTGCGAGGAATTTTTCTGGTAGACTTAATACTTCATTGCAATGCAAGGACTTAAAAAATTTCCAATGAACTCTTGAGTCAAAACACCTTCCACATCCAGAGAAAGAAGAAGCAGACCATTTTCTTTTGTATTATGTTTCGTTTTGTTTTATGGTTTCTCTCATTCGTTTTAATTCTTCTATGTAACATGTATTTAATAGGAATGTATAGTAGAACGTATATAAGATTGCAAGTTGTCTCAGGGAGGGAATGGGGTGAGAGGGGGATATTAGGGGGAAGGAAGGGAAAAGATCTAATATATATGGAAGTGATTGTGGAACATTGAAAACAAATAAAATAATTTAATTTAAAAATGTTTTATTCTGCTGTGATCTTGTCATACCTGAAAGTCATCAATTTCATTTATACACACACACACGTGTGTGTGTATTTATGTGTATACATATATGTATGTGTATCTGTGTATACACACACACTCATTTGCTTTGTAGGTCATTCCTGATTGTAATCCTATCATTTGCCTTCTGGAATGTCATATTCCAAATCCTCTAATATATTCCTTTTATATGGAAGTTACTAAATCTTGTGTGATCTTAAATGTGACTCCACTATATTTGAATTATTCCTTTCTGGCTGCTTGAAGGATTTTCTCTTTGATCTTGAAGCTCTTGAATTTGACTATAATATTTATGGGAGTTTTCATTTTGGGATCTCTTTCAAGAGGTGATTGGTGGCTTATTTCCATTTTACCCTTTGGATCTAAGATACCAGGATAATTTTGCTTCCTAATTTCCTGAAATATGATATCTGGGCTCTTTATTTGATGGTGACTTTCAAGTCGTTTGGTAATTCTTAAATTATTTCTCTTCAATTTATCATCCAGGCCAATTGTTTTTCTGATGAGGTAGTTCACATTTTCTTCTATTTTTTCGTATTTTTTACTTTTTATTATTTCTTCATGTTCCATGGAGTCATTAGCTTTTATTTGCCTAGTTCTAATTTTGAAAGAATTATTTTCTTCAGTAAGCTTTTTGTACATTTTTTTTCATTTAGCCAATTATGGTTTTTTTAGGGAATTTTTTTCTCCAGTTAATTTTTCCAGCTCCTTTTCCATTTGGCCTATTTTGCTTTTTAAGAAGTTCATTTCTTTGATGAATTTTTATATCTCTTTTACCATTAGGCCAATCTTGTCCTTTATGGTATTATTTTCTTTAGTATTTTCTGTGCATCCCATACCAAGCTGTTAACTCTCCTTTCATATTTTCTTGCATTACTCTCATTTCTTTTCCTAATTTTCCCTCTACCACTCCTATCTCTTTAACTATTCCAGGAATTTTTATTGGGCTTGGGTCCAAGTAGCATTTTTCTTTGGGGCTTTGTTTGAATGTGTTTTCACATCATTGTCTTATAAGTGCATGTCATGGTGTTCTCTGACACCGTGGCAGGTTTTTATAATCAATTTATTTTGCTATTTGCTCATTTTCTAGCCAAATCTTGACTTTGAATTTCACATTAAAGTTGGGCACTGTTCACTTGGAGGTGGGGAGGCATTGTTCCAAGCTCTTTTCAAAGCTAGTTCTAGGGGCCTGCAAGTTTTAGGTATTGTCAAGGTAGTGTGATCCTGGGAGAGGTATGGTTCCTGCTTTCCTGGTATGTTCTCTGATCTTTACTTAGGAAGGGTTTCTGGTTCCTTGTAACCATACACTGAAGAATTATTGTTTCTTTAGAACTGAGACCAGGGTCCTTGCATTCTTATGATGAATCCCCAGCATTCCTCTCTGCCCTGGAACTGTAACCCACCACTGTGTATGGGCAATATAGTTGGCAGTCAGTGCCAGCTGTAATCAGTGCCAGCAAAGCATCCCCTAGAATCTCCTTCTGATCAATTGTCCAGCCCCCTTCCTGTCTCTAGGATGAGCATTTCCAAACCTGCTTCGGCTGTTTGCTGCTATTGCTGCTTTCTCTTGTATGAATTTGCCTCAAATGCTAATCTTTCCAGTTCCAACTCTGGCTATGTGTCTAGTGCCTTTGGGCAGGACAGAATCATTTCTTTCTTCTCTCTCTCAAGTCTTTCCTAAAATAGACAAGTGGAAGGCAAATATACATCATAGAACTATCTATAATTAGTCAACATTAATAATCCTTGGCTTGGAAAGGAGCATTATCCTTCATATAGGCATTTCAGTGTATCAATCAATAAGCATTTATTAAGCACCTACTATGTGCCAGTTACTATAGTTTTTAGAAAAGTTAATTAATTTGCTTTCATTTTTCACCAATCATTTCCATAAGTCTTAAATTTTCTCTCTCTCTCCCCCCCTTACCTCCCTATGAAGGCATATAATCTTATATGGGTTCTACACTTACATTCTTATTAAACAAATTTTCACATTAATCGTGTTGCATAAGAATTAAAATAAATGGGAGAAATCATGAGAAAACAAAACACAAGAGGAAAGAGTTTGCTTCATTCTGTTATTAGGATTGCATAGTTATTTCTCTGGGTGTGGATGTCATTTTGCCTCAAGGGTTCTTTGGAAATTTTTTAGGTCCTTGCATTGCTGTGAATGGCTTAGTCTATCAGAAACAATCCTCGCACGCTGTGGCTGTTACTGTTTCTAATGTTCTCCTGGTTCTGCTGATTTCACTCACCATCCGTTCATCTAAGTTCTTTCCAGGTTTCTCTGAAGTCTGACTGTTCTCATTTCTTATAGTGCAATAGTATTCCCTTACATTCACATCCTACAACTTGTTCAGCCATTTCCTAATTGATGGGCATTCCCTCAATTTCCAGTTCTTGTGCCAGTTACTATATTGATAGCTGAAGATACAAAGAAAGATAAAGATAATCCCTGCTTTCAAGACATTCACAATGCTCTGTCCTTTCCCAGAAGTTCCATGCTTACCATTCTAACCATGTTTCCATTGATAGAAGCTAAGCTAGACTTCTTCTCTGGAAAGTTACCCAAACTGCCAGAGTTTGCAGACTATTCCTTCCAAGAAAGGATGTATGTTTGTCTGGCTACGGATGAGCAGAAGATGGAAAGGCACAGGTATTCAGAAGTCTTCTTTTCTACCTCACCCAAAGGCATATGTCATTACATACAATCTTCCTGACTTTGAAACACCCATTGTTTTTGTGGTTTAGTTTCCCATGGCATAGTACATAGAGTGCTGTACTAAGAGCCAAAAACACTTGGCTTCAGATTCTACTCATGACTAGTACATGGATCATATGCCCATGAGGAAGTCACTTACCCTCTCTCTATCATCTGTAAAATGATGACAATAAAATCACTATGGGAGGAATTTTTCATTGTCAAAGATCCTTTTGATGCAGTCTATGGACCACCTCTCAAAGTAATGCTTTTGAATGGATTATAAAGGAAATTAACTAGGTTGAAATAGAGCCATCAAAATATAAAAACAAAACAAGAAGCAAACCCCAGGTTTAGAACTGCTCCCAGAGGACTATAGGCATATCTTTTAAACTCAAAAAAAAATTATTGCACCAAATTTCCTGGTACTTTTTAATGGTTCAATATGAGAAACTCGTGATTTTTATCAGTAGAAGTGACAATAAAGAAAAGGAATTACTATCTGTTTTGCTGCTGTGCCCTAAGGACCACGGGACCTTTCTATACACCTTGCAACTGGAATTTTTCCATATTAGTTGTCTCTTCTATGAAAATGTGAGTTTCTTGACAGAAAATATTGCTTTATTTTTTAAAAACTTTTTATCCCCAGAGAACTTAGTACAGTGCTTTGCATATAGTAAGTACTTAATGAATGTTTCATTTATATATTCTTTCATTCAAAAACCTCTGAAACTTTCTTCACAGGTTTGTTGGGAAATGTTAAATGAGATAATATAATAAAAGGTTTTGCAAACTCTTAAGTGAATGTCACCTATCATTTATTAATACACTAAGAATAATACCCAGAAATAAGGGTCAAAACATCAGAGGACATCTTGTGATGTTATAAGGAGAAGATTACTCTAGTAACATTCTTAGAAATGGTGTCTACTTGAGAGATAAAATTCTTTCCATCAGGCCTGACTACTTGCTAGTATTATCAGTTATTATTTTAACCCAGTTGAGTCACCCTTTATATTCATTTTTGAAAAAAAAAGAAAATCCAAATATCTAGGTGTCTATTTTGAAGTAATGTCATCATTTTCTGTGGTGTTTATTTTTTTAATCTAACATTCCTTACTTCATGAACTGAGATTTGAAAAATACTATGAGGTATTCTTACATTTTTCAGTATTTCAAGTATAGGGGGAAAATTTCCAGTTGACGCTTATAAATGATCCAAAATGGTTCATCCATCTCTAATCTCCTTGGCTAAATGTAACCAAGGCAACTGAAACAACACCATATGGCATATATCCAGTTCAAAATACAGCTTTTAAGTAAAGATAATGCACAAATATTGATAGAAGGAAAACTGATAAGCTGAAGAGAAATGTATTCTTAAATTAAATTAAGGAAGGAACAAGGTTGCCTGTATTTTCTCAATTTGAATAAGAAATCCCATTAAAGTCTTGATGTCAGGGCTATTGATATCCTGCATTTTATTCCATAATCTATGGCTACTCTTAAAGTGTAAGCTATCAAATTAGGTCTTTATGGAATAGATTTTTAAAGCAAAACTATGTAAAAACAGCAATAAAAATGCCATGGAGCTGGTAATATCTAAAAGAGAAGGCAACTTAACTTGAAGAGGCTTAACTTGAAGAGACAACCAACTGTTCCTTTTCCTTTGCCCACCTGCTACCAAGCTAGTACATGCCTAATCTAACTGAAGTTGTTGGCAACACCACTAGGGAGTGCTTTCTCACACTAAGAAGTGCCAACATTGGCAATGACACATGTGTCATAAGCCTATATTTCCCTTTATAAATTGGAACCACTATGACAAATGCATCTGCATCATTTCTGGGAAAGAAATTCAAACAGGGCAAAGCCAGTATTTTCACCACAACATAAAAGTGTAATCGCAATAAATGGGAATGATTTGCAGTCAGAATCCTTTCATTTTGTGACAAGCTTCCTCCAGTATATAGCAGCCCAATTATGTCTCTACTGATATTAATTTAAGACTTACTCTTTGCCTTGAAGCTGATAGGTGCCCAGGGTCCCCTTGCATGGCAATAGAAGCTCGGTGTGCTTGGATTTGCTTCACAGAGTGTGAAGTAAAATAAAAAAAAAGACGACTGTTGGGAATATTCACTTGCAAAATATCCACATGCCAAGAGGAAGAGACAAGGATGGAAAACACAAATTATTTGTTGTCATCTTTACTCTAAGAAAGACTTAATGTGATATTAACAATCAATCCTTCCCTATGGTTTAGACAGACATAATACCTCCACTTCACTTTGCTGTGGATGTTATAGCATCTGTGAAATTAATTGGTCTCTGTCAAATTCATAATGGACAGGTGTCCCTTGGATAAAACCTTTAACACAAGGGAGCTCCTATTAAATTAGTACCCCTGCTAAAAGTCTGATGAGAGAAAAGGAGAAAGAGCAGAGAGTTGGTCTATAAAACAAACTGATTGAAACAAGCGATGGATAGTGGATGAGGGGATTGGGGGAGGGGGAATGAGCCACGCATATCCCTATTTGTCTCTGTAGAACAACAACAAATGAAAGAATCATAGCTTTAGGATATGAGCACAGTTTTATAAAAAGTAAAAACAAATTCATCCAAACTCCCTAGCTTTTATGTCTAAACATTTTTTAAATGACCAGCTTATATTGTTTCCCCAATCAAGGATCTGTTTTCTTTGACAGTGTATTGCCAAAGTCAGGAAAAGATTGATTGTTTCTGAGTGCCAGTAATTCCTTCCTGTGCACTGGACATATTTTGAACAGAAATATGTGGGTGATCAGATTCTCTCAATTTTAATTTTTTCCTTGCACGCCAATGTGTCTGGTCTATTTCATCTAAAGAAAATAAAAACTGAGACAACAAAGTATATGAAGGGCAGACACTGAGAAGACAACTGCCCTCTGAAGAAAAATTAGATGAAAAGGGAAGAGAGTCCAGACTAAAGTTCAGTACAAGGAATAACCTTCATCATTTTTACATTTGTGCTCAGGTTTGACTTCTGCAATGGCTAGACATAGAGTATTCAAGTACAAAAATGCTCCCCGTATTCAAGATAAATGAAATAAAATTAATTTGGTACTTTCACAGCCAAGAATGGTCTTTCTTTGCTTTTTCTCTTTTTTTAAGAAAAACAGAGCTCCACTAAAATCCCATAAGAGACAATAAAATTCAGTCTCATTGAGATCCATTGTCAAAAGAATGACAGTATTTGTAAGTGTGTGTGTGTGTGTGTGTGTGTGTGTGCACAAATATATGTGTATGTGTGTGGGCATGTGTGTCTGATGCTAACGTTAAGTGGTGGCATAGTGTAGTAAAGGCAGAATTAGCCTTGAAGTAAGAAAACATGGGTTCAGATCTTGCCTCTTGTGAGACCCTGGTCAAGCAAACCACACTTACTGTCTAAGTGCTTCAGGCAATTCTCTAAGACAGTAAGTTAAATAACTTTCTATTATGATAATGATACATTAGTTTCCTAAGAGTTCTCTGTTCCTAATTAAACCACATACTCTACAGCTATATAAAGATGCACATATACATACATTTATATATACACACATATACATATATGAGCACATGTGTGTATATACACATACATATACACACATAATACATATATGTGTATATACATACATGTATGGGCCTATTAAGAGGTAGCCTTTGAAGAAGAAAGTTCCAGAAAGGGAAGTTGTGTCAGAATCTCACATGGAAAAAGTCAGAAGTAGATGAGAAAGCTATGTGCAGAGAGCTTCTACTATTTCAAGAATCTTAAATTTATTCCTCCATCAGAGTGAACCCATTGCTCAGAAAACACTGAAAAGTCAGTGTTATCTTCCTAGTCGCAAACCATTAAATTTACTCTAGGGTTCCTCCAGTTTCTTTCATAAGATCATTGTTTTAAATCTGGAAGTTCATCTAGTCTAACGATTTCATTTTATAAATGATGAAACAAAGGCCTAGCAGGGTTCCAGGACTTGCCCATTTCATAGAAACAAAAAAGCAACAGTCATATCATGAATTCAGTCCTTCTGAGAGCAAATTCAGTGATCTTTTCATATTACCATGATTTTATCTTCACTATATTCTAGTGCTGGACCTATGTTGAAACAGGTAAGTATTTCCTTCCTTAACCAAAATAAATAGAACTAAGTATTATCTGACACAGATGGAGAGTACAGTGATCTATTTAATCTATTTAGAATGCACACCATCCTTGAATAGCCAATTTTCAAAAAAAATAGTCCAATTTTAATATACTGCAAATGATCTATATTGAACATGAATTAAGATTCAGACAGCATTTCAGATTCTTGCCTTATCTTGGCATCACTGTTATGAGCAGCAGTTATCACTGTGCTACTTAAATATGCAGAAGTAGCAGCTAGTAGATATTTCCAGTTGATAGTATGTTGGAAATCAGGTTTTGCTGTAATTATTTCAGATAGGCAAATGATTAAAACTAGATTTTCCTATTTGTGAACTTCTTGGGCATGCTAGATACATTGATTACAATTTATTTACAAGTGTAAATGTTCTTGTGTCTGCATTTTGCACATATGGTACAGTTTCATTTGATATATCTTAAGCTATTAACCATAAGCATTAGACAGTCCATGAAAGAAATAGAAAAAAACAATTTATGTTGGGTCCTGAAAACACAAAGTCAAAATCTTTTGGATAGGCCATGTCTATCCAAAGCAGGCAGACCTAAAATAAGCCTCTAGTCAGAAAATGGCCTTTAATGTAGCAATGGGTATGTATATAATAAATGGTATAAGGGTTAAATGATTAGACAATGATAGACAATGACAAGTATGAGTAAGGAATCAATGATAACACTGAATTTATGAACATGAGTTACTAGGAATATGGTGATACCCTTGGTCTTCAAACCACTACTGTGTTCTGTGTAATCAAATACAAATTTCGCAACAGTGACCATGTAATTCAGAAGCAGGTAGGTGGTACAGTGGATGGAACGCTGGACCTGAAGTCAGGAAAAATCATCTTCCTGAATTTAAATCTGGCCTCAGACGCTGACGAGTTGTGTGACCCTGGGCAAGTCACTTAACCTAGTTTGCCTCAGTTTCCTCATCTATAAAATGACCTGGAAAAGAAAATACAAACCACTCCAATATTTTTGACAAGAAAACTCGAAATGGGGTCATGAAGAGCCAGATACAACTGGTGTGACTCTAGAAGAACAACAAAGATCTTGTAATTTTCTTTATGTAAGAGTCTTATTCCACTCACCTACACAAAATATCTTCCATGACTTCCTATTTCTCTAAGATAAATACAAACTTTTTTAAGGGAGGCAGCTTGGTATAGTGGAAAGAATATGGGTTTGGAGTAAGAAGACTTGGGTACAAATTTTTAATCTTTCACTTGCTACTTGTGCAAACTATCTTTGAACCTTAGGATCATTCTCCAAAAAAGAATCTACTTGGATTAGATGATGCCTAAGTTCCCTTTCAGTTCTAAATCCATGAAAATACCCTGGCATTCAAGGCCATCCAAAATATGGCTCTAAACTATCTTTCCAGGTTTAATATCACAGTATTTCCCATCCTGCCCTATAGATTCCAATCCATTAGACTTCTCAGCATTTCCTGCCCCTTTTTGATGTCATTATTTCCATTCCTTTGCTGATAATGTTCCTCAAAATTAACTTCACTTTCCTTCCTCCTCACAAAAATCACAGACTCAAAGATTTTTAGCACTGGAAGAGACCTCAATGGTCACCCCGTCTAACCCATTCCTGAATTATAACCTCCACTACAACACACCCAACAACTGGTCATCCATTCCTTCCACGCATGTCTCTGAGGAGGATCTCACCAGTTTCCAAAGCAGCCCATTTCAATTTTAGATTGCTCCTACTCCAATGACATCAAGACTCTCTACAATTTCTACTCCCTGTCCCTAGTTCTGCCCACTTTAGAAAAAGTATGAAAAACCTAAACTCTTCTACATTAAAACTGTAGTTGAAAACAGTCTTATAGTTGAAAACAGTCATCAAATCTTCTTCCTCCTTAGTCTCTACCCTTAGTCTTTCCTCCTCCAGATTAAGCACTGTTAGTCCTTTCAGCTGGGCCTCATAAGGCAAGAATTTAAGGCTCTTCACCATTCTGATTGCCCTATCTCAGATGCTCCCCAGATTATAATTAATGTACTTTCTAAAATATGGTGCCCAGAATGTAATATAATAGTCCAGATGTGATCTGAGCAGGGCAGAATATAGGGATAATATTATCTCTTTATTCAAAAAAGCTATGTCTCTGAAAGGTACCCATGATCCCAACAGCTGCTAAAACATGCAAGAGTTTAGTTCACTAAAATCCTCAAATCTTTTTCAGAAAAATATTTTTATCTACCCAGAACTCTAACACTTTATATTTAAGAATTTCATTTTTGTACCCTTGTAAGATTTAATAGTTATTCCTATCAAATTACATCTCATTTGATTCAGCCCAACATCTTTTCTCTATCACCAACACATTTATGGCCCACAGAAATTTTGTTTCATCTACAAGTATAGAAGATGTTAATTATATAATTCAAGTCTTGATTTTTTTAAAAAAATGTTTAACAGGGCGGGACAAAGTTCTCTAGGACATTTTATTAAAGACCTTACTAATTGATATCAAATAATTAATAAGTATTTGTTTAGTTTGCCTATTCAGTCAGTTGCAAATCATTCTTTCTCTACTATGATCTAGATCATACCTTAAAAGGGCCAAGGTCTCCCATTGTATGCTGAGCCTTCTCTGAAGGAAAAAGTGAGACTTGTGACCCTGCACAGCCCTCCCTCACTGAAATCAAAGTCAACTGCAAGTCACATCATCATTTCTCTGCAGGTCATTGTCCTCTTCAAAAGTGAAGGACAAACACAACCTGTGAGTCAGCCAAGGTGCCTGAACAGGGACCCATCCAGTCGGGTAACTCGGCTTGGCACCACTGCCTCTGCCTATCCTCTGCAAAGAAAGGTAAATTTTGGTCACTGAAAGGTTCTAGTTAACTTGGAGTTTACTGGCTATATCTCTTTCTCAAAGACCACGCCTTAAACCCATTTCACTCTGGAGCTCATTGATAGGACAAAAATAGGTCACTGCCTAAGCACCACTTAATGGCTATTTTTTGGACCCTCTCAGCTCAGAGGAAACGTAAATAGTAACGATTTCTCTTTTGTTCAACCGCTCTGAGAGTCTCCCCTGCCCAGTTTGTTGTCATCCTTAATATTTATTGTTTTTATTATTAAAGGGGCCATCCTTTGACTCACTTCTTAAAGAGGCCTATTCACTGATTGGGATTACCTCACTCCAAGTGAGAACCTGAATAGACCTTAGCCTAAAAAGGGCCAGGGTCTTCCACTGCATCCTGGATCATCTCCCACCCTTCTGATGACTATATGACCACAGGACCCAGAGGCTTCTGCAGGAGAAAGTAAGCTGGTGACCTTGCCCAGGCCTCCCTCACTCAAATCAAAGTCAATAGCAAGTCAATTGCAAAGCCAACTGTCATCATCTCCCTGGTGTCATGGTTCTCTTTAAGAATGAAGGACAAACATAACAAAACTTGTCTTTTCCAGAAAGAGCATGAGAATGCCTCCTCAACCCCCACCATCAATTTATTCTGTTAAAATCTTTGCTTTTCATTGAAGTCTAACCTAATTTCCACCTCTTCTTCCTCCATATCTTTATTTCTGTACATGGAAGTAATCAATCATTCTTTAAGATCATAGTATTTTTTGCAAAATCATTTCTTTGCATTTATTGGTTAATTACTAATATAGATATATGTTATATACATGAGTGCATATATATTAGTGTATAATATATACTAAAACATTTTATGATATATCATGTGATGTAATATCATGATATGTCATGTAATACTATATTCTATATAATTACATATATATCTTATCTCCTCTCACAGATTATAAGCACTTAGAAGTAAAGGCTTTATTTTATTTCATATTTTTATATTTATTAACTAGTCCAAGAATCTTGTATATAGCTGTTCTTTAACAAATTTGTCACTGAATTATATTTTAACAGCTCTAATGGTTAGAAAATATTTCCTATATTAAACCAAAATTTCTCCCTTTCCAATTTTGTACCCAAGAATTCTAGGCCATCCTTCAGAGTTCATAGAAAATAAATCTAATCATTTTTCCATATGATAATTTTAAATATTTGAACAAAGTTGCTATATTGCACACAAATAATTCTCTTTTCAAAGCTATATCCACCCATATCCTTCTACTGTTCCTCAAAGAACATAGTTTCTAGACCAATCACCAGTCTGTGTACCCTTCTTTGAATTGATGCCCATTGGCCTTGCTTAATAATATTTTGGCAGAACTGAAGACAATATTACAAATATAGCTGTATATTCTTAAGTGGAGAAATGAACTCCACTGGCATCAAACCCCACACATGGAATCATTAGGCGAACTGACACTGATGAGATTAAGGAGAAGAAGCTATTACAAAAAAAGGACCTATTCATCTTCCTATCTAAGGCATCGGACAGAATTCCTTAACATCTGAATATATTTTAATTTTGATGGTTTCATTTAGCTTATCACAACACAAAATTACCTCGCTATTTGCATTAGTAATAACCTTTCCAAATGTGGGTATACGGTACCTTAATTGTTCTTCTGCATTTGGAAGTAGTCAAATTAATCATCTATTGAAAACACATCAGATAAATGGACCCATTTCCATAGAATGAAAGTATTCATCTTAGAGTATTCATCATCAAATTTGTTCTTTCAGTGAAAACAGAGGGAATTAGGGACTGGGACAGGATTGGGGGAACAAAATCTGTCACAATATTCTGACAAATCAACTACAAAATTTCTAAGCAAATGTTTTTTGAAAATGATTAGGCTTCCATATGGCTATTTTATAATCTTTGATGTTTGCCATTACAGTAATAGAATAAAGAAAGTAGGCCTGTGCTAGTTTTATCTACCATGTGTGTTTTCTGAGGAAGCCATTATGTTTACCAGGATGTCTTCAAAAAGAATGACATGACAAGTTGGCCTACTCTAGTCTAGTAATAGTGAAGCACAGAAAAGAGGCCTCCATCCCTATATGTGTTCACAAGTTGAGTTAAAAAAGGAGTCTGGCCTTTATCTAGTCATAAATGCTGATGGGGTCTCTTTAATCAAGAAGTCTCTACTTACACAGCCACTTCAAAACAAGCAGACCTCACTCTTTAGGTGAGTATTGTATATAAAAAGCAATCACTTGAAGGACAGTGGAAACTGTATTGGCTCTGGAGTCTAAGTCTGTATGTTTGAATCTCGACTTTGCCACTTATTATTTATGTGACCTTGAGTGAATGCCAAACCTCCGTAAACATGACTTTCTTCATTTGTAAAATGAAGGAGTTGGACTCAGTGACTTCTGAAGTCCTTTCCAATTGTAAAATAAAAAATACATCATTAATTAAGCATATTTTCCAGAGGTAGTTCACATTTAATGGTTTATGTGAGATAAACAGAATATAGGCAGTCTTGATTAGTGAATGAGTAATGTTCCAAAAGATTGCACGTAATTCAGCCCCCTAAAACTGGGAATATATTGTCCTCACAAAAACAAGTTTCTGATTGGTGATTAAGTTTTAAGGCTGGCCAACAAAACCTGTTGAACCCACAAAGCACTTTCATATTAATGTTACAGTTTTCCTTATACCTTATTGTCATCATTTATAATGTTTTCTTTGGGGGAAAAAAAGCATTCCTACTTCTTACCAGGAATGTCAGGAACACACCACCCCAACCTGATGATATTCAGAGCACAGAGATCCCCATTGTGATACAGAAATTCCTAAACACTACTAATTATTGATTAGGCGTGATCTTGGTGCCTCAGTTTCCCTATCTGTAAAATATGGAGCTTGTACTCTACGTTCCTGTACAATTCTAAATCTGTAATAATATACGTAAAAGAACACCACTGTCTCACCTAATGATGGCCAGATTAAGAGAAGTGAAAGTTAGCTCTTCCAAAAAGGAGGGAAAAAGGGCATCAGATCAAGAAATGATCATGAAATCCAAATGGAAAATGCAATAAATACATTTTGCCGTTGCTGTTCTGCACAAAGAAACAGCCAAAAGTCTGTAGGCTGCAGAGATGAGTAGAGAGCTGGAAGAGGAAAAGGGGAGAAGAAAAATGTCAAAATTTCTTTCCTTGAAGAGCTAGCCATTGCCTTCAATGGGACAAAGGAAAGGAGAAAAAAGCTGAAGGGGAGTTAGAAGGTGAAAATTTCAAGATTTATATAAGGGAAAGAAAAGGTTTTCTTGACTTTTTAAATTGAAGTCTAATGGTAACATTCCCTTTGATTGGAAATCGGATGTAAAGAAGGTAATGCATTAGCAAATGGGGAGCTCACTCTGAGTCCTTGACTCCCAAAGTACTAACACCCTCCCTTCTCTGAATCCTAATCATCTTCCAAGATCCAGGTGAAGTCCCACTTTCTCCAAAAAGCCTTCTACTCAGTGGCACAATAGAGTGTTTGACATGGGATCAGGATGATGTGAAACAAATTCAGTCTTAAAAATTTACTAGCTTTGTGACTCTGGGCAAGCCACTTAGCCTCTATTTACCTCTCTTTCTTCATATGTAAAATGGAGGTAAGTAATACTTAACCTACTAGGGTTGTTGTAAAGATAAAATGAGATATTTCTGTAAGTACGTTGCAATCATAGTGCTATATAAATGTTAATCATTGTTATACACATTGTTCCATTTCCCTATGCACTGCTATAGTCCTTATTATAGGACCATAGAATTAAAACTGGAAAGGACCTTAGAAGTCAATGTGGTTGATCCCATCATTATTCAGATAAGAAAACATAGGTCAAAGAGGCTGAAATACTTACTGAGGGTTATGTGGCTGGTAAGTGTCTGAGGCAAGATTGATCTCAGGTCTTCCTGAATTCAAGGTGTTATCCTCTACATCAGACTCTCTCTCCTTTTGGATTGCTTAGTCAGTCAATAAATATTTGTTATGCACCTACCATGCTCCAAACACTGCACTAGGCCTATAACTAACTGATCATAAGATAGCTTGCACTGTCACTTCACTGTTTAACTTGTGTTCTCTGGAAGAGACTGTAAGGTTGACGACTGTGCAACTCTACCTCACTTAAATCCAGTACATGGACAAGCCAAGACATCACCCCATGATGTCACTGGTCCTCTTTAAAATGAAGGATAAACAACTATGTGCAAGTTATCGAGCCAAATGTTGGATCATAAAATGGATTATTGTATCAACCACTCCGACATTATCCCTGTTGAAAATCTAAAATAGAGATTGTACTAGAATTCCAGAAATTATATATACATATATATTAAAAAGAATATTCACCTTAGCAAAAACAAACCAATCCATCAAAAAATTATATAACACCTAATATGTGCCATGCACTTACAAAATTCCCCCTTTATTTATTAGACAGGATAAATGTTATGAAAGGAGCACTGTTGATAACAGCAACAGACAGACTTTGTGGCAAATGTTATAGAGTTTATTTTGGATGGGGTAGATAAGCATATTGTAAACTTTTCAATATGTAAAAGCATCACATGGTGTAGCATTCAATTTTGTTTAGCTGTCATTCCTGTATGATAACTTGTAATAATTTATGAAACTTCAAAGAGAGAATAGATGAATACTTACATGGAGGACCTACTGATTTCCCCCTGAAATATAAAACCAAGGTCATGAGCACTTACAGTCATTAAATATTCCAAAACTGCATTGTCAAGAAAAGGTGCTTTAAGTCTTCTTGGCTCAATTCTATTCTATGCAATAGATTCGATCTTTCTAAAATAACTACCCATTTCAAATTCCAGTGTGAATCAATTAGAAGGGGTCATCCAACTTGATTAGAACTCTAACCCACAAATCAGGGATCTTTTCCAGGTGTTAAATGAGCTCTCTTTTTTCCATTCATGGAACCTGAGTCATGGAGAGTCAGGAGAAACTGAGCTAGACCCCCATAATTGTGAACAGAGGCTTTATTAACCCATGTAGTATCTCAGACACACTTCTGTCAATGTCAGACTTTGGCAGTATCCTAAAACTGGGACCTCCTTCTGTAGATATACTTCCAAATATGACATCTACCACAGTGTTGTCCACATGCTAAGTGCCACAGTGCATGTAAACAAGAACATTAATAATATATTCATACCTACAATGTTCTTATTTTTCCAGTTATTCCAAATCAACTTATGGAATTATAGAAAAGAGTTGAGATTACAATACAAAATGAGTTTAGAGGGAAAAATGCCAAAGTTAAGGAAGCATAATATTTTCATTTTCTTTTTTTGCTTGTTTTGTTTCATTTTCACAAAACAAATGGTGTTTTCAGGCAACTGCATACTTGATAAGAAAGTATAACATTGGCCTATTGTAGATAGTATATGAACCTGAACCACCTAATGAAACTTTTCTTTCATTGCTAAAAAGAAAATAAAACAAGAAATGCCCTTACATTTGCCAAGAGACATTGCAAAATGTGACCTGGACCAGATTCATGAATGTTCTTGAAATGATCAATTTAGTATGGAATGAAGAAAACAGAGAGTAGGAAAGATGATCACCATACCTCTGCAGGCTGGGATAAGAACCCAGATGAAATAATGCTATTTCTCCAACCCAGATGCTGACACTGCTTCTGGCAAGACCCAAAAGAAGGGAGCTTCTTTGAAATCTTTGAGCTAAAGCCAAACCAACATCCGGCCACATCCTGAAAAACACACTTTTCACCCCAAATCCTTCAACATGAATCTTGGCTCGTAGAAGCCACAGGTGGGGCCCCACTTCAGATTGCTACAGGAATGTTCTCTAAGGAAACAACTCCTTCCCCTCATCTACAATCCATTTCATAAGTTCGATCACTTTTCTTCCTTATCTAATTTGGTCCCCTCACCTGCAGAAAATGGTGAATTTCCCACTGTAGGGAAGAATGAAAAAGGATCTCAGTTTTTTGCCATTCCTACAATGTCAGATATCATTCAGGACTAGGTCCTTATCTGAAAGTCAATGAAGGTGCGGGCCTTGAGGTCTATTCTGAAAACAAGAACAAAACCATGTCAATGAAAGCTCAGGATCAATAGATCAGTAAGGAAATGAGTGTTTTCTGAGCACTCAGATATACTTTCTAAGAATCTTCAAATCTATTGTGATTTAAAACACTGAAGCCTTGAAATGGAGTATATTTTGTTTATCTCCAAGTATTCACCCATTTAAGTTGGCAACCAAGTGGTCCTTAGGGTACAACAGCAAAGTAGATATTAATGCCTTTTTTCTTTAATATCATTTACACTGATAAAATGATATCAGTTTCTGATGTTGAAGTATTTGACAATGTGAAGGACTTTCTCAGCAAGAACTTTCTTTTCTGGTTCTTTGTAGCTATGGCTACAAGCCCCTGAAGGAGGAGTTTCATGGCAGTATCTCCATAGGCATTGCTTCTCAAGATGATGCTTGCGTGCACTGGGCTAGAAACCTTGCTCTTCATAGGGCTCTTAGGTTCAGGGTCCTGGACTGTGCCCATCAGGGCTTGAGGGGAGATGGGAGTCAGGGTAGTGGTGGTGGTTTGACTTGGCCAATATCTGTTCCTCCTGTCTCTCCCCTAGGATGACTTGCTGCTCCATCTGATCGACTCAACTTGAAGTATTGATTAATATCTCCCAGGTTCCTCTTATTTAGTCATAGTCTGTAGTCCCATATCCAGTATGAGAAAACTACTAATGAATAAAGTTAGATGAATTTCTCTCCAAAGTATAGCTGGAGAAAGTAACATACAAATGGAACTATCCCTTTTGAAATTATATTTCCTCTAGTAGGACCTAAGCAGTTCTATTCAGAAAAATTACCTTCCAGATTGTTTATACACCGTTCTCCTACGTGCATCTCGCATTCTAGTTAAACTGAACTACTCTTATTACCTCCTTCCCATCAATGGTCAACTTAAATGTTACCTCCTACTCAAGGTCTTTCCAGATCTGTCCTACCATCCCACACCTCCTCATTCCTGAGTGCCCTCTACCTACAAAAATTATTTTGTTTTCACTTTGCACTGATTTTATATCAATTTAACTATGTATACATGATTTCCTCCTAGAATTTGCATTTCTTAATTCTTCCTCAATGACAGGGACTATTCAAATTTTTGAGTTTTGTTTTTATTCTTATATTATGCCCAATAAATCAACAAACTTTTTTTAAAGTTCCTACTATGAGGCAGGCATTGAGGAATGCCTTTGTATTCTTAGAGGAATACAAAGAAGAAACACTATTTAGAAGAGTTGCTTAAACAGAAGAGGTGCTTAAATGATTGTTGAATGATGTTGAATGAATGAAATCAATGACCAGATGACCCAATGTAATGGAGTATGTATCCAATAAACCAGAAATTACAGTTGTTCTCATTCATCCTGCCATCACTTTGTATAACCACTTGCTTACAGTACATTTCCTAATTCATTACCCCTTCCAATGAGCTCTTCTCTTTCATTACCATTTAGATTGTGGTAAAAGTGCTGTTATCTGGAGAAAAGCTAATAGATGTATCCTCCATAGGATACATTTCGGAGCAAGAAGAAACTTTACAGATCATCTAATCCAAGGTTATTAACCAACTCATGGTCTCTGAACTTGGGGCTTCTTTTTGTATATTTTGATTTTCAATATCATTGGCTTCATTTGTAATCCTGTGTATTTTATGTTATGCATTTAAAATATTATTCTGAAAAAGGGTCCATAGACTAAGGAGGTCTATGATACAATAAATGTTAGGAACCCTTACTTTAATCCAGCTCTTTCACTTTACAAAAGTAAAGTGCAGCAGATTTAAGTGACTAAGATCACATCTTCATTTAATGGCAGAATTGGGGCTGGAAAGTAATTCTCTTGACTCTCGATCCATAATGCTTCTCACTATATTGCTTTTTCCACTCCAATATACAACCTCTAGATCTCTCTTTTACAGCTGCTAAGCTGCTAAAAAAAAACCCTCAGGCTTTAGAGGTTTGGCAGAGGTGAACATCACTGATTGGATACTATTCTACAACATCCTGGCCTGGCATGCCTTCAACTCAAGACAACCACAAAATAAACAAATATCTTTAAATTTTTGTTAACAATTGCCAAAGAGGCAATTGAATTAATTCTAGCCCTGGAATTTAGGATTGGTGAAGAAAATTATGAAACAACCAGAGCAAGATTCAAAGTTATAGTATGAGGTGGATAGTTGAGTTTTTCTCTACCATATAGGGGCAGCGTACTTGCCATTTTTTGAAATTTAAAGTCTAAGATGATCATATTATCTTGGAATATTCAGATGTGTTTAGTACTCTGTAGGTTAATAAGCCCCTTTAAACATAAAATATCTATTATTCATTAATTCATCTATCATCTCAGTTGAGAGAGGGAAAGAGAGAAATAGGAAAGATTTTCTAATTAAGTTATCCAGTACTGGGTCAGTTTTGATTTTCATTTTGGGGAGTTATTTTTTAATCACCAAAACGAAAATGAAACACCCCCAAAATCTCTCAAATTACCATCTGAATTAAATTTATTTTCTTCACATAATTATTTGTATCACATGTCAGATAAGTAGTCTAGAGACATTCAGTGGTTCCATTTCCTCAGAATACCCTTGCATGTAAAAAGGAGAAAGTGTTTTGTTTCAAATTCTCTATTATTTTGACAAATCCTTGAGTAAAAGTTGCATTATCTATAATACAGGAATAGAAATATTGGGCTGTAACCATGGCTTTATATTTGGGAACAATACGCTTAACCATTTGACTTCAGCTATAAAGAAAAGATAGCATTTACCTCAAAAAGATGTGACATAAGAATTGGAAACAAAAACTTAGGAATAACGACACAGAAAAGATTAATAGATTATTCCCTTCTATGCATTCCTATATTCCAAGAATGAGCACAAACCAACATGTATAAACACACACACACACACATATACACTCACACCATTTCAAAAATTCATTTTGAGGAACAGGTGAAGTTACTCAAAAGACAAGGCATAGGTGCCAAGCTCTCAGGGTTCCAACTTCTTATTCTTTTCTATGAAGGTTAGGCAGGAGGAATTACATACTTTAGTTAGAATGGAGAGAGATATGTGCAGTGTAACAGGGAACTAGCTTTTCAAGTTTCCATCTATCTGATACCCTTCTAGCTTTCCACGAATCTCTTGGGTCTATCTCTACACTTGTGGAAGAATGCAAGTTCCCCTACTATGTGTAATATAGATTTGGTAGGGTATAACCTGGAATATACCTACTTCGCTCATTTCCTGTTTACCACCTGACTGCAAAAGATTGGTAAGCTTCCTGTTTTGCAGAAATGGTATATTTAGCATCTATAGTTATATCAAAGTATTTTTCATCTCTTTCTTTCAGCCTCCCTCTCTTTTATGGTAAAATTCCACTTGAAAGATAAGCATCAACCTCAAACAAAATGGCATCCAAAATGATGTGTAGTCTGAGTCAACAGATGAAAATCAACTACATATTTTAAACCCCACCCAAATTAGCAGTGCAAAATAACAACAACCAGTATTTCTGGCCTTGTAGGATGGCAATTCCAGATGTCCCTTAGCTGAAAGTCATTGTATAAAGAGGAAGTTCAAAGATAAGATAAGCATATTTATCATGGAAAATTGGATATTGACCAATAAAGAAATCATTTCATTTATTTCAACTTAAAGAAAATATCCAAGTGTTTGGAGAAGTAGGGAGGAGGAGTTTTGACTCAGGCAAACAACCTTTGAAAAGTGCTATGTTTACACACCAGTATTTTTGCTGTTAGCATTATTTTTAGATGCAGTTCAAAGTCACTACCTGAATAGTAGAATGGATGCCATAGGAAAATAATGGGCCAAGTGGAAGTCCAAAATGCCACATAGTCTGGCAGTTTGAAGGACAGAACTGAAGAGCACAGAGTTGGTGATTCTTCTGTTCAGTGACTCTGTATTTACATCATGACAAGACCAGAAAGAATTAAATTTGAATATGATATGAATGTCATGAGCCTAAAATCTCATTTAAAATGAAAAAATCTTTTCCCTTTCTTTAAAATATCTTCTTTTTCTCCCATAAAACAAAATCCTTCCATAAACTTCCATTATTTCAATTTTAAAATGAATTTTCTCAAATATCAATAAAATTAGTACTTTGTCAAGACATTAAAATAACTTTTTTTTCTTTTATCAAGGAAGTCTTCCCAATTTTTCTCTAAATTTAAAGTTTCTAGTACATAGAAACTATGTCTCTTTATTTTATTTTGCCCAAAGTGTTCTAGGTTGGTCCCACTTGTAAAAAAAAAAGAGGAAATATTTAATGATAATTATGCTTTAAAAATGTTTGTTGAATGAATGAGTGAATGCATGAATAAACAAATGAGTCAATGACTGCCATTATAATTTTTTTTTAGCCTGAGCAGCTGTTTCCTTATTAAGTCATCTGGTATTTTGGGAAATTTCCAGGTATTGCGCCATAAGAAAGTGACTCAAGTGGAATATAACAAACCTTCAATACTGCCGAAATTCTTCCATAGTTCAGCTGGTAATGAAAGGACTTCCCAATTAGATGGCTAATCCACACTCACAGATTCTGAATGAAATTTTACAAGCTTTCATATACAATTATAATGCAAAAGAAGATACTCTAGTCACATAAAGGAAAATGTTTCGCTTTTGCCAAACATACCACTATATGGAAACCCAAAGATGTTTCTAATTCATCTTAAATAAAATCCATATTCACCATTGTGGTCTTCAAAAGGCATAGTCTATAATATGATTCCAACCTATGTTTCGGGCTCATTCACACTGTGCTCCTCTATACAATTGAGCTGAAGCTATTTCAAATTTATGGCACAGAATCAAAGTAATTTTTTTACTCCCCTCTTATTACTTTGTCTATTCTGTTATCCACTATGACTTTTCTTCTCTACACAAGCCTTCCACAGATCTGTCCCATCTCTTGTAAATAAGGCTCTCATGTCAACCATACTAAGAAAAAAGAGGCCATTTGCCTTAAGTGCTATCTTTCTTCTCACCTCTTACTAAAACTTTTGAAGTTATGACCTTGATAATTACATACATTTTTGATCCCATCTCCATCTGTCTTCCACTGCAGATTACTCCTCCTTCTTATCCTCAATTTCTCCTTATCAGTTTCTTCCCTGATGCCTACAAATATGCTCAACTTCCTCCCTCCCCCTCCTAAAAACAAAATAAAACCAAAAACTCTACAAGATTCTATGATCTCCTCAAGCCATCATCTCATATACCTCCATGCTTTCTCAACCAGGAGTCTATCTAAAGCGAAGCTGTCTACCTTGGCTTCCTCTTCCTCTACTCTCACTCACTTCTCAACCTTTTCAATCTGATTTCTAATTTCATCACTCAGTTCAAAGTGCTCTATCCAAAGTTCCCAATGATAGCTTAATTACCAAATCTAATTGTCTTTTCTCAGGAATCTACCCACCTTACATCTCTACAGCATTTGTCCATTTGTCACTTTTCCTAATTCTCTCCTGTGTATTTGTAACAATGCTTTCTTTCAGTTCTACTACCTGTCCACTCCTCATCTCCCTTTGCTGATTCCTCATCCATAGAACACCCAAACCATGACTACACCCCAGGCTCTGACATGGACTCTCTCTCTCTCTCACTTAGTAATCTTGTTAGCTTTCATGGGTTAGAGTTGACACCTTGATGTAGACATCCAAACCTACTCGCTCCTGAGTTCTAAGAATACAATCTAATTGCCTATTGGACATTTCAAACTGGATGTTACATACGTATCTCAAACTCTCTATGTCCAAAGCAGAACTCCATGTCTTTTCCTTAAATGTCATTCTTCTTTGGAATTTCCCTACTTAACATTATCCTTATAGTTTCTCAGGTTTTCAACCTTGTTGTAATCCTTGACTCCTCATTATCCCTCCTCCCACATGTAAAATCAGAGGTTAATATCTTGCCCCTTCTTGCTCTGAAACCATATCATACAATCCTTGGCCTGAACATTTCCTGCCTTTCCAGGCTTCTCACATTTTACTTCCCATCCAACGCTTTATATTCTAGCGAAAGTAGCCTATTTTCAGTGAGTGGTTTATCTGCAGTTCTACAAACATAATATTCCATCTTCCATCTATGTGATTTTTCACTGGCCACCCTTCATCCTAAGAATGTTCAACCTCCTTACCTTCACCTTTTGGTTTCCCTGACTTCCTTCAAATCTCAGCTCAAATCTCATCTACTCCAGGGGGCCTTTTCCAGTATTCTTAGCTACCAGTGGTTTTCTCTCTAAAATTGCCTGCAATGAACTATTCTCTGCAGGGATCTTGGAAGTATCTAGTTATTTATGTGACATCTCTACCAGGGATGTGCTGGAGCTAGTCTTGTGAATTTTCAGTGTAAGCATTGTGAATATACCTCAGATATCAGCAAATGTTACAAATCAGGGCATGATTATTATTTTGTTGATTCCTTTGCTTTAAAAAGGGGATAGAAAAGTGTTAATAATGTAGGTTAATCTTCAAAATGTGCTGTACATTTTTGCAGAGATGGTTATTGTACATGCTATACAAAAAGTAAATTGTTCCCAAGACAAGCCCATTGATTTTGAACCACAAATCTTTGTTATAGAGAGAACATGCTATCCCTTCTGTAGAATGTGAGAAAAATTCTGTGTCTGGAACCCCAACCTAAACGAAATAACAATGCTTGTTGAATGCTCAATTAATGTTAATCCCTCCACCATGAAATGTCATTTTCCCCCATGCCCAGTCTCTTGAAATCCTACAAATTATTTAAACATCCAGTTCCAGAAACCACCACCCCAAGAAACCTTTTCTAATTTCCCAATCCCCTCCCTACCATTATTAGGTATTATCATTCCGCTCTCTGAAGTTCTACTTTCTTTTTTTTGAAGCAATTTTATGGTAACAATCACATCTTACCCTGTAGCATGATGATTTGTGTACTTGTCTTTTTCCATTAGGCTTAAAGATTCTGTGTGGATAAAGTATATCTCATTCCTCTTTATTTCCACCAAAGTGTCTTATAATACTAGGTGCTCAATAAACATATGCTTTCTGAAATTTGCTCTGATGGTAGAGACTCTCATCATGCCTGCTTAGGTTATAAATACTTTGAAAGAAGAAAAGAGAGTATCCTTTTCATTATTAAGCACTTACATGTATGCATCAAGGGTTGTATGACATATCATTAAGAAAATTTCATTTTGTAAAACCACAACTTTTTCAGTGATGTGCCTAAAGTAGAGACAGAGTGAGAACCCAGCCAAAGTCACCCAGCCCATTAATGGAAGTATAGACATAGAGAGTATACTCTGTAGCTTTAGGTGAAACATTTAGCCCCATCTGCCTGAGTCTCTGCACCTTAGATTAATTATAATATATTAATGACTTCACAGGGGTGTGTTGTAACTTTATTACTTCATATTAACCTTGAAATTCAATAATGACATGTGAGGAAATATTTCATAAGCGCATGACATTAGTAAGATCTTGATTTCTCTCCTATTTAGACATCAATGGCATAGCTTCTCTTATAAAATTCTTTATCATCATGATTCTTAGTTAGCCCATACAACAAACTTATGTATGAGATAGGGTCATGTGATGCTTGCCATCTCAACTTAATTTAGCTAACATCTATCAAAAGTTTACCATGTGCCAGGCACTGTTCTAGGAGCTGGGGATGACGTAAAGACAAAAAAACACAGGAAATGATCCTCAAGGAGTGTATATATTCCCAGCAAGGTACAAACACAAATAACTAAAATCGGGATATACAAAGTATATTCAAGTATACAAAGTACATTCAAGAAGGAAACTGGAGTGATAAGGAAAACTTATATGCAGGAGGTAACCACTGAGCTGTAATACTATCTTCAGCCAAAGAAAGTAAGGTCCTGTGGGATTGTCAAATAGACAGCAGGTCTATTTAAGCTTTTGTATTTTAGTTTTAGAACAGGAACACAGACTAAACTTTTCTTAACAGATAGATTTAATAGAGAATTCTTCAAGTCTTTCTAGAGTTTTTTTTTTTGGTCATTCTGTTGGAGGCATCTACTATACCAGAAATTACCATGCAGGATATGATTAATTATTCCTTTTAAAAAGTTACAATAGATAAAACTTTCCAGCACATTTAATATTTTTGTAGTCCCCTGTGCTTCTAGGAAGGCTGCACCTGCTCTTGGTACACTCTGAAAAATTTCTGACTGATTTAGGAAGTCAAAGTGATGATGAGATCAAATTGTTCACACCAGAGTAGATTCCAAATCCTTAAGAGCAAAGAGAAAGAAGCCATCAAAGTGAAATGGGAAAATAGAAAAGCAGTCTCTGAAAGCTGTACCATTTTTATAATGACAGTGAAAGAAATGTTTAACATTTTTTTATTATACATATAATTGTCTCTTTCCCTATAAACTAGGCAGCCATTAGTTGTCTGAAGTCAAGAAGTGCTTTTCTGGAATGGACCCTATTAATCACTTCTAGAATGTCAGTCTATTCTCCTTGAGTTTTTCCTTACTGAACAAGCCTAAATATCAGATCATTTGTGGGTTGTAACTCATCTGTCTCCACTGGTACTGATACTTGATGGGTCATAGTATTAGATTTGGCAATGGAAGACCTGGGTCTAAATTTCCCTTGACAATTTCTAGCTATGTGACAATGTCTAAGGAGTCTTAAGTTTCCTTCTGGGAAAAAAAGTGATTGATGTTATATGTAATAACCATATCAAAGCATTGATATGAGGAATGAGCTTTATATTTTATATAATGCTACTAGGAAGCTTCTCTGGGACCCTTTCTACCTACAATTTTATGGGCTTAGGGAAAGATGGAGTTGGAGCCAGATCTCCAAGTTTCTGGATGTTTTTATTGACTTAGCATTTTTAGATATAGTCTATCTAGATAAGAAAGAGTACTCAGATTTTTATGCCCAGAAAGTAGTTTCCAAAGGACTAATATTCATAAAGACAACTTAGCTATGTAGATCTGAGTTCAAATTTAGCCTCAGATATTTACCAACTGTGTAAACTTGGAGAAGTCCCTTAACCTCTGCTTACCTAAGTTTCCTGAACTATACAATGGAGATCATGATAGTACCTACATTCCAGGCTTATTTTGGGGACCAAATATAATATTCCTCAGGTGTTTAGCATAATCACTGGCACTGGTCTAAACACATGCTACTTATTGTTGCTGTGATTGTTGCTAACTTAGGGGAAGAAATTCCTTCTTTGTACCTCTTTGCAGTGTGTAGACTAAACTATACAAACCATTATACTATTGCACTGTATTACTACATTGTATTGTATTGTGTTACTATTGCAGACCCTGGGTTCTCAGAAGCTAGATTAGCAGTGAGTACATTCAGTACCATCAAACTGGAAAGGTCTCAAGCACTTTAGGCCTGATGTCAGAAAAAAAAAACTACCTTGGAAATAGAACTATACAAAAACCAAATGGACTGCCTTGGTATAATCAAGTCAATAAGTCTTTATTAAGCACCTACTTTGCTTCAGGCACTCCACTAACCCTTAAGAGTAGAGGGTTAGAATAGTATCATTAGATGATAATTAGATGTCTTCAAGGAGAGAATAGATGAGTATTTGTTATTGGGGGGGGGGTTTCCTTTATTTGTTCAAAACTTTTAACTATTTATTTACATAGATATAGACTTTAAAATTAGGCTAAAAGTATGACAGAATATATAGACACACAATGTGTCTATAAATATTATATATCATGTAGTATATACATATAACAAACAGTATTTTGTTTGGATATTATAAAAAATAAAATAATAGCTTTTTACTGACCAGCCATATATCATTGCAGCCTAAAGCACATGTCTTACATCATCATGTCTTACAACCCATGCCTGGGTTCTTGAAGGCTACACCAATAGAAGAGAAGGTCTGGGAGGTTCTACCCAGTTAGACAAAGTTAATGTAAAGTCCCATTGTTTAGGCCTAGGGGTGCTGGGACCTCGAAATTCAAGGGCATTTGATGCATGGGTCCTATCTCCAATGACTTCTACTCAAGCCTTTTTTTTCAACCAGAGATGAAGTTTATTAGAATATTGGTATTGGTGAGCAAGATTTTAAGAATCTGCCATATTTGTGACACTTATATTAACAAGTGAGCCAGATGGAATCTGAGCATTGGCTAGACTCTTAAGAAATCTGAGTATTTGTATCATTAGTGCAAGCAGGGCAGACTCTTAAAGAATATGAGCATTTTAATGGGGTGGGGGGAGAAGATGGACCTTATATACAGAAGGACCCTGGGAAGGATCTAGGAGTGGTCAAGTAATCTGGGGTGACTGGAAGAACATTTGCCATTTATGCTGTAGTGGGAATTATATTTGAGTGTATCTATGACTTCTAAAATTAGTCTAATAATGAATCATATGCCTGTTTCTCCCAGGACTAGTTTCTTTAAGAGTTCCTAGGAGCTCATCATTAGGTCATTGCAAAGCAATGATGTTTTTGGCCATAGCATCATACAAATACCATCTATTAAATCATCAGTGTCATTCATACCAGGTCAGGGCAACCAGCACTGTGCCCTAGGTTGTCAGATATAAGGGCTTATAGTCCTTCTGTGATGTCAACACAACAGAGAACTGTACCTAGTTTGTGAGAAAAATTGGTCATACTAGGAGACTGGCAGATGGCATGTTAATATGAGCTCATCCCCCTTCCTCTCCAGTAAACAAAAGGTACATTCCTTACTCCTTGCCCTGGGTGCAATTTGTGGCTCTTGTTAAAGTTGAAAAAATTCCAAGTTGTAGCTCTGTAAATGATAGAGTGTTATGACCCATGTCAATAGAGGGAGTTCCCATAGTGACAAGATTACACAGTCTAGTATTGGGCTGAGATTAATTGATATCAATAGGTATCAGCTGAATGTTATCCCCAATCCCAATTAAGAAAAAAGAATTCCATGAATTCCTAAGCTATAACAGGATAGACACATGCTCCCAGCCTGCACATTTTTACACGTACTCTCTGGTGTAGGGCAAAACATTACTGAAAGAATAAAGGATACTATTATTACTCAGTCCGTTTTCTACAAAAAGCCAGGGGCAAAACAAAAGCCTTTGCATGAGGAGAATTGAAATGTCTTTCTGTGCTAGAAAATAGTTGAATGGTCCAGTGTCATTTGCATGTGGCAAGGCAGGAACCTTAGAACAAAAATCAGGAAAATGATGATTGCCCAAAGCAATGAGAGTCTTTGGAAGTGTAATGCATAATACAGGAGAGAGAGCTGAGGGCCAAGAACATTACTCATGGGAATCGAAGGGAAGCCAAGAGTAGATCAAATTCATATCACAGGAATAGCTTCCCTGTGATGGATGAAAAACTACATTATGAATTATTATTAATATTCTACAGGCTCAGATAAAAATGTTCCTCTTCCGACTACACCAATGTTTTAACCATACCTATATCCCCAATGAATGTTTTATGAATTTGCTTTTAGTCCGGGAATTATCACTTCCTAATTTCCTTGAATGGCACTATAGTATTCAACAAGAATGAAAATTGAGCTGCACTTTCTGTAACAGATTCAGATTTGTATAGTAAGAGAGATCGTGGTTACTCTGGCTGACTTCTTTTGAATATTCATCTTCTGCGAGAAAAAGTTTGATTTTAAAAGTCTGTACTTCAGAAGAAGGAGAAATTATTTCATATTTCCTGGGTCTGGTGGGGGTAGGAGAGAGGCAGGTAAGGATGGCCAAACTAGTAAAAGGAGATAATTAGTTGCAATATCCTCTGTATATTTATTTAGATTTCTTGGAGCTCCTAAAGGTAACTGGCTTCTAAGGAGTATGTTTCAAGGTTCTTTAGTTATATATTTCATAGTTATATATTCCACGATATCCTATTCTATCCAGAAAATAGGGCAACTGAAACTGAAACAGGCGGACCTGTGTTCAAATGTGACCTCAGACACTTCCTAGCTGTGTGACTGAGCAAGTTACTCTGTTTGCCTCAGTTTCCTCATATGTAAAATGGAGATATTAACAGTATTCAGCTCTCAGTGTTCTTGTGTGGATAAATACTTGTAAAGTGCTTTACAAACTTTTAAGCACTATTTATAAGTGCTAACTATTACTATGTCATATCAATAATCACATATAACAAACAAGACCCGAGAATTCTATGTCAAGCAAAAAAAAATCCCAGAAACCTCAAAATCACTGGACAATGTATAGGTAGGCATATGTGCATATATAAAATAACTATGGGAAAGCATTTTAAATTCTCCTCATCAGTAAAAAGTAATTGTATAAATCTTATGTGTTTCTGTGAATACTTATACATTGCTTTGTCTATTGGAAAGAGAATAGTCTAATGAAGCCATTTTCTCAGAAACTTAATCATGTGCAGTATTTTGAGCCCAGACAGCTATGGAATCAGGAAGATGATTAATACTGAAATTTCAAGGTTTGAAAATTAAGGAATTCTTCTAAAGAGCAGGATGATTATGGATGCCAAGATGTTGATAAAAACTAACCAATAAGTTAACACTCAAAATTAACCCGAAATAATCACCTTTGATGACTGCCAAGTGACCATTTCAAAGAAGGACCAGTCTGACAAAGAAGGTTAATCTAGAAAATATTGCATGAGCCTGGTCCTGGCAGGTATACTCAAGTGACTAATTTTCTCTCCTGGGTAGCGCTATAGATAAATTCTCTTTGTATGGAATAGCCTGAAAATTTGGCCTGCTGTTGTGAATCCACTTAGAGACACCCATTTGTGATCTATTTTGGTTTTTATGGATGCCACTGTCTTTTTTTTCTTCTGATTTTCCTTGGGGGAAAGGAGTAGAGAATTGTTTTGAGAAGTGATGATTACTTGAAAAATTGATGTCAGAAAGAGATAGCAAATACTAAAACAAAAAAATAAAACAACTTCATTACAGGCCAATAACTGTCTTTTTACCCTCTTTTTCTATTTAATATTCTTCCATAAAAATATTCTCCCAGTATACTGGTATATATCATAAGACATAATTCATACACAGGATCTTGAAAGACAATATCTAACTAATTTCTGAGTTTTCAATGAGCCTATAATATTTTAAGTAACGTTCATAACTCCATTCCATAATTTTTGATGAATCAGCGATTATAATGATAGCAAACATCTTCTCAGGACAGCCCTCTGATTGGAGAGCTGAGCATACCATTTGAGTATCTGAAGAGGGCACAGTAAATATGTCAATTCTGAAAACCCTGAAGCTACAGAAAGAACTGGCATGAATATGAAATATAAAATTATTCTACAGCTGCGGGGAGGAATGGGGAACATAACCATTCATGACTCTGGAATTTCTCAACAGGAATATTTTTTTTAAAACTCTTAAAACAATCTTGAGATTAAAAGTTCATAATGTGCTGATTTTACAATGAATGTCCAAAATGGATCTCATGAAGTTTTAGATATACAAATATTAATTCATGTATCAAACTTTCTATCTGTGCCCCTAGGAGAGACAAATGGAAACTCAAATATGTCTACATTACAGGTGAATAAGAGAAAAAGTGATTGATTGATTTCTCTTATGCCATGTGGTTAATAGAGAAAGATCCATAAATTATCATGACACTGTCAAATTATCTTTATGCATGCCTATTCACTTTTCTTTTTTCTTGTTTCTCCTTCCTTTCTTCATTTCTTCTTTGCTTTCTTCTTTTCTGTCTCCTAAACCATCACTAGAATATTCACAATGCAGCTTTAGAGCTAGGATTTAAAAAAAAAACACAGCAGAAATAGTTATTGTCTCTTATTGGCTGTGGGCCATGCTATCACTTAAACATCTCATTAATTAGGTCTTTGAAAACTGTTAAAAGTCATCTGACAGAAGCCAAGCTAGGAAGATGAAAAAGGCCTGTGGTCTGTCTGCAAGAATGTCCAGCAAGTCCCCGAGGTTGTTTACAATGAAAACACAAAAGGTATTCTGTAGGGAGTAAGCACAGTGGCTTATACCACATGACAGCTGAATCAACGAGGCTCATTTTCCACCATTTATGCTGCCTCATATCTAAGTCCATTTTAGATCAAGGGATGATAAATTGAAAAGATGTTTTGAAGTCACCCAAAATAGCTAGAAGACAGAACATGTTCTCTGAGGAGGAATGATTTTAGGGTAAACTTTGACATCCTGAAAGATGTAGGCACCTACGGAGTACCTGACGGTCTCAGTTAAGAAGCATTTAACCATTATTTTGTTAAATTTAAAATTGCCTTTCACTGGCTTATAAAACATTTAAGCTATCAAAAGTTTCAATTCACAAAAGCATTTCTTTTAATAACACTGAGTTTGTCGTGCTCAAGGGGAAAAAATGACAAAGTAGTTTAAATCTTGACTTTTCAGGACTTGGCAAAAGAAATTCCAATCAATGTTCTCTTTGGTCCTTCATTGCCCAGGATCTTTAGTGAAAGCCAAGTGTTTGCAATCAGTTAGCCAGCATAACAAGTTCTAGAGGGAACATTTCTATGGAGAGAGTAAAACACACACACACACACACACACACACACACACACACCCACCCATATGTCAGGTCAAATTGCCATCTTCTCTTTCCTGTGTCCCAGCAAATAGGGATGCCTCCCTGAAGCCCATTGGAACCTAGACTTCATTATTTAATTTCCTTAAGTCTTTGTAACAACAAAAGGGCTACCAGTTATAAAGCATGTTCACTTTCCGGTTGTTCAAACATGGGAAAAATCTCACTTAAGATTCCATTAGTTGAGAATTTATCATAATTTAGATACAAATTGGGCTGAACTTACTATTGAATTGAATGTAAAGCTGATAGTGGTTTATGATGTTTTGTTTTGAGGGGGTAGACAGGTTTAACCCTCTTAGATAATACAAATTTATTAAGTATTTAGTCCTGAATTCAGAGGTCTCTAAACTCTAGCCCTAACTGTACCACCATGTGGCCTTGAACAAATCTTCATGGACAAAGAAAGCTGACCTTTCTTGCTCCAGTTTCTTCCCTTATAAAATGAGATGTTGAACTATTTATACATCCAATTGTAATGTTCTAGCTCACATTTTTAAAATAACTTCATATAAATATTGATATAGTAATTACAAATCAGTTTCATCCAGGCACTAGCCAAGCTAAGTGCTTCAAATTTTAGGTACACTCTCAGCAACACATTTCAACCTACTCTGAATTATCTGAAGAGACTGCTATATTTCAAATATTCAATAATTCAGTTTTCACTAAGAAAAATCTGCAGATATTGACCTCTCCAGTTAGTGCAACTTAGTATTTTGCTACACAACCAAAAAAAGTATCATGTTAAGAACTCATTTCCTTAGGCACATGTATCTCCCTGTTCTCAAATACTTTCCTCTAAGCTATTTCCCAGCATCCATACTCTAGTACTTAAGAATTAACAGTAATGTGAGGGACAGGTTATTTAGCTACCTGAGAAATTAAAGGGGGAAGAAAATGAACTATAATACAGAAAACTGGAAATGCAGGAAATGATCAGATTTTGAAGTTCACACTAATAAGGATGTTAAAGAATAAAAACCCTCTGCACCTCTAAAACAAATTCTCATCCTACACTATTTTAAATAGAATATGTTATTTATATTTCAGCGAAGCTAACTGAAGTCACTCCTATATTCAATGCTTTCGACTAGAAAACATTCAGACATTATCATCTCAGGGAAGAGCCCATAAATAGAGTTTTCTCACATTTATGTTTTCTTGCTTTAAATGTTTTATTTTGTCTGTCCTTTGAAAAACAATCTTAGCAATATTTCTCAATGAATCAAACTGTAAATCTCTGTGGTGTCTTTTCTTTGCTATGCACATATTACTCCACTCCATTTAATTAATACAAAAATCTTGCCAAAGTACCTTGACACATTATCAGACACCTGTCTGCTCCCTAGGCTAAGCTCGAGAGGGCTTCTGTTACCTGATGTGACCAGAGAGGGATGATGGTATTAAAAGTCCATTTTGAATCTAGTCCCAGAGCAGCTGAATTTTGAAGCCAGAGGCGTTTTGTGCTTTACACACTCACACATATACACATACGTATACATGTGTGTGTAAATGTATATGTATATATGTATATGTATATATATATATATATACATATATATATATATGTCCTTTCAAAAATATTTCTTGAATCCTTTCTGGGAGCAACAGAATACAATGAGACATCAAAATCGGTGTGGATACTTTTGTCTTTCAGAAGAAAGAGAGGAAAGACAAGGTAGCAGAGAGAAGGAAGTGAAAAGGAAAATTAATGAAGGTGAAACATATGTTTGTGAGGGACACATTTTCACCATTTTACAGATGTCACAGAGATTGTGTGTTGTCCAAGTAACTCAGTGTCACTGCCAGGAGGAAAACATATGGTTCAGATTTCCAGGCCTTTATAACCACAAGGCCGTAATCCTTCTCAAATGAAAATAAAGCGATTTCCCAATAGCTAATGTGTGGTTACTGTAGGCAATGTCTCATTTTTATCCCTCACCTAGGTTGCCTTTCTGTCAAAAACAATTTCTAGGCCACAAATAGATTCCCCTTCAAATTTCTCCTCCTCAAGTCTAATAGCTGCACTCAGTAGCCTTGAAGAATGTATAACAGTACTGTGAGGCATGACCAGAAATCCGTTTGGCCAATTGAGATAGGTATTAAAGAACAAGGGAAAAAAATCATTTTCCTTTTCCTTTTAGGGTTGTTGGTCCCTTAACTTTCGCTTTGTGGTTTCTACAGTTGTTGTTGCTAATTTTTTTTTTAGAGAATTTAACAAGTTTTAAGAAAGTCAGCATTTTTTTTCTAAACAGAAAAGTAAATACATTAAAGGGAGACTAAAAACAGAGATGATGTGTAAGAGCCTTCAAAGACTATATTCTGCTTTCCTGAGTTTTGCCAAGTCCTTAAAAAGAAGGAAAAAAATGGGAACATAACATCTGACCTCAGAGTGTCAGAAGCTGACACATTTTCCCTATCAGTGGACTTTATCATATGATCCCTCAGACCACATGCTTCCAAATGCAAACAAACTGCAGTCTGTAATTCTGAGCCCTTGTTCTTTAATCACATGATAAACATTTGATGTAAATACATAACTTTACAAATTTTTATGATTACAATAAAGTCACAAAAGGTTTAATCACCCACAACCTTTCAAGGAACTCTGGTTCTGGATTCCATGGACAGACTAGATTCACTCTGAGGGAATCTGATTCCTACCAGGGGGGCATCAGGTTTTTCTGCTCTTTCTGGTTCATTACACCTTCCCCCAGACTTCTGGGGGAAAACTCCACAATAAAGCTGAAATTTGCCTCATGTTTAGGGCCCTAAAAAAGGAGTTAACAAGATATCTTCTTCAAAAGGTATTCAGCATACAAAATAGGCAGTAAGTATAGGACAGTTATTTATTTTCTCAATGAAAAAATATTGACTGAAAAATAAGACTCAGAAACATGTATTAATACTTAAAACATAAAATATTAATCTTTAAGATTATTGTAATCTGCCATATCCATTTTCCAATATTTTAGAAAAGACCGATAGCTAAACATATAAGTTAATTTAATTCAATTCCACATAGATTTATTAAGTTCTTATTTGCAAGATATTATATTAGATGATGGCAATATAACGACTAAATACACACACATGCACACATCCATATTACCTAATACACAGTCCTGCCATCATACACTTTGTGGGAGAGACATAACATTTCCACAGAAAAGCACATATAAGGTAATTTGAGAATGAAGAATGTGTTAAAAACTGGAGGATTCAGAAAAGGTTTTATCAAGAAGTGCCATCTAGACTGATCTTTGAAAAAAGGGTAAGTATTCTGAGAGTTGGCAATATGAAAGGAGAATATTCCAGGTATGGGGGTCAGGGGAGTGTGCGATATGTTAATGCTTGGTGGCAAGAGTTGAAATTTTGAGTTGGCTGGAACAGTGAGTGGTCCATTTTGACTGGAAGTAGAATGCATGAAAAGAGACTAAAAAAATAACAACATCAGAGATTGATATCACAAACTATTCTCTCAACTGGTTTTAAGTAGGTGAAGAAAGAATTCCTCATTTCATCTTATTACCAGTTGAGGCCACATATAAATAGGATCTTAGGATTAGTTTGACATTAACCAATCCAATGTACCAAGAACCTATGTGCTCATGTCACAATTTCTTTGTAGCTCTACATATGTGATTACCCAGGGCGCAAAATACACATGATACAACTTGTAGACTGCCTCTCACCATAGATCCAGCTCTAGTTATCTGTCTTGTCTAACCCTTTCCCATTTGCAACCCTACTCTGTCCATTTCTTCCACTCTGCCCTCTGAAATCACACTCGACTATTCAAAAGCTATCATTCACCCTCCATCTTTTCCACTTCTGTTTCTTAGCTTTTCTCTGTAGACATCATATTCCTAGTCATCCTCTCCAATGCTGTCCACCTTTTTGTGTATGGGGAACAGGTGGCCAGGTAGTTTGACTGGAATAAAAAGTGCATAGAGGACTGTAATATGAATGAGGAGTAGAAGGGTAAGTGATAATTAGAATGTAAAGGAACCTTAAATCTAGATGGAGGAATTTTCACTTTATCCAAGTTGAGGGTCACTGAAATTTCAAGGTCAGATGTGTCTTTAAGAATATCAGTTTGGCAGCAACGTGGAAAATGAATTAGATAAGCAAGGGATCTGATTCAGTAAGAGCAAATTAGAAAGATATTGCAATAGTCTACTGGGAGGTGATGAGGGCCCCAACTAGAGTAAAATAAAGAGGTCTAATGTAAAAGATGTTGTGGAGATAGAATCAATAAGGCTTACCATCTGATTACATATAGGGATTGAGGGATAGGAACTGTGTTGTCAACATGGTGAACCTGCATGACTAAATCCTGTGGACAACCAGAGAATATGAAGGAAGTATGAGTGCAGAGGAAAATACAATGGGTTCCATTTTGGAAATATTGAATTTGGAAGGTCAATGAGACATCTAGGGAAAGATGTCAAGCCAACAGTTGGTAATGTGGAGTTAGAGTTCAGAGAGGGGATTAGGACTAGAAATATGTAGTATAAATCATCACCATAAAGATGGTAATCCATGGAAGCTGAGAACTTCTTGAGAGAGAAGAAAATAAAATCTAGGACAAGGGCTCAGAGAATACCTATATCTAGTAGGAGAAGTTCAATAATTCCACAAAAGAAGTTGAAAAAGAGCAACCAAAGAGTAAGGTTATGGAAGCCAAGGAATGGTGGTGTCTGAGAGCAGAACTTTAAGGATATCAAAAATGGTGGTAGGAATGGAAATGAGGAATTAAATGCAAGAAGCTTTTAATGAGTAGAATCAATGTTTTGGTCACTGAAATACATGAATGGATTGAAAGTGGTAAGAAAAAGAGAGGAGACTTAAAGATGGCACTAAAATTTCAAATCTGGGTAACTAAGATGATGGTAATGCTATTAGCAAAAATAAGTGAGTCAGAAGGAGTTGATTTGGGAATAAAGACTACGAGTTTAACTTTTAACATCTTGATTTTGGGTGCTGGAATGATAGCTAGGTAGAAATATCTAGGAGCCAGTTTATAAAACGAATTGGTACACATTCAAAATTATCTATTGAGTGTTCTTTACCTTTTGAACCCTTCTTCTACCTCCCTCAAAACTCCAATTCTCTTAGAAGTTCAAGTTAAGAAGACAATCTGATTAAGTTTTTCACACTGAAGTGTGAATTGCTAATTACTTGCCCTGATCCTAGCCTTGTCAGGGGTCTATGTTTGTTTTATCTTCCAAATGAATCTTGTTTTGATAAGATTCTGGCCAGTGTAAGAATTATTTGGAAGGGCTAAGAGGAGTGGAAAGGTGAGGTGAGGGAGGGAGGGAGGGAGAGAGAGAGAGAGAGAGAGAGAGAGAGAGAGAGAGAGAGCGCGCACTTTAAGGAAAATGAGACTTCATATATTATTCAGCCTTTTCTTTCTTACAAGTCTAGGAAGAAAGCAAAGAACTTCTTTCCCTCAGTCTCCCTATTATTGCAAAGGGCAAAATATATGCCTAATCATCATGCAGTGCAATGATGGTTACATAGCATTAAATATGTATGAGATTAATTTTGTTCTGTTTTATTTGCGTACAATACTAAACTGTTCTCAGTGTATGCTCAGTCTTTATAGTTTGTTACTCATGTAACAAAATTTAAAAGGAATATATCTTCCAACACTGTTCTACACAAACTTGTGGTTTTGAAAAATGGGATGTGAACCACAGAATCACAGAGTGTCCAAGTTATAAGGGACCTCTGCGGTCATCCAGTCCAATGAAAGCCGGAAAAGGAATATCTGTCTACTATATTTGAAAAGTAGTTTTCCTGCTTTCCTCTGGAGACTTTCAGAGAAGGGGAACTTGATTGAGGGTTAACCTAGTATTTCTTTTAAAGTCTTACATGAATGTTTCATCTTAGAGTGGAGGGGAAATTGGGTTCTCAAAACTATGCTAGTGGAGTTGAAGTACTGGCAGGTCCTACCCAGAGCTGTGGCCCTGGAGTCAGAAAGACCTAAGTTCAAATTTGACCTCAGATACTGTCTAGTCATATAACCTGGACAAGTCACTTAACTTCCGTTTATCTCAGTGTATTCAACTAAAAAATGGGTATAATACTAGTACCTGTCTTCCAAGGTTGTTGGGAGGATCGAATGAGATCATTGAAAAGCACTTCTCACATTGCCTGGCATATAAAAGGTGTGAATAGGTGTGTGCATGCGAATATATGTATACATATATACACATACATGCATACACACAGAATATACATAGATACATGTATATATGTTGTATGTGCATACATATATATGTATGTGTGTATACATATATATATATGTATATCAGCTCTCATTATTTCTATTAGTTGAAGTGATTAATTTGTCAAAAAGTTGATTTCCAGGTAGTGAATGTTTTCAGTCACAGCAAATTAGGAAGATCCACTAATAAACTATAAAAAAAAGTCAAAATTTCTGTCTATAAAATGAATGCTCACCTTAACAAAATCACTGATAATGTGAAATCCTTGATTAATATTGTCCAAAATACTAGTAGATAGAATAGTCATCCAACCTCCTCTCTGGGGATAAATCTGCTTCTCTGCTTTGTGTCTGGATTAGGGTGGATTGATGTGGTACAGATGGACTTTAGCTCCTATTTGGTCTAAAACAGATCTTCACTATGAACCTCTTTTTTAATAATGTTTTTAAATGAATAAAATGAAACCCATAATAAAGAAAGGAAATCAATTATACTGAAATAAAAATGGAACTTCTGCCCTGTCCAAGTTTGTGAAACCCCTGAAATCTATCTATGGACTCAGCTTGAGAAACTCTAGTCTAAAGGATTACTGGGAGGATGTATCGGTTCCATGATGACCATGAGGAGTTTGTTTCAGGTAAAACTATATACCCAGAGTATCCTAAAGGGCCTTAACCAAGCACAGAATTTCACATCTGTACAATATGTCAGTAACATCTGTCAATTCCAGCTTGCATCTGAAAAACAATTCCCACTGTCAGATTATACCCAACACGTGGTCATCCTGCCTTTGCTTGAAGACCTCAACTGAAGGCGATTCTCACTGCCTCCAGAAGCAGCCCATCCACTTATTGTTAAATTACCTACTTGTTGGGGGGCGGAGCCAAGATGGCGGAGTAGAAAGACTCACCTATGCTAGGTTCGAACCCACAGCCCATAGATTTCCTGTAAAAAGAACTCCTGACAAAGTCTGGAACAGTGGAAGCCGCGCAGCAACACAGTGAAGGAGATTTCCG
>CM053770.1:59241049-59262386 GCA_028658325.1 Potorous gilbertii
ACAAATGGGGAGAAAATTTTGGAACCCAAAATCTTGTGAAAATGAATGTAAAAAGTTAAATAAATTTATTTAAAAAAAATAAAAATAAAAAAAAAAATAAATTACCTACTTGTTAAAAGTCCCCCACTTCTATCAATCCTGTCTGTTTCTTTTCAATTCCTATCCATTGTTCCTAGTTCTGTTCACTAAGAACAAGTAGAACCAAGTAGAATCCTCTTTCATAAAATAGCTGCCATAACACATCCTACTACTATCAATCTTTTCTTTTCATTGCTAAACATAACCAGTTCTTTGCCAATCCTCACATGGCATGGATTCAGGGCCTTTGACCTCCTTGGATGTCCTCCAAACGTTCTCCAGTTCAATCAAAGTCCTTTTTAAAATATGGTACCTCTGACTTAATACAATACTCCAGATAGGGTGTAATTAGGGCAACCTACTATTATGTCCTTAATCCTGGAAAACATGCCCTATCTAGAAATAATTTAGCCCCAGACCTGAAGTAATCTGTCCAAAATTAAATTTACCTTTCAGATCAGAGAAGTGAATTAGGATTATGCAGATGAGAAATATTATAAGCAATTAGTGGTGTTGAATTAATGGTAGACCACTTTGGGACTAGGCTCAAGGTATTTAGAAAACTCAATTACATTGCTTGGAAAAGGCTAGGTACCCTCATTTGTACTGTAGTCACATTCCCAGCCTTTGGACATAGTTGTAGTCGTTCAGAGTTTTTCTTGGTGGGGATGGTGGGGTGGTTCACCATTTCCTTTTTCAGCTCCCCAGGGTGGCTTCCCCAGGGTCACATGGCTAGTGGGTTTTTGGGGCCAGGTTAACTCAAGGAAGTGAGTCTTTCTGACTCCAAGCCCAGTACATGGCACGTAGTATGCATTTAATAAATGTTTGCATTGACTGATTGACTTCCATGAGAAGAAAAATGTGTTATTCACATTTAATAAAGGGCCTCCACATAGTAAGTACTCTATAACTTAACATTTGCTAAATGAATAAATATGCTGATTCAAAAGAAAATAAAAGCTAGGCATGCATCTCATGTTCTTATTTTCTTCACTTTGAGAATGTTAAAATCCTCGAGTAGGAACTGTTTCATTTATAGTGTTTATATCTTCAGAAGCAACTGCAGTGCCTGGCACATAGTAGGCACTTAATAAATTCTTATTGCTTTACTAAGTAGACAAAGTGCTCTAGCCATCCAGTCACTTCTTTATAATTTTTTCCCTGGGATCAAAGACTAGAAAACATCAAGGGACTACATCTTTTTAGTAGAAGAATAAGTTACAAGTACAGTCATCAAGACTGGTGGGAAAGATTGTGGGAAAGTGACACATCCGCAAATCCCTGGGGAATGTGCATATGCCTTTCAAATACTTTCAGAAAGACATTTACAATAAAGCGATCCAATAGGGGAAGAGAAGTAGTTCAATTTTAAGTTGCTTCTCTTTGTCATGGGAAAACAAAGAAATTATTTGCTGAAAAAGGGCCAGCTTTTTCCTTTCCCCATTGCCCAGCTTAACTAAAATATTCAGTAACCCTTCTCTTGCCCCATGCAGCTTCATGTGATCACAACATAAATATTTTGCTCATCTTGGTGCTTTTCCAAGCTCCAACAATTCATTTGCACATAGAAGCAGAAATTCATTTCAATAGCTCCCTATCTTATGCATCAACCCACTCAGCTGGGCCCTTCCTGTTCCCAGCTTTGTCATACTGCTCCCTCAGAGAACAGTCCAACGTCTAAACTTAGAAATGTTAGGTTTGGGTACAAGTTTTGTGATGAAATATCAAAACAAATATTCCAAATGAATATTTACAAAATAACTGTACATCTCTAAGATCTCTCTCTCTCTCTCTCTCTCACACACACACACACACACACACACACACACACACACACACACTCCAGTCTATTTTCCTAGATCTTCTGAGTTTCTTTGAACTTTTCAGCAAAAATACCGAGTCTTCCTTAGTTTTCCCATTACCCTCTCCAATCTCCATGGGTTACATACTTAAGGGCTTGCTTCTCCAAGATTTTTTTTCCCTCTCTCCTACCAGATCATAGGTGCAAAAAGTGTAAGCTTTCCCCCAAATAGTTTGGCAAGCTTTAAAAAAGCTCCCAGTCAGTAGTTTGTTCTTTCCTCCAAGTTCAGAGATTGTTTTATTACCAGTATACACTTCTATTATATCATGGTATTATATTTATTATATTTGTTTTATTATATTGTATATAACATATATTACAAAGGTTGCATATTGTGTGTTATATCATGTCATGGATAAGATGTTCTCTTGAGCCATGTCAGGTCATGTTACATTCAATGGCAGCTAGGTAGTACAGTAGATAGAGTCCTGGGCCTGAAATCAGAAAGACTCATTTTCTGAGTTCAAATCTAACTACTATACTAGTTGTGTGACCTTAGGAAAGTCATTTAACCCTCTTGACCTCAATTTGTAAAATTGTAAATATAAAATGAGCTGGAAAAGGAAATGGCAGAACTACTTGAATATCTTTGCCAAGAGAATGCCAAATGAGTTCCCAAAGAGTTGGACATGATTGAATATGATTGAACAACATGTTATGTTCAGCATTGTGATTTTGGTATATTTGGAGAACTCTGTATAGCTCTAGAGAAGATTTAGCATAGAGATTCTCAAGCCTTTTTGTGTTATAGATCATTTTGGCAGGCTACTGAAGCCTATGGACATTTTCTCAGAATAATGTTTTTAAATGCACAAAATAAAATGCATAACATTACCAAAGAAAGCCATCATATTAAAATAATTTTTTAAAAAATGAAGTGCACAGGCCTTAGGTTAAGAACCCCTGAAGAGATTGAAAACTCCTTGAAGATGGGGGTCTATTTGTTTTTGCTTTTGTGTCCCCAGAACATAGCCTAATGCTTGCCACATAGTAGGCTTAAAAATGCTTGTCGAATTGGATTGAACATACTATCCCTCTCTGGTGCCAAGCTGCTCGATCCTATTTTGTCTTTGTCAACAAAGATTTCCTGAGCATCTATTATTTTCAAGGCACTGTACTAGTAACTGTGGGGGGAAGAAACATAGAAAACATTTACTGGTCCTGAGCACAATACTTTTCTGGATCTGTTTCCCAATCTATAATAAAAGATTTGAAACATGATCACTAAAATTCCACCTAGTTCAAAATCTGTAATATTAGAAACCATAGGGGAGCTTACAACTTATTAGGGAAAGGTAAGAAATACATATGCACACATATATATGAGTATGAAGGCATATATATGTCTACATATATATGTGTGTGTGTTTTATTTATGTGTATATACATATAAAAATAAATGTGCATACACATATTTTTAATAAATAGCTATAAAATAATTCAGTATATGGTATCATAGAGAAAAATGTTAAAATAAAGACCAAAGAGATGACAGAGGATACAAAATGTTTTGAGTTTATAGTAAACTTTTAAGATTGGTAAATAAAGATGAAATAGTAAAATTTCCTATTATTGCCCTGCTTTTGGGGTTCTGAAGACTGGGAAAGGACGAGAAGAAGAGAGAAGTGGAAGGGAAGGAAAGATATGGGCAGCAAGGCAGCGGGAGGGTGTTCTAGAACATGACCTGCCATCAAAACAGGTTGGGTTTATAAGCATTGCTTTCCATTCTGACCCGCAAGGTGTGATGATTCAACACACCTGTGGCTTAGGCTGCGCCATCCCTTCTTGCCTGGTTGCCAATTCAGAGAGGGTGGAGATCAATTTGCCCTGTTTAAGGCCTTAAGCATGTGCAAAGCTATTTTTAAAAATGCGAGTTTTTAAAAGGTGTGGTTTTATTTACACAAGATATATCCCACCTTTCATTCTCCTCTTTGCTGATGTAATCATATTTTTTATTCCTACTGCTTACAGCAAGAATAGTTCAAAATGCATTCCCACAGATGAAAAGTTTCTGTTTTCTAGCATCATTTTTACAATGTCTTTATTCCAGCAGCTGTAATATTATACGATGCCTGTCTTGTATTTGCAGAGTAAAACGCATTATATGTACTTTCTATTGCCAAAAGATATAGAAAGTTTTGTGGATCTATGAAAGGGGAAGGAGCAATGAGTTTATAACCAAGGCAATAAAAAATTTATTTGATTTCTTCTCTTTTACACTAGTTGCTGTTACTTTAAAAAGTCTGCTGGCATTTAGCAGGCAATAAAAAAGGGGGAGGGGGGCAAAACAAACTGTTCCTTCTCTCAGATTGTGCAGTTTGAGTGTTCTTCCTCAGAAATGGAGCAGCATGCTTTTGAAAAATGCACGTCGGTCACACCACCTTCTCTGGAAGACAGTGGAGCAGCTGGGGGCAAGATAAGGGAGGAGCTAGGAGTGCTTGTGTGAACGGGATGTTTCTCAAAACAGCTTTGTAACTGTGTCTGACACAAAGGGGCATTGATGTTAAACCCTAAAACCATAGTTTATGCTGATTAATGATAATCTGAAATTTACCTTTTTTAGAGGCAGCTCAGCAGTACAGTGGATAGAACCCTGAACTTGGAGTCAAGAAGACCCAAGTTCAAACACTACCTGGGACATTTCCTAGGTGTGTGACCCTGGGCAAATCACTTTTCCTCAGTCTGCCTCAGTTGGCTGCTTTGTAAAATGGAGAAAATAATAGCACCTAACTCTTTGAGCTATTGTGAGAATAAAATGAGATAATATTTGTAAAGTACTTGTAAGGTGCTATATATATGACATTTAATAGTAGTAGTAAGTAGTAGTAGTAGTAGTAGTAGTAGTAGTAGTAGTAGTAGTAGTAGTAGTAGTTACTGCAGCATTTTAAGGGTTGCCACATGCTTAATATATCTCCATTTGATCCATAAGCATGTGGCTTGACAAATAATAAGTATTAAATAAATGTTTGACTGACTGATCCTTAAAATAACTCTTAGATAGTATTATAATTTCCCTTTTATTAATAAGGAAACTGAAGACACAAAGAGCCCAAGTGAGCTAACCAGCCAAAGCTATCTCTTTAAAGGAATGATATTGCTCATATGGAAACATGTTTTGCATGGCATCGAAGGAATAATCAATATGGTGTTGCATGTATTCTCAAGGGGTGGGGAAGGGGAGGCAGGGAGTTAGAGAGTTTGGAACTCAAAATTTTAAAAAAATGAATGTTAAAAATTTTTACATGTAATTAGAAAATATTTAACAAATACAATTTTTAAAAATTAAATGAAGAGAGCAAGCCCTTAAAATAATAAGATAAACCTAATCTAACTAGTCCCAAGGTTTCTATGAAAATTAAGATGTATGAAATATGACTTTGCCACAGTTAATTCCATTCAACAGAAGCTTTAAGTGCCCAACAAGTGCAAGGTTCTGATCTAGACAGTGGGGATATAGATGAAGAGATGACACAAACTCTCCTCTAGGAGAACTTTTCATTTAATTGGAGGGAGAGAGGAGAAAGGTCAGGAGCAGAAAACAAATATACAAACACCAGAGACACAAGGGAGAGATCATTGCAAGGGAGAGGCCCAGGATGACAGCCTTGAGGAATGTGAGGAAGAGATGTCAACATCATACAGTTAAAGCTGGAAGGGACCTCAGGGTCCAATCTTCCCATTTTACAAATGAGGAAACTAAGACTCAGGGATATGAACTATGCATGATCACAGAGTGTCAGAGGCATAATTTGAACTCGATTCCTGTGATTCCAGGTGCTGAGCCCTTTGCACTGAATCATGCTACTGCAACAATATAGTGCAAAGGAATGAGCTCTGGCTTTGGGGGACAAAGGACCTGAGTTCAAATTCTGCCTTGACACTACTTTAATGACCTCAGGCTACTAGTTTCTTATCTCTGAGACTCAATGACCTTAATTAGGCATGATGACCCCTAAAATCCCTTCTAACATTAAATCTAAGATCATTCTCATTGCCACCAGTCTTCCATTTGACTGAGGTCATGACTTTCTACTCTGTCATCCCAATAATTATTTGGTATGTGGGTATTATCTTAATTCTCACACTGATACATTGCTTTATAAAAGTTATTTTTCAGCTATTTCATGCATATATTGTTTCCCCACCTAGATTATAAACTCCTTAAGGGCAGTGACCCTATTTTCATTTTAAAGAATATTGCTTTATAGTAGCTAATAAAATTCTATGGCCATAACAGGCACTCAGCAATGCCCTTGACTGATTCAGGGTATTATAAGAAATATGGTGACCTAGATTTACCATAGAACTCAGGAGCTCTACATAGACAATATATAATATAAAACGAATCTAGGTGCACCAATGGAACCTGGGATTTTCCACCCCGATACACTCTGATGCACCTATCTATCTTTCTTTGGGATGGTTTTTCATGGGAAATGATAGAAGGAAGAAAATTATCTGTATTTGCTGTAGGGCAAAGACATATAGAAACCCAATCATCCCTTGTAATTCATAAAAAGAAAAGTCGTCAGTGCTACAAATCCTTTGTAATAACCTGAAATACTTCTCAGGCTTGTCAATGAACTGGGAAGTAATGCGAATCATTCAGCCTTGTGATTGGAGGAAAAAGGGAACAAAGAAAAAAACAACCTATTCTGCCTTGTTCTGTCATTCCCTTTGGTGGAGCTGAGGGGGTAGAAATAGACCAGGTTCTGGAGGATTCCCAAGTTTTAATGAGTTAAAAACCTAACTCAGTCCTGGATTCTTGCCAGTTTAAAGCCTCCAAGGTACAGTTTTTTTTCCATTCAGGAGGGATCCTCTGTCACTTACCTTTCTTCCTTTCCATATTGTCAGGGATTGGTCTGCACATACTTTCATTACAAATTATTTCCAAGCACTTTAACTATTTGGGGAGGGGTGATAGGTGAAGAGCTATGATTTTATTTTGTAGTGAACTCCCATTTTGGAAATTCCTTCTGTGAATGTTGATGTTGGATACATCTTTAACTTAAAGGCTGGAAGAGTTGCCTAGAGCCCTGGGAAATTATTAAGTGTGTTTTAGAAGGTCATAACACTGGTATGTGTCACAGGCCACACTTGAAGGCAGGTCTCTGAGGCTTAGAAACTGACTTTCTATTCATGATTCCAGACCAACTTCTAACCAGTTTTATTAAGTACCAACTATGAGCAAAGCACTGTCCCTTGTACTGGGGGAAGAAATAAAGGAAATTAGTTTATGTGCCAATTCTCAGCGGTTTTCTGTCCTGGTAGGGGGATATGACAAATAACTATAATAAAAAGTAAAAAGTAGAGAAGCCCATGAGAGTAACAGAGTGTCAAGGATTGCTTTTCTTCACTAGCTCACTTTGAGGCAGAAAAGTCTCTCATCTCATTTACTACTCTTCTGTCATTTAAGTAAACATAAAAAAATAAAAATAAAAATTCTTCTTAAGATTTTATGTAAAATCTCTACAGCTTGATTAATGGAAAAGATCAAGAGAGAAAAGTTCATGTTCACACCTATGCCTTGTAGCTTTCCTCTTTCACTTACTAAAATCTTGGTGAGAAAGACTAAAGATTTCATTTCAGAATAAAAGAGGCTCTGGATATCCAGTATTTTATAGCAGGGACTGGAAGAGAAACAGGGAATTTGGGGTGGATGAAAGGGGTTCGATTGAAAGGAATGGTTTCCTGGGGGAGATTTGGAGAAGACAGTCCCATGTAGCAGCCAGCAGATGGGGATAAGGAGAAGAGGAAGGCTAGACTTTAAGCCTCATCAATAGGGAGAAAGAGTTACCACAACCATGACTAATCTTTCTGAGATGATTCTTTGTATGTAAGTGACATCTGAGTAATATGATGTTGGATAAAAAGCAATGACTCTGGGCTAAGGAGGCTTCCTTCTGAGGATGCTCTTCAGCTTTTTTGACTATCAAGTAAAATTTCAGTGCTATGGGGTTACAGACTATTGAAGGCTGTCAGTAGTAGTAATAAGTCCTGGTGCTACCTAGACTAGTCAACACAAAGTCTTCAGCAGGAGATCGAAAACAATAATGCTATAGGAGAGAGAATGAGACATGAAAACACCTGCCTGAACTGATGCAAAGTGAAGGAAGAAGGACCAGAACAACAATCTATACCAAAACATCAACATTAGGATAATAAACAATTTTGAAAGACCTAAGAACCCTGATGAGCTAAATGTTTAACCATGATTCCAGAAAACTAACCAAGAATTCTACCCACCACACGATAGAGAGATAATGGATTAACATGCAGAATGAGAAATTAATTTTTGACATGACCAATGTGGAAATTGTTTGATGTAATAGAGATGGTTCCTTTCTTTCTTCCTTCCTTTCTCTTTTTTCTTTTTTCCTTTCTTCCCCTACTTTTTTCCTTTTTTTAATATTTTTTCCCTTTCTCAGGTGGTGGGAGAGGTAAAGGGCAAATAACTGATAGCTGAAAATCTTTTTTTTCTTCGGTGTGAATCTTCAATACGAGTGAATCAGGCACACTCACAGTAGAAGTCCAGTGTGATGATACATACCTTTCTTCTAAGTAGGTAGCCTTTAAAAATGTGCTGGTTAGCCTGATGACCCAGGGGACCTATCTTGTGTGTATGTGTGCACATACATGTGGTTGTGTTAGCAGAGGCATGAGTAAAGAAACCAAATTGCCCATTTGTACCTGGTTTTTTTTTGTTTGTTTTCCTTGCTTTCTACATCGAGTGATAAACTCATAAATGAAATGAAATCCAGATAGTACCAGTCCCAAAAAAAAGACCTGTAACTTTTCCATCTAAGAATGCTCAAGAATACATGCTCATTACTTAGGAATTGTGCAAACCAGCCCAGAGTACCACATACAAATTGCTATGTAAGAATCAAGACAAGACAATAGATATTCCCATTACATAGATAAAGGGAAAACGCAACAGAAGCCTCCCACCTAAGCTAAGAATTAATGTGATTGAAGCTCTGGAACAAAATTTTCTGATCTTCATCAGCTACATTCATCATTCACTTTGCTCATTACTTAGTACCCAAGCTGATCCTTTAGAGACATTTGAGCTAGTTCATAAAGTCGAACAAGTCTAACGAATGAACTGATAAGATTTGATTTAATTAGGAGACAAGTCCTGTTATTCCACATTCACAGGCTTCCTGATTCAGACAAGTCTCTCCTGTCTTCTCTGTTCAGAGCTATTCAGAAAAAAAAAATTGTTTTTCACTTAACAAATACATGCTTGAAACTGGAAAGGGTAGGTGGTTTACTTCTAAAGCCATATTACTGGTTTTTAGTGAAACTTTATAAAACCCTAGACAATAGATTAGATCCCAATGGTCACACAATATTTACTTAGCACTCATAGCACTCTCAACAAAATACTTCTTGTACCTTGTTCAAACTATGACCTGACTATTAGTCATCTTGGTAGAAAGGCTTATATAGACCATCTAATTTTAGAGATTACTTATTTATTTAAATAATCCGAGGATCTGTGATTTTGTCAGCAATGTAGATCACAGCACACATACCTGGTGTTTTAGTAGGCAGTCACTGAGAGTTGGCTGAAGCTAAAAATTCCGTCCCTTAACCCCGTCATGACTCTCTCCAGTTTTAGCTAGGACTATTTGGACAAAGGAAAAACACTCCATCACCCAAAGACTTTGCACCTTTATAGGATTTAACAAAAGGTTACCCTCTGCAGTCATAGCTTTAGGGAATTTATGGTCATCTTTGATCCATAATGAGGTATCAAAGAAGGACTTTAGTAAAGATAGCAAAACTCATTCCTGGGAAATATAGTAGGCTGGTCCCACCTGGAATCATAGGAACTTAGAGTTCACATGGGAGGGAACCTTGGAGGTCATCTAGTCCATCATGACCTATTTTACAAATAAGAAAACTGAGGTTTGGTGGGTAAAGTGACTCACACTGGTAGTAAGAAATGGATCTTCAATTGGAACTCAAGTCCCTTTCTCCTGAATCACATATGGATTTCTATGCAGAGTCAAAAGACCTCATTACAAATAATTTAACAAGAATATAGCTTAATGTGAACCACACTAAAGGGAGAAAGAATTTGTTTGTTTACCTTGAGTCAATTACTCAGGACTCTTCAACAGTTAATGGAATGCTAGGATTGTAGAATTATAGTTTTTAGAACTGAAGATCACATTCTTCAATATACTCGTTTTACCTATGAGAAAGCTGAAACTCAGAGAGGTCCAGAGATTTGTTTTACAAGTAAAAGGGAACATGAACAGAATTCAAACCCAGGTCCTTTTATTCCAAATTTAGTCATCTTTTGACTATCCCACACTGTAATAGGATCATATCCCTAAACAATATGATACAAATTAAGATTTAAAAAAGATACATACTATGAACATTAATAGTGAGTTTCCTAATGGTTGGATTAAAAGTATTCAATTAAAAAATATGCCTTACATATACAGACATGTAGATGTAGAGGAGATGTTATAGGATGATGAAAAGTTTAAAAAGTACCAGTTTTAAAAAAGTATATTTGAGTTCTGTTCTGTTTCTGTTCTGACATTAATCTCTATAAAACAGTTGGGGAACAAGCATTTGTTAATACTTACTTTACATTTAACACTAGTTGCTAGGGTAGAACACACAGAGTTAGGACTTCGACTTCATCCTCAAAAAGTTTGAAATCCCTTTAAAGAGATATCAAGGCAGCACACAAAACTAACACACAAAATACAATACGTCAGCATATTGATTGAAGATGGGATGTAAGGAAGAAGGCAGAGCCAAGAATCCAAGGTTTCAAGCCTTGATATAGCGGCATTACTGTATCAAGAAAAGTATGAAGCAGCATAGTAGACTAGAACAAGCATGGACTGAAAATCAGGTCAGTGGAGTGGCCCAGTGGATAGAACACCAGGCATGGAGTTAGGAAAACACATCTTCCTGAGTTCAAATCTGGTCTCAGACACTTACTAGCTGTGTGACCCTGGGCAAGTCACTTAACACTGTTGCTTCAGTTTCCTCATCTATAAAATGAGCTGGGAGAAGGAAGTCGCAAATCTGTATCTTCCCTATGGGGTCACTAAGAGTCAGACAGAACTAAAATAAAGAATGGACTGAAAATCAAGAGTTTAAGATGCAAATAAGATATGGTGTCACTAAGATATAGTGTGCTCATGAGCAGGCTCGTCTGTGCCTTAGTTTCTTCATTTTTCAAATGTAAACGAAGAGATGAGAGGGAGGGAGAGAAATTGGAACCCAAAATTAAAAAAAAAAGAGTTACATTTTTAAAATGTAATTGGGAAATATTTCTAAATAAATAAAAATTTATTAAGAAAAATGTAAATAAAAAAGTAGGATCTATATGACTTCTAAGGCCCTTTCCAATTACAACATGATCTATGAACTTCCTCTGAATAATTTACGATGTGATTATCCACCTTCAGTTTAAACACTTCTGCCATGGGGAGCTCACTACATTGCCAGATGCCCTATTCAATATGCAATAGAAGGAGTTGCAGTTTTATATTGTCACTACACAATATCTCAGGATTACCACTTGATGAGCTTCACCTTTGTTCTAGATCTGTTTAAAGTAACAAAACATAAATTCCTTTTCAATCTGCTGTACATGCCAGTTCACAAATATGTTTTCTATTGTATTATTCTAAAAGTCTATGCTTTCTTTCCTGATTAGTATCTGAAACGAAAACAAACCAATTCATTTTCTTAGTCATATTCTCTTTTCCTACTTAACAGAGATATTCTTTTGAATATATGTAAATTTAAAGTTTACTTCTTTTGCTTCCCAGGCAGAGTTATAAACTCTGTAAAAGTACGCAGAAACCAGGTTTTTAATCATTGTTTTTATAAGAGGCAGCATGACACAGGGGACAGAGAGGCAGCCTTAAAACCAGGAAATTCGGGGTTCAAGTCCCATACCTAACGTATGCTTACCGTGTGACACTGGACAAATCACTTACACCCTCAGTTAGTCAAATTCCTGCACCTGTATATTATAGATAAGATGTTATCCTACTTTGGAGAGGAAATTCCCTCATCCTGGTGTTTGCCACACTAATAAAAACCATAAGTTTCATCCCTATCCCTGATATACCTTTTAGAACTGTCATGCATTACTAAGAACATAGGTTAAGTAAATCCATGATGATTGATAAATAGATGCTATTTCAATGACAAGTATAAAGCCTTTTGTTTTGTGGCATGAAGTCTCTTCTGTTTCGTATTGCTTTGGTACAAGAGCATACGTTTTTAAAAGATTTCGACAGGGTTGTTCTTCAATCATGTCCGAGTCTTCATGATACCATTTAGAGTTTTCTTGGCAATAATACTGGAGTGGTTTGCCATTTCCTCCTCGAGGTCATTTTACAGATGAGGAAACTGAGGGAAACAGGATTAAGTGTCTTTCCAGGGTCATATAGCTAGAGTCTGAGCATAAATTTGAACTCAGATCTTCCTGACTCCAGACCCAAAGCACTATCCACGTAGCTAACCCATTTTGATAACTAGTTCAACCTAATTGGTTTCCTTTGTAATGTTGTGGATTTTATTTTATGTAATAAAAATGTTTTTGTTTCTGTTTTTGTTTTTCTGAGAAGGGATCAGTAGGCTTCACAAGACTGGCATATGTCCATGACACAAAAAAAGATCAAGAACTTCTGTGACTGAAAACATTAGAACCTATTACACAGTTTTGGCATTAAGTAGATAGAGTAACAGGCTTGTAATAAGGATGAACTGAGTTCAAACCCTGCCTCAGACACTTATTAGCTAACTGTATGACTCTGGGAAAGTCATATAAAGTCTATCAGCCTCAATTTCCTCATCTATAAAATGAAAAGATTGGGTTTGATGGCTTCTAAAGTCCCCTTCAGATTTAAACTTAAGATTCTGTGATTTTCACAAGGCAAAGCATATTCCCATGAAATAGCATTTTACAAAAACAAGCAAATGCTACACTAAAACTCCAGCTCTGGAAAAGTACAGATTAATCCCAGAGGCAGATCACTGGGGAAATCAAACATTTATACTCTCCAGGAGGCCAGCCCTACTGGGTTTGGCCTTGGCTAGTCATATGTAGGGCACATGATACAGAGTGCAAGCTAGGCATAGCTAAACCACCCTCCATTAAATTTGAGGCAGAGGGTGGAGGCTAGAGAGAAGAAAGTGGCTAAACCTGTGTTTCTATAACTCCAACTAATCCTGTTGGGTGAATTCAAGTCTTGGAACCTCTTAATCTGGCAACTTTCACTTGCTATAAATTCTCTGTCAGATTGCAGTTACATAAGAAACCTCTCAAAGGTCCCTGAAACCCAGACATCCAAGCAAAGAAGTATATTTATCCACAATACGTATTTCTTTTTTAGAAAAAAAAGTATGGAAAGAGATGTTCTAAAGGATAATTAACAAAAAATATCCAATCCACCTTCCTCTTCATGTAAAGCAGTTTACTATGTTATTTTAGGATCTTTGAGAAAATGGAATTGTCAAACTATTCAGCAAAGGATGGTTTCTTTCTCCAAGTCCAAGAAGTACCCACTCATCCCAGCAAAGAATCTGGGCAATCCCAGCAAAGGGCCCTCTTCCAAAGGTCCTTCTACTGGAATTTCACTTCATATTTATGGCTATCCCTTAAAAGGACACTTACCCAAAGTATATCCCATTAACAGGAGTTTCATTCACAGTCAATTCCTCAAATACTAATTAGGTAGCTACCATATGTAAGACAAAATGTATATTTGTATCTTAATGTCTGACACTAACAGAACTGACAATGATTTTCTGAGTCTTCCCCACGCTCAGCTGACTTTTTCACATCCTCTTCCCCCACAGCCAAATCAAACATACCCATCTTCATTTACCACCAAACTGCTTGCAATAAGGCTGGTAACTAACACTTCAAGTTTGCACAGTACTTGGCACACAAGCACCCTGTGAGTTATATAGTGCAAGTGTTACAATCCCCATTTAAGAAAAGGAAACTGAGGGTCCAAGAGTTTGAGTGCCCTATGGGACTGATTATAAGGTCATAGCTCTAAAACTGATGGAGAGTTTAGAGGTTTAGTCCAACCCAGTCATTTGACAATTAAAGGATCTGAGGCCTACAGAGGTTAGATGACTTGCCAAACAGATAAGAGGTGGCAGACCTGGCAATTAAGCCCCAGTCTACTGTCTCCAGGGTCAGTAACGCATAACTTCAGTAACTCTTTGAACCAAGTTCCCTGGACTCCAAGACCAACCACACAATACACACACCACACACACACACACACACACGCACGCACGCACATCTCCCACACATACAACACCATACATACCACATCACACTCACATACTTCACATACCACACCACGTACACCACACACTACACCACACACCACACCACACGCCATACTACACACACACACACACACACACACACACACACTTCTTGCCTTCTTGCGGGTGACTTTGCTAAAAGTTAGCTAGACTCATTCAGTCCTGCTCCTAAAGCAGCGCAACAATGATGAAGCCTGGGCGGGGGGGGGGGAATCTATGAGCCTTTCTTCTCTACTATCCTCCTTTGAGACAATAGCAAAAGATTTTGGGGCTGGGGAGCTGGGAAAGGCACTAGAGAATCAGGTCCGCTCAGTCTCAATCCCACACACATACCCACATAATTGTATATACATAGATAAGACAGAGATAGATATAAATATACATATATATGTAAGTTCGTTATTTTTTTTATTTTCCCAAGATGAAATTATTTTTAAGTATGCCTCACTGTAGAGAAATCAACATTTGCTTGCATTATTTTGCTCATCTAGAATGACAGAAATTCTATCACCCGTGAAATGTAGGCTCTTCAAATTCTCATCTTTGGATCACAAAAGGAAATCTTCTCAAAAGGAAACTTCTGTAAAAACAAGTTATTTCCAGTCTCTGTGTCCGTCTGTCTGCCGGTCTCTGTCTATCTCCATCTCTGTCTCTCTGTCTCTGTCTCTCTGTGTCTGTCTGTCTGCCAGTCTCTGTCTATCTCTTTCTCTCTATCTCTGTCTGGGTCTCTCTGTGTCTATCTGTCTCTGTCTCTCTCTATGTTTCTTTCTGTCTCTCATGCATGATCACAGGAAGAGCAAACTGGGGAATTAGGGGGGTGTCTACCAACCTGCCAGATATTGGCATCTATATGATCAGAAATAAATATAGAGGTCATAAGTTAGCATACCAGAGAAGTATCCAAAGTCAGTTTAGGCAGAACTATCCACTTCACTGATGGTCATGACAGGTATTGATAAGGTAATGCCAATGAATCACAGACATGCAAAAAACAATTTCAACCAGGAGATAAGGTATAAGGTTAGGGGAAAGCATCCTAATGGTAATGTGAAATCCAAAGTCCACAATATTTCCTCTTATTGCAGATAAGCCAGGGGGTAAACATGGAATGGATATGGGTTAAAGGTGGTAACCACAGTGATTTTTTCTTCTCTCCAATAGTCTCCTTGCTAACAAGACAAGGCAGTTTTCTGTGTCCAGGTTCAAATATGCTTTAAGTCCTCAATCTTGTCATATGCCTTGTAATACAACAAAAATGGGCTGTGAATCACAGCTCCAAGACTTCTGGAACAGTCTATATTTTTCATAATCAATCATTCAATAAATGAATCAAGAAGTATTTATTAAGTGCCTTTTCTCAGATAGTGGGGATAAAAAGACTCCCCCCAAAAAAACACACAATCCCTTCCCTGAAGGAGCTTACATTCTATAGAGAGACAACACATATGTAAGTCAAAGGTTCTTAGTCTGTCTGGTACCTGTCAATTTTTAAAAAAATTAAAATAACTTTATTTTAATATAATTGATTTATTTCATAATCTTACATATTATACCTTACGTATTTAAAAACATTTTGAGAAAGGGACCCTTGGCTATGGGAGTCTGGATTGCCAAAGGGGTCAGTGATACTAAAAGAGGTTAAGGTAAAAGAAACATATACTAGGAAAAGGGCAGGTAGGGTTGGAGGGGAGAGGGGAGGCAGTAACAGGGATGGAAATTAAGTGAGCCTTCATACAGATGACACCTGACTAGATTTTTGAGGGAAACAAGGGATTCTATAAGGCAGGAGTAAAAACAGAATGCATTCCAGGCGTAGGGAACAACCAGGGCACAGGGGACATGTAGTGGCATGTGGTAGGATCAGCAAGAGGGCCCATTTGGCTGGACCATAGCGTATGAGAAATGAAGTAATATATAGTAAGGTTAGAAAGATAGGTTGGGGTCAACTTGTGAAAGGCTGTAAAAGCCAAAGGAATTTATTTATGTCAAAGCATTAACCAATAAAAAAGGTCAGGAATGTGACAATCTTGAGGTCTCAAGATATTTCAAATATTTCAAGGAAGAGAGCAAAGAGGGGTGGGTGCAGAGGCAGAACAACTGAGCATTTGAAAATAGCTTCTTCAAGTTGAATCAGTGGGTTAAAATGTAAAATGCAGCCTGGAGGCCACATGTGGCCCTCTAGGTCCTTAAGTGCAGTCCTTTGACTGAATTCAAACTTCACAGAACAAATCCCCTTAATAAAAGGATTTGTTCTGGAAAACTTGGACTTAGTCAAAAGGCTGCGCCCAAGGACCTAGAAGGTTACATGTGGCCCTGAGGCCACAGGTTCCCCACCCCTAGTACAGAATATTCACATCTGTTTCTCACATATCTTCTGAATTTCTTAGTGGTTAAAGATTCAAACCTCCTTCCAATCTCAGAAATGACAATAGGTTCTTGCTACTAAAATGGATATTATTCCTCCCTGGGCCCTAGGTTGAGAGATATCTGTTAGGTTACTGGTCAGGGTTGGATAACTTGCCTAGTAACAGTTTTTCTGTTGCTGGGCCCCTGTCAAAATGTTATTCCCCTTTGGTTTAATATCTGATAAATTGTTAACAGTCATTTCTTGTTTAGTCCATTTGCATGGTAACCACCTGTGTCCCCTAATGTTAGACCCCAATTGCCAGGTAACTACTTTCTGCAGAACCCCATCCCTTTCCTGATTGGCTACCTCTCCTGGCACCTCTCCTCTGTTGGGGTCCTTTGCCTCGCAGTACCCTGACAACCCCCTCTGTTTTGGGGGCTCTTGCCTAACAACAAGCCCCCCTCTTGTTCTGCCAGAATTCTGTTTGTTGTGGAAACCGCAAGGCTGTACCAAGTAGCGCTGAAATGCTTAAAATGAACTCACCCACCTCAGTTCAGGGCTGTCTCCTCTGGGTCTATACCTGAGGCAGCCACCAGCCTGGCTAATAAATGATGCTCTTGAAATTCCCAATTAATTTTTGCCTGTGACTTATTAACTCCATCCATTTCACTACTAATGGTAAATCCCACTTTAAAATATTTCCTGAATAATCTTACTGATGTTCCTTTTTCATCTCTAGAAAGAAAGAACTTAGCCCACGTTCAAATGTGGATTTTTAGTAGGTTTTTTTGGTACAAACTGTACTCTGTGGGTTCATCTCTGTCCCTGAGTCTAACATAGAATCATGCATCTAGAAACAGAAGGAAATTCAGAGGTCATGTGGTCCAGCTCCCTCATTTTACAAATGGGGAAATTGAGTCCCAAGAAGTCAAGTATATTTCCCAAAGTCAAACATGCAAGTAACATTAGGAGTGAAATTTGAATTCAGTTCTACAGACTCCAAATTAATTGTTTTCTTTCCCACTGTACCATTCTGCTGGGAAGAAGGAGGAAGGAAGGAAGGAAGGAAACAAGTGCCTATTATGTGCTCGGCACTGTGCTGAGCACTTTACAAATATTATCTTACTTGACACCCACAATAACCCTGGCAGTTACATGCTAATATTGCCCCCATTTTACAGTTTGGGGAACTGAGGCAGATAGAATTAAGATGACTTGCTTAGGATCACACAACCAGCAAGTGGCTGAGGTGGATATGAACTCAGATCTTTCGGACCTCATATCCTCTATCCACTATGTCACCTCACTACATCTAAGATATACAGAAAAGTATACCTTTGAAACTTAGACACTGAGAATAGCTTTGGTTCTGTTAACAGCAAAGGGAAAAAAATACATAAAAGCCTTGATTTATCTTCTCATGAACCTGGAGTTCAATGAGAGGCTTACTAATATTTCCAAATACTATATTCATCATTTTTCCTTCAAAAAACATAAAGATAAGATTATTCTTCCTCATTCCCTCCATGTAAAAAAGTCAGCTTAAAAAAAGGGCACCTTTAGGATCTCGCAATTATTCAGTCCAATTTATTTGAACAAACATTAAACATCTATTTAAAGTGCAAAGTTCAAGACTTGCCCAGTCTTAGTGAACAGGGCATAGGCTTGGTATTAGAAAGGCATGGGTTCAAAGGCTTCCTCTAATCCACATTGGCTCTGTGACCATTGGAACATCTCAGAATCCAGGGCCATTCTCTAAGATTATATGTTACAAATTGATGGCTGGCCTTGACAGTAAGAAATCTTCCCCAAAGATTAAATCAAGAAAGAAAAGCAAAGAAACAACCCTCCAAAAACTAGAGTGGGATAAACAAAATAAACGATGAGAATATAATGACAAAAATAAAACTCTTCTTACCTAAAGGAACTTTTTTGTTCCTGTAACTCATATGTACAACTATAATATAAAGTAGCGAATGAAAAAGGTAGAGGAAAGAACTTCTCAGGACCTCTTAAAAAATTTTTTGAGGACTCCAAAAAGCTTCTATTTTTGTGTTATTTCTATAGATATTTACCATATTAAAAATTAAAACATCTTAGTACTCTTGTGAAAAAAATAGTTTTGACCTCATGGACCCTCTGAAGAGTCTTAGGGATCAGTCCCCAGACCACTATTCTACAACCTATGGAAGAGATCCTGGACTCCACAGAAGAAAGGAAATTAGGTGAATTACTATTAGGTGGTTAGGTGACATCCATCAATAAACATTTATTAAGTGCTTACTATTGTGCTAGCAACTATACTAAGCTCTGGGATAAAATGTGGGGGGATGCAGGTCACCTGAGTTTAAATTCTGTCACCACCTATTAGTTGTATTATCCTGGGCAAGTCACTTAACCACTCTCTGTCTCAGCTTCCTCATCTGTACAATGGATATAATAATGCACTTATAGGATGATCATAAGGATAAAACGAGATAGCATATGTAAAATGTTTGTAAACTTTAATACGTTTTCTAATTATTAGCTATTATCATGATGTCTCATACTTCAGGTTCCTAGATTCAGAGTTGGGCCTTAAGAAGTCATCCAGTTCAACCCACAGATCCCTATTTCACATATGAGGAAACTAACCGAGAAGTTAGTAGGCTTGCCCTAGGCGATATGGTTAAAAAGTGGACAAAATAAAACTCAAGCTCAGGTCTTCGGATTCTTGTTATAATGTTTTCAGAAGTGAAACTGGCCTTGAAAGTTGTCTCACTGCTATAACTTTTATTGGCTGATGTATGCAGCACAAGATTAACATTTTTGTTTGTCACCTGCCAGACTGTGTTATGTTTGCTCTTCAGATGTAGCATCAGATTTGCGTTCAGCTCCAAAGTTCCCACATTCCATTTCGCCTTCCGGGGAATGACTCCAAATGAGGGGTTATCTTCTCTTTCTAAAGCTTGTGCCTTGAAAAGATGATCTTCTCAGGCTGGTAGACACACCAAAGTCTCCTTCTCTTTCCATTTTTAGCTTCTTCCTCAGGCCTGGAATGGACTAGGAGTTCTAAAGAGCTCCATTCAAATGGGCCATGCAGAGAAGTCATGGTTGGCGCTGCCCAGCTTGTTCAGTCATGACTTTCTCCGCCTCGATGCCCTGGCAGTTAGATGCCAAGGTGCATGTATGATCAGGCAAAGAATGCAATAAATTATCCAGCGACAAGAGGAAACTATGGGGAAGGGGAAGACAGATAGAGATGGAGGTGAGCAATAAGGACAAATATTTTCTGTACAAGTGGACATGGCACTATGGGGAAGAAATCTTTTCTAAGCAAAGTCTTCCTTATCATAAATGTTTTGATGTGAGGAAAGTTAGGAACAAGTTGGGTTTTTGGAGTTCAGAGACTGAAATAGAAGAGTTTGAACCTGATTTCTGGGGGAACTTGGGAAATTCTATCCCTTTTCAAGAGACAAAAATTTTGGTTTAAATTCTCTTTACAAAGATAGGAAAAGTATGATATTCAAACACATGGACTGATGCCTCCTTTGGAATCAAATATGTGTTAGCTTACAATCAATGACTTATTGCTAATACATAAGAGGAAGCTCTGACCTATCACTGGTTTTCCCTCCATTTGTTGGTTTAGTTTTCCCCTGAGTCTCTGAACAATTGGGTGTGCTTTTTTTAAATTATTTTCATTGTTCTCATGGATTTCCATATTCTGAGTTCTCTCCAGGACCAAAGGATCTACAGTTCTATAAAATGCCCATAGGTCCAGGTATATTTTTCCATAATAAACAGAGGGAATGAAGAAAACACCGGGGAAATCTCTTATTAGAACTTTATTCTGATCATTGGGGGAACAAATTCACACACACACACACACACACACACACACACACACACACACACACATACACACACACCCCAATTTCCAATCTAATTTTGGCCTCTTATTGGGAAAAACTGTGAAGAAACTTGAATTTCCCTTTGCTATTTATCTGGAAAAGGGACTGCAAGCAGGAAAAAAAGGCCTTTTTTCTGTTCCCCAATTTTTTAACTTATTTACCTACAGTAGGAGGAGAGGGGAGAATAAAAAATAATTTTGAAAGGCTCAAAGGTATTGTTACGCTATGGGAAAAAAACATTAAACTGTATGGTTTTTAAAGAACCACAGATATACAAATGCTCATTATCTTTACTGCAGGCTACATTTTCCCTTGGAGAGAATTATTTTTTTTCATAGAAGCAAATTAATTTTCTCCTATGAGCTCTTCTGTTATTACCAGATTGTTGGTCTGTGTCTGCAAAATGCTAAAGAGACTCTACAGCATGTCATGTTTTTCCAATCAATGAATGAAGGGAGGCAGATATAGAACTTATAGGCAATTGGTAGCATGTCCAAATGCAGAGAATAATTTCCTTCCTTCTCTGATGGAAAGGAAATGTTAGTTCTAGTTGCACCAGAAAGATAAAATAATGTTTTGGGCTACAGGTTAGGGTCAGAACATATTTTTGGTTAATGACCAATAACTGGCTAATATTAATCAATTTTAGGCAAATCATTTTACACGCCAAAGAAGGAAGGAAAATGTACATTTTAAGCATGTTCTAAGTGAAAGGCACTATGCTAAGTAATTTACAAATATCTAATTTCACGCACATACCAAGCTATGAGGTGGGAACTTCTATGATCCCCATTTTCTAACTAAGGAAACTGAGGC
>CM053770.1:59262886-59280280 GCA_028658325.1 Potorous gilbertii
TGGAGACACTCTGCTCCCCTCTCAGCCCACCAAACAGTTTCTCTCACTGACCTGTGTGCCTGTGGGTGGAGGGACCTTCGTGGCCACCAGACATTCAATCCCTGAAGCCTGCTTGGATCTGTTCCTTTTGGTGCTGCGTGGCCAGGGAAGGTCTGGGCTCCACTCCTGTCCAGTGCATGATGGACCTTTGGGGTCGGTTTTTCGGGGCTCTCTAGAATGGAAATCTCCTTCACTGTGTTGTTGTGTGGCTTCCACTGCTCCAGAATTTGTTGGGAGTTCTTTTTACAGGAAATCCATGGGCTGTGGGTTCAGAGCTAGCATATATGAATCTCTCTACTCCACCATCTTGGCTCCTATCCCCCTGATTGTGTTTCAACAATATTTGAATTGTTTCTTTCTGGGTGCTTGTAATATCTTCTCCTTCACCTGGGAACTCTGGAATTTGACTTCAATATTCCTAGTTTTCTTTTTGGGTTCTCTTTCAGGAGGTGATTGGTGGATTATTACCATTTCCATTTTGCCTTCTTATTCTAGAATATTAGAGCAGTTTTCCTTGATAATTTCTTGAAAGATGATGAATAGGCTCTTTTTTTATCATGGCTTTCAGATAATCTAATAATTTTAAAATGATCTCTTCTAGACCCATTTTCCAGGTCAGTTGTTTGTCCAATGAGATATTTCACATTGTCTTCTATTTTTTTTCATTCTTTTGGGTTATTATTTCTTGATTTTTCATAAAGTCATTAGTTTCCATTTGCTTCAATCTAAGTTTTAAGGAATTATTTTCTCCAGTGAGCTTTTGGACCTCTTTTTCCATTTGGTCCATTCTGCTTTTTAAGGTATTCTCTTTATTGGCGTTTTGGACCTATTTTGCCAATTGTTAGTTTAATTTTAAAGCGATTATTTTCTTCAGTCCATTTTTGGTTTCCTTTAGCAAACTGTTGACTCATTTTTCATGATTTTCTTGCATCACTCACATTTCTCTTCCCAATTTTTCCTCTACTTTTTTTACTTGATTTTCAAAATCCTTTTTGAACTCTTCCATGACCTGAGACCAGTGCATATTTTTCAGGGAGACTTTGGATGCAGGAGCTTTGGCTTTGTTGTCTTCTTCTGGTTGTCTGTTTGATCTTCCTCCTTACCAATGATGTAAAAAAAAAATACCTCTTCACTGAGAAAGTCAGAATCTGTAGCCTATTTATTTTCCCCAATTTGTTCATTTTTCCAACCAATTATTTGACTTCTGAGTTCTTTGTTATATAGAGGACTCCAGAGGCAGCCTCTCCTTCAGCAGTGACTGCCACTACCATGGGGCTGGGGTAGGGCAGAACGAGGCTCCCCTCTCAGTCAGACAAGAGACTCTTCTCACTGACTTTTAAAGCTATTTTTGAGAAGTCTTCAAACCACAGTAGCCACCAGCTGTTCATTCCCATGAGGCCTGCTCCAGCTCCATTCACATTGGCGCAGTACACAACAAACTGCATCACTCCCAACCCATGCTATAGGCCCTTCTTGTCTGTCAACCTTCCTGTCTTGGACTGGAAATTTGCTCCAGTCTGTCATTTTTATGGCTTCTGCTGCTCTAGAATTTGTTTAGAATCATTTTTTGTAGGTTTTTCTTAATGGGTTTGGGGAGAGAGTTCTAGAAGGTCTCTGCTTCTATTCCACCATCTTGGCTCCCCACATGTGAATTTTCAAAGGCTTGGTTCAAATCCTGTCTCTGACAGGGCTACCATGTGACAGTGCTTCAGTTACCCCTTCTAAAAATGGGGAGAGTGTCAGAAATAGCTCCTGCTTCCCAAGGGTGCTCTGAGGATAAAATAAAATAATGTATAGTATGCTGCACAGACCTTACAGTGCCACATAAATGTCAGCTACCATTATTTATTTTTTATTGCACTTCAAGATTAGAGGAGAAAAAACAAATCATACATTTATATGCACATGTACACAGCAAAGGGCATGCAAGTAAACCCCATTTCCATGTGACTTTGCTTTGCTGAAGTCCTTGTCTTTTGATTTTAATGCCTGATTCCTTTTGCTTTCCCTTTTAATTAAGCTATATTAATATCTATTGTTACAATGAATGTAGGATTATTAGTCACAATTGAAGCTCTATAGCGTGTTAAATAGCTGTACGATTAGGTTCTAAATGATGTCATCCCTTGGTATGGTCATGGGATAAAAGTTAGGTGTCAGGCCTTTCAGACAATATTTTCTCAGACTTTCAACAAAGAGAAGCAAACCTGAAAGCTGTTGACAGGACACATTTTAGAATTGATAAGATATGGAATGCCTACAAGAGCAATTAAATATCTGTCATGATAGTTATAAGAACAGAAGGCCCTCATCTTTAAAACAGTCCTTTACAGTACCTGGTAGGCATTTAATAAGTGGTTCTTGGATGAGTGAATGAAAAAAATCTACCTGAATTCAAAAAAGTGATGTCAAGATTTAGCTGCTAACAGTTGGTTGGTGATATTTCTAGGATGGCTCCAGGAAATGGTATGTTATTTTAAGAGAATCATATCCTTCATGTGGGCTTTGAAACATCTGTTCAGGAACATACAAGTTGGAAGCTAAATTTTGCTCATTTCAATGGGAGCCCAGATGGTTGCATCCATGTACCATGTAGTATAAGTTTCAATTATGCTCCTCGTTAATGTTATCATTATTTTCCCTTTCCTTTCCCTGTCTAGCTAATTAAATTAAGACAAAGGTAGTTAATTTTGGGGCATCAGACCTGTGATTTTGTTAGCATTGAGAACTACCAGTAAAGAAATTCTCTCCACTCATGTGGAATAGTGTAAAATTTTTTGTTTTGGAGCGTTGACTTGGGGGCAGTCAGGATTGTGCCTTACCTGTGGGTCAAAGTGTGATCAGATGTGAAGGGAGAAAGCTGAAAGTGAAATTTGAAGTTAGATGATCTTAACTCTGAGACCAGATCTCTATCCATGAAAGTATACTGCTTCTTCAGATATTAAACAAGGACTTGAAATATATGGGTCTTCTGATGTTGCAAATAAAAATAAAAGTTGAACTCATTATGTCAGTGGTAGTTTTTGGATAACTATTTCTGTCTTTTGTTGGACAGTAATCACTGAAAAATGGACAGAGGCCACATGACAAAAGAAAGCAACATAAATGCTTAACAATAAAAATTTAAATGTAGAATAATAATAGCTTGCATTTTGTAGTAATTTAAGGTTTATAAAGAGCTTTATATAGGTTTTCACATTTGATCTTCACAAAAATCCTACGCAGTAGGCCTTATCTTCATTTTACGAATGAAGAAACTGAGGCAGGAAGTTTTAACGTAACTTGCCAAAGTAACACAGTTTATAAATGTTTAAGGTTGGATTCAAATTCATGTCCATCTTCTCTTGTCCAAGTCTAGAATTCTATCCACTATGCTGCTACTTTGGTACCTAATGCATAAAATCAAAATATTGAAACCATTGTTATGAATATTGCCTAGAGTTTTTCAAAGGAAAAAGATAATGAGATAGGATAACAGTAACTATTTCCATCGAGAAGGTCTCTAATAATGTACTTGAAAAAATTGATTAAGTAAAGGGTGGTTGATTCTCTGAGTCCCCATTGCCCAATAGAGCCAATAATGCCATTTAGATGAGTGTCTCTGATTATGACAGTTTTCAGATAATTCCCCCTTGGGAAGGCTGTCTTGGGATACTATGCAAGAGACCATAGAATGACAGAGGTATCATAGAGCATCCTGAGCCTTAAGTGATTTCAGAGTGATACGTTTCTAGCTTATTCACAAATATCTCCAGGGAAGGTGATTTCACCATCGATGGAATATTATGACACTGGACAGTGGAGGACCAGGCCAAGAGGGAGCAGGTTGATACAACTGACTCATTTTTGGCTTCTGTTGTGAATCCTAGTTCTTACACAAATTACTGGGGGAAATGGGCTTCTGATCTTTTTCTTTTTAGGCACCTTTTGGGAACAACTGTTAAATCCAATCCAACAAATATTGATTAAACACCAATGGCATGTAAGGCACTATGCTAGGAACTGGGGATACAAGGTCAAAATGACAAATAGTGCTTGACCTTAAGGAGCTTTAATATAAATAACGTCACGTTTTTGAGGATGAGATTTGGTGTTAAAATAACAATGGAATAAAGGTGTATATAGATAGTGAGAGGAAGTTGGAGAGGAAGGGAATGTAAAAATTGTGAGTATTGACTATATGCCCAGAACTATATTAGGTACACTGGGAAAATTAGCCCCCACCCTAAAAGTAGAAGAGATTAGCTCTGCCCTTGATAAATTTACAATCTAGATGAAGAACAAGATTCTGAACTACATGATTAGAACTGGATGTCCAGTAGACATCGTAAGCTCAATATGTCCAAAATGAAACTCATTATCTTTCCCCTTAAACCCTTTCCCCTTCCTACATTCCCTGTTACCCTGGAGGGCAATACCATCCTCCCAATTTCTCACAACTGGTAGTCACAATCTGTTGATTTCACCTTTGAGATACATCTCAAATACTCCTCCTTCTCTCCTCTGTTCGGGCCACCAATCTAGTATAGACCCTCATCACATTGTGCCTAGATTATTTCAGTAGCCTGCTGGTGGGCCTGCCTCCTCTACTCTCTCCTCACTCCAATCCATCCTCCATTTATCTACTAAAGTGATTCCTCAAGTGCAGGCACAATTATGTTCATCCATCCAACCCACAGTAAATGCTGCTTTTTATTGCTTCCAGGAACAAATACAAAATGCTTGATTTGGTATTCCAAGCCATTCTTAATCTAGCCCCTTCCTACCTTTATAGTCTTATACCATTCTTTTCAATACAGATTCTTCAGTGCAATGACACTGCTTCCTGCCTGTTCCACCTCTCATCTCCAAACACTTTTCTGGCTATCCTCCAAGCCTGGAATGTTCTCCCTTTTCCCTTCTGGCTATTGTTCTCCCTGGATTCCTTTAAGTCCAAACTAAAATCCTATCTTTTGCTGCAAGCCTTCTGCAACCCCTCTTAATTTAGTTCTGTCTAGTATTTCCTATTTATCCTCTATATGGCTAATTTCCTATGTATTTGTTTTGCATCTTATCTCCCCCATTAGATTATAAACTCCTTGAGGGCAGGCACTGTCTTTTGTCCATTTTTGTATTCCTAATAATTGGAATGGTGCTTAATATATAGTAGGCAATTAATATTGATCGATTAGTTGAGAGGGCAGTGCAAAGCAGTGTGTGTGTGTGTGTGTGTGTGTGTGTGTGTGTGTGTATGTGTGTGTATGCAAGAGAGAAAGTGTATGTATAAAATGGTACACTAGATTAAGAAAGAAGGAAATAAGCATTTATTAAACACCTACTATATGCCAGGCCTTATGCTAAGCACTTTATAAATCATATCTTATTTGCTAATTACAACACCCTTAGGAGGTAGGTGCTCTATTTTCTTCATTTCACAGTTGAAGAAACTGAGGTAGATAGAGGTTAAGTGACTGGTGCAAGGTTATACAGCTGGTAAGTGCCTGAGGCCACATTTGAACTCAAGCATTCCTGACTCCTGATCCAGTGCTCTATCTGCTATGCCACCTAACTGCTTCTAATCCTTGGATTTGTGAGTAGACTTGGCAACTCTTGGTAATTGCTTAATTGTTATAGCTCATTCCTACTCATCACGGATTCAAATTCTGCTTCATATATATAACTGTATGATCCTGGGAAAGTTGCTTAACTTTCTATGCTTCATTTCCTTTGTCTCAAAATGAGGGGGTAGAACTAAGTGTCCTTTAAGATCCTTCCTATCTCTAAAGCAGTTGTTCTGTGATATATGTGCAGACACCTAGATACCAACACACATATATGAACATGCATGTATTTTTGTTATTTCTTTGTCCAAGGAGGATGTCTCCACTATGAAGAATAGCTAGTAGTGTTGTATGAACACTAAACACTATGGGAGATCAGATCAAAATAAATTAAATATGACCTTGACTATGTCCATATGACAAGGATTTGTGACTTGTTTTGATGTCGTTAATTTCTCCACAGTCATAGATAGAAATTCCTCAGTGACTTGCTTAATGGTCCTCATGAATTCCCATGGCTAGAATGATTCATCATCCTGCATCAAACTCCCCTAAACTTAGACTGGTCATTAGTCAGTCAAATCAGCAATCAGACACTAGCAACACAAATGTCTTAAGTATGCCTAGAAGCCCTTTCAGCCTGATCATGCCTATCAGAACTTTGGTTCTGATACAATAGGCATAGAAACTCCAGATCATTTTTATACCATATTGGGGCATTGATGTCTTTTTTTTTTTTGAGAATGACCTGTGAACTGGCCTAGATGACATCTTAAAATCTATTCAAATTTTAAAATCTATGCTTATGTATTTGAACCATTGTTTTTGGTATTTTCAATTTAAGATTACTGGTATTAGGCAGATACAAACTGATGTGTGGTAGATTTAATTACACCTAAAATCATAAAAAAAATCAAAGTTAGAGAGAAAGGTGAAACAGTATACTCAAATACTCCCGTAAGTCTGTGCTCTCATTGAGGTAGATATTCCTTCATGTCATGCTGATAACATGTCTCAAGATCCTCTATAACTCTTGTTTATATCTTCTTATGTAGTCATCTCAAGGGTTGATCCAATGTTAAAGTCTCTTCCTCACTCTCTTTTGATATCATGATGACACCAGTGGAGGATACAGAATATCTTTTGGCTATTTCCATAAGAGCAAATCAATTTTTTTTCTTTCTCCATCAAGATATTAATAGCGAACTCTGGGCAACTTCTTTGTAATTAGTTAATTATAATGTATTGTAGTCAATTCCTACTCACCATGTACCTCACCATTGACCTTTGGGTGATGCTGACCTTTATTTCTTTGGCCATTGTAATGTTCTATGACTTACAGTCATGTAACATCTACTGTCACTGGAAATGTTGTTATCATAAAGATGGATCTTGTTTCAGGAAGAAATTTGGGGACTCTAAAAGAACTTTACAAATTCCCCCAAAGCAAGTTCATTCTGCCCTTTATGTTTAATTCTGGACTTACTTGCCTGTATATTGTGAATCCATGCGCATATTCATATATCATATATACAGCATACATAAACATGTGCATATACACACATATATAAACATGCACAATAATATCTACAAAACATTAATATTAGACATATCAGGATTAATATAAACATATTAATATTTACAAAGCACTATACTAAGCAATTAAATACAAATGAAAAAGTAAAACAGTCCCTGTTTTCATTGAGCTTGGAGACAGTAGATATGTATAGTGCACAATAACAGACTGTGATGCATTTCTTTAATGTCACTTATAAAACCATATTGGTTTCTGATGTTGAACCATTTGACAATGCCAAGGAATTTAGTGGTCAGGACTTTCCTTTCCAGAGTCTTTAGTATCTTGGACTGCTAAAGAGGCAATTACTTTCACAAGAAGGAGTCAGATCACATTTCTACAAGTTACTCTCCGGCATTACGGTGACTGTGGTCAGACTGATAGGAGGACACGTCGGGGAGGCATTGATGTCCCCAGGACTCTTGGGTTTATGTGTCTAGTAGTGGCCGTTAACCAGTAGTTGTTGTTGGTGGTGGGAATTGGATGCTTTCTCTACAAGGGTTATTTTTCTTGATGGCTATAAAGACCAACCTAAAAATAGGGCCAGTGGTTTTGGGGACATTACTATTCTTAGGGCTCTATGGCTCAGGTTCAAAGGCTGTCTACATTAGAAACTATATACCATGAATACTTCCATTGGGAAAAACTTTGGAAAATGTTGGATGAGCTGAGTCTTGAATTACATTACAAAAAAATCACATTGATGTAGAAGTCATTCCTAAGTCAAATTAGTGTTGAATTTGCCTGCTAACTTGTTGGAACAAAGATAAAAATTATTTCAAAGCTATAAGAAAGAATATCAGTGAGAAAAAATATGTGGTATAAAATTTCAATTACTCTCACCTAAACTACTTAAAGAAATTATGAATACTGAAAAAAGAGAAGTAGAAGGCAGAAGGTAAACTGACATTGATTATAATTGTTTCATGTAGAAGATTAATATAAATCAGTTGTCATTAGCCCAAAAACCCCCTTTAGTCATCAAATACTTGACCTCTTTGCTAACAAGAAAGATATGGCAGCAAATAGTATGGCTGGTTTAGAGTGTAAAGATGTTTAGCTTAAAGAGAATATTATTGACATTTTTGTTTGTTAAATACCAGGAAGTAAAGATGGTCAACTTCAGTTTGAAGAAAGCTCAGTGAGAAATACGATAAAAAAAAACACCTCAGGTGTCTTTAAGAATGAAAATGGAAGGAGGAATGCAAACAGTTAAAAGAGGGAAAAGATCTTCAATTTTTTTTAGCAACTCTTTTTTTCTGTCAAAGACACTGAAGCCACCACACTGGAACAACTAACACTGAATCCTAAGGAACTAAAAATAGTACTAAAGAAAACACAGATGGGGGAAAAAAGCAGCTAGATGGTGCAGTGGACAGAGTCAGAAAGATTTGAGTTAAATTCTGACTCAGATACTTACCAACTGTGTGACCCTGGACAAGTCATTTAACCTCAATTAGCCTCAGATTCCTCATATTTAAAATGAGGATGACAATAGCAAATTTTTTCTAGGGTTACTGTGAGGATCAAATGAGATAATGTTTGTGAAGTGCTTAGCACAGTGCCTGGCACATAGTAGGCAATATACATGCTTATTCCCTCCCCTTCCCTTCCAAATATATAGGGAAAAGATGTTTGTGTTGGAAGTGACACAATTCTGAGGGCATTGGAGAACTGATTTGCAAAGTATCTGAAACAAGTAATACATGAAAGTCATTTAAAAAATTCAATTATTAACTTTCCCCCATCCCAGGTGACTAACAATACATCAATTCCGTACTTATCCATATACCCACTTTCTCATCTATATAAAAGTCTTATTAAAAAAATGTACACGTGTGTCTGAGATATCCTTAATTTTAAAAGAATTGACCATTTTTGCAGGTGATTTTCCATAATAAATATCATATTTGTAATCAAATGATTGCTGGAAAGTTGTAGAGACTACATGCTCCCAGTGTGTTGAGTATATATTAATAATATATTATACACATATATATTCACACACATATACATACATGTACATGATACTTATATGTGTATATGTGCATGCATCATATATGTCTTTTTGAACATTCAGTTTAATCAGTGGGGCAAAACATCAGACTCTCCCCCATGAAGACAGAACTTTTTCCTCTTATAAGCAATCATACAAAATTCCTTGACATATATAATGACAGAAATAACCTTATTCAGTGACCCTTTAGTAATGAATATCAAATGAGTCACAGACCAGGGAGATCTATGCTTGCCAAAGGTGTGTACCAGAGAGCTTCTTGAGACGCTTGTTCTCAGACGATGTTTGACTAATTATACTGAGTCTGAAATTCTAGAGATCCATAGTTATTAAAAACAATATTCTTTGAGTGAAATCAGTAAAATCTTCAGATCTTTTAAAATACAGTGAAATTAGAATTATATATATGTATATACATATATATATATATATATATATATTCATAGGCACATGAGGATTAAGGGTGGAAAAGATTTGTTTTTAAGGGAGGGAAGAACAATGTAACTTGCCAAATGTTTTTTGGAAGTAGGAAAGACTTACTTTTATCTATGGGATGGTTATGCTTTCTATTAGATATTTAACATCTATGATGAACCTTTGACTTGGTTTTTCATTTTTCAGCTATTTCTACTGAAGTCCTTCTGAAGAAGCCTGTGTCTCTTACAGCCTGAAATGGTGGGAGGAATCTGGTAGAAGAGATATTTCTTTTTTTCCCTCAAATTAATTAATTTATTTGTTTTCAGTTTTTGGCAATCACTTCCATAAGTTCCAAATTTTCTCCCCCTCCCTCCACCCACCTCTTCCCCAAGATAGCATGCAATCTTATATGGGTTCTACATTCCTATTACACATTTTCCCAATAGTCATGTTGCATAGAAGAATTAAAACAAATGGGAGAAACCATGAGAAAAACAAAACAAATCATAACAAAGGAGAAAATAGTCTGCTTTATTCTGCGTTCTGACTCCATAGTTCTATCTCTGGATGTGGATGGCATTTTCCATCATGAGACTTTTGGAAATGTTTTAGGACCTTGCATTGCTGTGAAGGTCTAAGTCTATCAAAAACAGTTCTTGCACACTATGGCTGTTCCTGTGAATAATGTTCTTCTGCTCACTTCACTCAGCATCAGTTCATATAAATCCAGTTTTTTTCTGAAGTCCTCCTGTTAGTCATTTCTTATAACATAACAATCTTCTGCTACATTCACATGCTACAACTTGCACATCCATTCCCCAATTGATGGGCATCCCCTTGATTTCCAGTTTTTGGCCACCACAAAAAAGAGCTGCTATAAATATTTTTGTACATGTGGGACCTTTTCCTGTTTTTATGATTTCTTTGGGATACAGTCCTAGAAGTGGTATTGCTGGGTCAAAGAGTATGCATATTTTTGTAATCCTTTGGGTATAGTCTAAATTGCTCTCCAGAATGGTTGGATCAGCTCACAGCTCCGCCAACAATGAATCAGTGTTCCAACTCTCCCACACTTTCTCCAACATTTATCATCTTCCCGTTTTTTCATGTTAGCCAATCTGTAGGTGTGATGTGGTACCTCAGAGTTGTTTTGATTTGTATCTCTGTAATAAATAGTGATTTAGAGCATTTTTCATATGACTACAGGTAGTTTTAATTTCTTCCTCTGAAAACTGCCTGTTCATTTCCTTTGACCATTTATCAATTGAGGAGTGGCTTGTACTCTTATAAATTTGACTCAGTTCTCTCTATATATTTTAGAAATGAGGCCTTTACCATAGATACTAGTTTTAAAAATTCACAGTTTTTTGCTTTCTTCCTAATTTTGGTTGCATCAGCTTTGTGCAAAAAAATTTCAATGTAATGTAATCAAAGTTATTCATTTTGCACTTCATAATGTTCTCTATCTCTTGTTTGGTCATAAATTCCTTCATTCTGCATAAATCTGACAAAAACTATTCCTTAGGGGAAAAACTAGGGGAGCCTAGTTTGCTTATATTATCAGCCTTTATACGTAGATCATGTACCCATTTCGATTTTATCTGGTATATGGTGTCAGGCATTGATCTATGCCTGGTTTCTATCACATTATTTTCCAGTTTTCCCAGCAGTTTTTGTCAAGCAGTGAGTTCTTTTCTCAGAAGCTAGGGTCCTTGGGTTTATCAAAGTGCTATAATCATTGACTACTATGTCTTGTGTATCTAACCTGTTTCACTAGTCTACCCCTCTATTTCTTAGCCAGTACCAAGTAGTTCTGATGATGGCTGCTTTATAAGACAATTTAAAATCTGATATGGCTAGGCCAAGAAGAGATATTTCTAAAACCATTTGCTTACAATGGGAAATGATAACGTGAGTAACAAAAAACAAATGAAAGACCCATCTTTTTTACTTTCCAATGGAACATTGAATTTTAAAAAGCACTAATAGGTTGTTTAGACAAGGTAAATTGTAGTTTAAAATGTTTTTTCAATTAAAAAAGAATCTGCACTTCATACATCAAACCAGCATTTTCAGATGTAGAGAAGAGTAGCAAAGGAGGATTATACATGAAGTAGTGAATATCCATTATGTACAACTTGCTTATTGTTTTTAAATATATAATAAATTCGACATAACTTTCGAAGTTGTTCTACTGTTCTGTAACTTGTTCTCCCCTTTGATCTCTGAATTAAAAATGCATCAAATATCTTTGTATTAAAATGTCCATCACATTCTGCATCTCTTAAACTCTATTTTTTACAACAAATGTCTTTTTTCAAATGCTATATTGGATGAAGCAGTGTGATATAGTGGCCAGGGACCTGGTTTTGACATCATGACCCTTGGCAAGGTATTTAATCTCAGGCAACTCTCTAGGCCGATATTCTTAAACACAAATGGAAATGGAGGCCACTAATCTATAGATAAGGATCCTTGCTGTCTATGTATTAACTTAGTTTTAAAATGTAATATTATAAATGTTTTATTTTATTTTTATTTATTTTATTTGATATTACCCAATTACATTTTAATCAGTTCTGGGCAAACCTGGGAGTGTTGAAAGATCCATGTGACTACTTGGCCCTATGTTTGACCCCTCTCTTCTAAGATTATAAATTGTAGAGAAGGTGCCATCCTTCATTGACAGAAGAAACTTACTTATCTAGGAATTCCTATACAAATGGTAGGGAACTTGGGGCCTCAAGGTCACATGTGGCTCTCTAGATCCTCAAGTGTGGCCCTTTGACCAAATCCAAATTCACAGATTTGGACAAAGGACTGCACTTGAGGTCCTAGAGGATCACGTGTAACCTTGAAGCCACAGCTTCCTCACCCCTGTCCTATACCAAAGAATCACAGATCTAAACTACTTCTCTGTATTGGAATAGATTCCATGAAGTCTTTTTATTTTTGTCAATCTAATTTGACTAATTAAATAGCTAAATCAATAAATAAAAACATAACTGTAAGAGATTTTAAGAATGGAATAAAAATACATGATGAAACTTTTTAGATTCATCATGGGTTCTATGTTAAATAATTCTCTGTAGATAGTGATAAAAGAATAAATGTGGCTTTTATTTTGGATGAGCAAATGTATATACTGCAGTGAGACTGAATGAACAGAATGCCAGTAAGGGCTCCAGACAGAAGGCAAATGTGTCAATTGAATGGAAGGAAAAAAAAAATAAGAGGAAAGGGAGCTACTGACAGAAATAGAAGATTATGACAGGAATGACTAGATTCAGGTTTGAGTAGCTACAAGTGCTTAAGTACACTAATTGGCCTCAAGAGGAGCTTCCTAAAATGTCTTGAAAACAAGGGACAGTATGGGAAAATTGATCTGAAGATTACATGCACAAGAAAGAGAGAGACAAATTGTTTGAGACTCAGACAGGTATTTCAGAGCCCAGAAAGTAAGACCTAGTAGAGATTTGCCTTGTCAGTAACTGGGGCGGAGGTAAAGAGAGTGAGCCCGGACTAGGGCTAGAAACAGGGCAGAACTAGGAAATGAAATTGAGAGAACTGCTAGAGCCAGATTCATCTGAATTTTTGACAACCTGAACTAAATGGTAAGACTTTGCATTTGTAATAGCCAGATTAATTGTATATACCTTAAATTGGCCCTGCATTGGGGGTACCATTTGTTTTTTATTTTACATTCTAACTGAATAACTGGGGGAAGTGTGGAAAGGTACTTGAGTAAAGGAGAAAGGAATAATTGCAACATCATGGGCTTTGTAGAAGGAAATCCTGAGCCCTAAGGGAATGGCACCAGCAGCAGATTGCTGGGCAGCCTTTGGGCATGCCCTGGGTTCAGTTCATCACAATGTCTTTGTATACTTTTGTAAACACAAACTCACCACATATGTTAAAGGGAATCGGAAATCAGTTTTAGTGGTGACTTGGGAAAAGCGCCCAAAAACAAGGTTTACTGAGGTCTAATTTAAGATGTATTTTAGAAAAGGGAAGCATGGGAAAAGGAGAAAGAGGACAAGACATCACTGATGCTCATCACAGTCATGAATAAAATTGGTAGTACAAATGTTATCATCTACATTTTACCGATGAGGAAGTTGATGCTTCTGCATCAATTCCTTCAACCTTGTCACACACCTAGCCTTAAACTCATGGCCATCTATTTTTCTGATCTTTGCTATTGCTACAAAGGCTTTCCTTCTCTCTTTGAATTTTCCTGATGAATTTAGTCTGCATGTCTTTGTCCTTAGTATGTTCTGTCCTATTATAATAGGTATGAACAGTATCAGTCAGGATGCATTTATTAAATATCTACAGTGTGCCAGACATGGTCCTATGTACTGAGAATACAAAGAAAGGCAAAACAGTGTCTGACCTTGAGCAACTCACAGGCTAATGGGAGAAATGACATGCAGACAACCATGTTTAAACCAACTATGGACTGAATAAATAACAAATAATTGTAATTCTATTCCAAAGCCCTTTGGTATGGGACTCTCCTTATTGGTGGAGATGAATGGCCTGTCCTATGGGAAGGGTGGCGAGGAGTTGGCTAGAGGCCAGAGCTTCAGTTCTCAGCCAGTCCCCAAACTCTTCACTGGAGAGACTCCATTTAGAACTCTTTTAAGGGAGATTCTTTTTTCAAGTATCAACTTTTTTGAGTGTGGAGTCAAATTGGCTTCCAGCTTCAAGACAGAAGATGGAAGAGGTCAACATCAGTCACTTTAGGATGCTGAAGGAAAAGATCCTGGGAAGACATGAGAGAATCTGGCTGTCCCTATCATATCTTTATTCCAAATTTGCTACATTAGAGACTTTGGGGAGTTTCCTCTTGTGTGAGCTGAGTTATAACATCCCCAATGAGAAAGCTCCTTGACTCTGTATTATCTGGTATATTTTCTTTTATGTTGACCTCTGATTTCTGTTTTACTATTATTTGGATAAACGAGTTTCTTTGCTATTTACTGTGTATGTTCATTGTGGAACTGGCCCTAGGTGGAGAAGTCAAGCCTTGGATCAAGGCTTAGATCAAGCTTAGGGTGCCCCTTTCCACCCACAAATGAAGTTAGGTGGAACAATAATATAATTGAGAGTGGTAATATTTAGTGAAGCAGGTAGATACATTTCTAGCCTAGGACCCCCTCTCTCTGAGAGCAGAGTGATGACTTCTGGCTCTAGTCTCCTGCTTCCCCTCCTGGCAGGAATGAGTGTCTCATGGAGAATGGTCGGGGGGAGGGGTAGAATAGAGATGTCTATTCTGCCTTCTTTTGAGTCACACTATATAACAGCTCCCCTCTTCTTACATGGGGGCTCTTCTGTTCTCATGCAGGGCCCACTCTCTATCCTTACATATTCAGCAGCAGAAAGGCACAAGAATTAGGAGGAGCTGGGGGATGGGGAAAGGCTTGCTGTACAAGGTGGATTTTAGCTGGGGCACAAAGGAAGCCAGGGAAAGTAAGAGGCAGACATGTAGAGGGAGAGTATTCTAGGCACTGGAGATAGTCAGAGAAAATGCCCTGAGCAGAGGGATAGAGTGTGTTGTCCAAGGAAGAGGTAAGTATTGAGACATGAGGTGAAAGAAAACCAAAAAGGCCAGCTGAAATAATGAAGGGCTTTGAATGCTAACCAGAGGATTTTTTATTTGAAAGTGTGGGCCATGTGTGCTAGCACCCTGAAATCCAACTCCTACTCTGTATGTGCCTATGATCATGCTTCTAAATCACTTCCTTGCTTTAGACGGGGAGCTCATTGAGAGCAGGTACTGGATTGCTTTCTCCTTCATGTTCATGACACCCCCAAAACCCCAGAGCTTTGCACATTTTTGCTGTTGGGATTTCATAGCTACAGCAAACCACCAAGAATGTAACATCCCTTTCCCAGTGTGGATCTGCAATTTATATTCTTGGAGAGATTCCTGGGAGTCTGAGAAGTCATCTGCTCAGGGATTTATAATCACCACATGTGAAAGGGTGCCCTTGTGTCTGGAATTTCCTGACTCGTGGGTTCATTTTCTATCCACCATGCTAGCTGCCTTTACTTCTGGGGTATTATTAGGCAGTTTCTTTTCCAAGTACTACCATTGCAGGTAGTAAGTGACTTCTAGATGTTTGTTGAATTGAGCTTTATGAAATCAAGAAGCAGAGAGGTTGGGAACTGTTTATGATTAAGCAGCTAAGGTCTTTTGATGTGTGTGTGTGGGGGGTATGTAAGTGTGGTGTGTGTGTGTGTGTGTGTGTGTGTGTGTGTGTAAATCTGTCTACTAAGATACATGCAGGAACTATGTGAATATAACTACAAAGCGCTCTTTACGAAAATAAAGATAGACCTAAATAATTAGAGAAATGTTCGTTGTTTGTGGGTAGGTTAAGTCAATATAATAAAATGACAATACTGCCTAAATTAATTTACTTATTCACTTTCATTTCATTCACATTATAAAAGCATTACTATATTAAGCTAGAAAAAATTTAAAAAAATAAATTTATCTGCAAGATAAAAACTCAAATCTCAAGGGAAATAATGAAAAAGTCACACTAATAATTACTAGTATTTATATTTCACTTCAAGGCTTGCAAAATCTTTGCCAATATTATTTTATCCTCACAACAATCCTAAGAGATAAGTAATGTTGTTGTACCCGTTTTGTAAGTGTGGTAACTAAGGCAGACCAAAGTTAAGACATTTACCCAGGGTCACAGAGTCAGTAGTATCGGAGTCAGAATTTGAACTTAGGTCATCCTAACTCAAAGTCCAACATTCTTTCCACTCCATTACCCAGTTACCCCTAGAGAGGAAGAGAATTTAGCAGTACTGGATCTCAAACTATACTGCAAAGTACTAATCATGAAATTTAAGTGGATCACGTGAATAGATTAGGTACACAAAAGTAAAGGAAGGAAGGAAAGAAAAAAGGAAACAAGGATTTATGAAGTGCTTACTATGTGCTGGGTGCTGTCATAGGCATGTGGGAAAAAATAGAAGCAAGCAGAAAGACAATCCCTGTCCTCAAGAAGCTTATATTCTAATGAGGGGAAGTCAGTACACCAAAAGATCTGAAAAGGATGGGGGTAGGCAATGAAGGTACCCCATGAGAGGGCATGATTTTGACAGTCAGAATCATGGCCTGAATCCCTTCACAAAAAAATAAAGAAGGGTAGAGGAGAAACTCACAACTGGGAGAAACGAGTGGATATTTCATGGCAAATGGATCTGGGAGGGTGGGGTGGCATAGGTTGTTCCAGGTCAAAGAGGCCCTAGACTTGGAGGAATGTTCCAGGATGTGCTGGTAGTGGAGGAAGTGTTTTCCTGAACTTCAGAGGAAGTCAGGAGGAGAATGGCAGTGAAGTCCCAGTATCCAACAAAATCAATGGTCCAGATACTGGAGTGATGAGTCATTACTTGGGAAAAAAAAGCTGCTGGGAAAACTGTAAAGCAGACTGGTCGAAGCTATAGACGAATACCTTATGCCATACACAAAGATCAACTCAAATGGAAAATTGACAGTCACATCATAATAAAGGAACAAGGAAGAAATGATCAGTTACTTGACCATAGGAAGAGTTCATGGCCCAAACAATGACTAGAGAACATCTCAGATGATGACATTTTAAGAGTTTTTCAAGGTATTATTTTCTTCAGCATTTTTGGGGGGGGGGTCTCCTTTATCAAGGTATTGACCCGTTTTTCATGCTTTTCTTGCATCTCTGTCCTTTCTCTTCCCAGTTTTTCCTCCACCTGTCTAACTTGATTTTCAAAATCCTTTTTGAGCTCTTCCATGGCCTGAC
>CM053770.1:59280780-59297107 GCA_028658325.1 Potorous gilbertii
AGTAAATTATCTCATGCAAAAAGACACAAAAAAGAGCTTTTACAATGGAAGGGAAGAAGAGGAAGGTGAGAGGGAATAAGTAAGCCTTCTTTTCATTGGATTTGGCTTCAGGAGGAAATAATATAGACATTCCATTGGGTATGGAAGTTTTGGGGTTTTTTATCATATAGGAAAGCTAGAGGGAAGAGTATAAGACGGGGATGATAACAGAAGAGATGGCATATTGGGTGAAGGGGAACTAACACTTTGGAAGAGGGACAGGTCAAAGGAGAGAATAGAATAAATGGAGGGTGGGACAAGATAGAGTTAAATATAGTTAGTCTTATACAACGTGACTATTATGGAAGTATTTTGCATGACTACACATGTAAAATCTATTGTATAATCCATTTTGAATTGCTTGTCTTCTCAATGATTGTGGATGAGGAGAGGGGAAGGGAGAGAATGTGGAACTCAAAGCTTTACAAATGAATATTAGAGGGGAAATGATATACAGGCAATGGGGTATAGAAATCTATCTTACCCTACAGGAAAATGAAAGGGGATAAGAAGGGTAGGGTGATAGAAAGGAGGGCAGATTGGAGGAAAGGCTAATTAGAATACATGCTGCCCTGGGGCAGGGGTAGGGGCGAGATGGGGAGAAAATTTGAAATTCAAAATTCTGTGGAAGTAAGTGTTGAAAATTTAAAATAAATAAGTTTTTTTTTAAATGAAAATTCACATGTGAATTTGGAACAATCACTAGTATGGCCAGACACAATGAAACTTAAAGACATTACTTTTTTTCATGAACTAATGTTATTTAAGAAGTGATCATACCCTGGTGATTCCATATGGTGAGTGGTGATGTTTCCATTCTCCCCTGACTGCTGCCCCCAACCCCAAAATGATACAAAGCAAAATTAAATAAGAGTTCAGGATTTTGAAGAAAAAGAATATTGAAATCTATGGAAAAATTTTGCATCAGCTAGTGCCAAAGGGAAGGACCAAGGCAATCAATTCATCAGAAAGCAACAATGTTAGAAGCAAGAGAGATGTAGATATTTGAGCAATAGAATGCTACATATAGTACCAGACAAGACCTCAGTCTGGCAGCCAGTGGACCACTTTCATTTTACAAATGAGGAAATTGTGGCCTCAGGAGCAGAAGAGATTCTCACTAAATCCGAAAAGTTAGTGACAGAGCTGGAGTAAGAATTAACATTTCCTGACTCTGGAAATCCAGAAGATTCTGCATAGTACCAGTGGCCTCCGTTACAATCACACTGCAAATTGTTGGCTGGACAAAGCTACAGAAAGACTGAAAATAAGCTGTTTACCCATAACAGAATAGAGGCAAATTCAAGGAACTTCTGTGCAGAGTCCAAGGTAGATTTTAGGTGGCTGTGATTTAAATAAATCAAGTGATGTAAAAAGAATCAGCCAGTCAACTATTTCTTCAGTGACTACAGGAGACTGACAGTAATTCATCCTTGGAATGAGGAGAAAAAGGGAGGGAGAATAAGGATCATGGACCAAAAGACCGAGCTAAGGAAGAGTAAGCAATGAAACAGTGAGGGCCTAGAAGAAGCATGATACTGTTCTAAGCCAAGCCAAGCTAGTTGTGTAGCAGGATATTGGGTCCCTATAGCTACCTAGATGAATTTTGTGGACCTTTCCAACTCAGAAATTCTATGATCCTTGATTCTGTTTAGTATTTTTATTTTCCCCAATTAAATGTAAAAACAACTTTTAACATTCATTTTTAAAACTTTGAATTTCACATTCTCTCCCTTCCTCCTTCTTCATCCCCCTAATTGAGAAAGCCAGCAATTTGATATAGGTGATACATGTGTAGTCATGCGAAACATATTTCCATACAAGGCATGTCATGAAAGAAAACATAGACAAAAAAACTCAAGAAAAATAAATTTTAAAAAGTATGTTTCAATCTGTATTCAGACACCATCAGTACTTTCCTGGGGGATGAATAACATCTTTCACAATTCCTTGAGAATTGTGTTGGATCATTGGATGGCTAAGAATAACTAAATCATTCACAGTTGATAATCTTACAATAACGCTATTACTTTGTACACAGTACATGACACTCTGCATCAACTTTCTAGATTTTTTGGAGAGCATTCTGCTAATCATTTCTTATAGCACAATAATATCCCATTAAAATCACATACCACAACTTATTCAGCCATTCCCCAATTGATGGACATTCTCTCAAACCCATTCTTTGCCATCAGAAAGAGCTGCTATAAATAATTTTGTACATATAAGTCCTTTTCTTTTTTGCTTTTTTATATCTTTTGAGATACGGACATAGTAGTGGTTTTTCTAGGTCAAAGTGTATGCATGGTTTTATAGCCCTTTGTGCATACTTCCAAATTTCTCTACAGAAAGGTTGAATCAGGTCACAACTCCACCAACAATGCACTAATGTCTGATTTTTCCCACATCCCTTCCAACATTTGTCATTTTCCTTTTCTGTCCTACTGACCAATCGAATAGGCATGAGGTAGTACCCCAGAATTGTTTTAATTTGCATTTCTCCAATAAATAGTGAGTTAGAGCAATTTTTCAGATAGCCATAGATAGCTTTGATTACTTCATCTGAAAACTGTTCATATCTCTTGATCATTTATGAGTTGGTGAATGACTTATTTTTATCAATTTGACTTAGTTCTCTATATGTTTGAGAAATGAGGCCTTTATCAGAGAAACTTGATTCAAAAACTTTCCCAGTTATGATTGCTTACTTTATTTCCCTTCATCCTAATGCCCCCTGTTTATTCTATTCTCTCTCTCCTTTTGCCCTGCCCCTCCTCAAAAATGTTTTGTTTCTAACTACTGCCTCCCCCAATATACCCTCCTTTCTATATCTCCCTTTCCTCTTATCTCCTTCCCTTCCCACTTTTCTGTAGGGTAAGATAGATTTCTATACCCAATTAAGTGTGTATGTTATTCTCTCTTTGAGCCAATTCCTAGGAGAGTAAGTTTCACTCACTCCTTCTCAACCTCCCATCTTTACCTCCACCATAAAAGTCTGTTTTTCTTGCCTCTTTTGTGTAAGATGATTTGCCCCATTCTACCTTTCCCTTTTTCCCAGTGCATTCCTCTCTCACCCCTTAATTATATTTTTTTAGATATCGCCCCTTCATATGCAACTCACACTTGTGGTCTTGGTATATATATATTCCTTCTAACTTCCCTAATAGTGAGAAAGTTCTTACGAGTTACAAGCACCATCTTCCCATGTAGGAATTTAACCTTAAGCCCTTTATTATTTTTTTTCCTGTTTACCTTTATATGCTTCTCTCGAGTGTTGTATCTGAAAGTCCAATTTTCTATTCAGCCCTGGTTTTTCCATCAAGAAAGTCCTCTATCTCATGTTTATTTTTCCCCGTGAAGGATTATACTCAGTTTTAATCTGTAAATTATTCTTAATTGTAATCCTAGCTCCCTTACCTTCCAGAATATAATATGCCAAGTCCTCCTCTAATGTAGAAGCTGCTAAATCTTGTGTTAATCCTGATTGTATTGTCATAATACTTAACAAATCTTTCTGAATGCTTGCAATACATTCTTCTTGATCTGGAGGCTTTGGTATTTGGCTATAATACTCCTGGGAGTTTTCATTTTGGGATTTCTTTCAGGTGGTGATCAGAGAATTTTTTCCATTTCTATTTTACCTTCTGGTTCCAGAATATCAGGGCAGTTTTCCTTCATAATTTCTTGAAAGATGATGTGTGTCTAGGTTCTTTTCTTGATCATAATTTTTAGGTAGTCCAATAATTTTTAAATTATCTCTCCTGTATCTATTTTCCAAGTCAGTTATTTTTTCAATGAAATATTTCACAGTCTTCTAATTTTTTTTTCATTCTTTTGGTTTTGTTTATTGTTTCTTGATTTCTCATAAAGTCCTTAGCTTCCATTTGCTACAATGTAATTTTTCAGGAATTATTTTCTTCAGTTAACCTTTGGACATCCTGTTTCATTTGGTCAATTCTATTTTTTAAGGAGCTTTATTCTTCAGTGAATGAATTTTTATGTCTCTTTCCATTTGGCCAATTCTATTTTTCAATACATTCTTCTTGGGGTTTTTTTGCACCTCCTTTTTTTTGTTGTATATACTTCTTTTACCATTTCTCCTATTCTGTTTTTAAGGTGTTATTTTCTTCAGTGTTTGTGTATATGTGTCTCCTTTACCAAGTTTTGGGCTCTTTTTTCATGATTTTTCTTGCATCACTCTCATTTCTCTTCCCAATTTTTCCTAAACCTCTCTTATTTGATTTTCAAAATTCTATCTGAGCCCTTTTATGGCCTGCCACCAATTCAGACTTTTCTTCAAGGTTTTGGATGGAGGAGCTTTGACTTTATCTTCTGAGCATGTGTTTTGATCTTCCTTGATTCCATAGTAACTATCTATGGTCAGAATTTTTTTCTGTTGTTTGCTCACTTTTCCAGTGTATTTCTTGACTTTTAACTCTTTGTTAAAGTGGGGCTCTGCTTCCAGGGTGAAGGGTGCTCCCAAGCTTCAAGGGTTTTGTGCAGCTACTTTCAGTGACACTATTAGAGACCTGCAAGTTTTCAGTTTTTCCAAGGTGGTATGATCTAATGAAAGGTGTTTGCCATCCTCCTGGCCTGTGCTGGTCTATGAATAACCACAAGCACTCTCTTGTTCCCTGTAACTGTGATGAGGGTCCTTGCTCCACTGTGGCTTTGAAGTTCCAGCATGCTAGTGCTCCTCCTCACCCTGGGAGTGCCACCCAGGACTGTGACCTAGATGTGAGTATGGGCAAAGCAACAGAGTCCTGTACCCAGTCAGTGCCAACAGAAATCCCTGTAAGTTTCTGATCAGACCCCTTACTGTCTGTGGACTGAGAGCTCTGGAAGCAGCTGTAGCCACTGCAGAATCACTAGTTCCCAAGGCTTGTTACTGGTTTGCTAGGTCCTGGCCTGTGCTGTACTGTGCTCCACTCTCACCCTGGTAGGGCAAACCTTCCCTGCTGGCCTAATAAGTTGTCTTTGGCTGGAAAATTATGTCATCCTGTCCTTTTGTGGGTTCAGTTGCTCTAGGAATTTTTTGTGGCATAATTTAAAGGTGTTCAAAGGGGTTTGGGAGAGAACACAAGTTAGTCCCTGCCTTTTCTCTACAATCTTGCCTCTGCCTCCTAATTTCTTGATTCTATAATTCTGATTCTTATGAGTTTAGAATAGTTTCTTGACTTTAAAATGGCTAAATATGACACTTCACTTTAACCTACTGGAAGAGCATAATATTCTTCTTGAAGTAACAAAAACAGAAAGAAAGGCTATGAATCATAGGGATCATATAGGAATGAGAAGAAATTGCCTCTGAATCACAGAAGGGTGGCTGTGGAAAAGTCCTGACAAGACATAATGCAGGATACTTACTTCAGAGCCTCCTGTGTGAGGACTGTTCAGGGAGGTCACACAAAGGGCAAGAGACTTTATTCATCCTCAAGATGTGGAGAGAGATAGTTTTGTCCCAGATTGCTCTGCAATGATCAGACTATGGTGTTACCAATGAATCAGGTTTAGGGGCCTCTCTGCTCAGAACCCACAATACCCTGAGGCCTGACTAGGCTTTATGAATCACTTTGTTTTGAGACCAAACTACAATGTTTCCCCAATACAACAGCAATTGGACAGCTGATTGCATCATGGTGAAAGCATGAAGGAAATTCCCAGCCATGACGACACCTAAAATTACAAATGAAAATTGAGATTTTTATTCTTCATACATTAAAGCATTTTGACCAAGAGGGATTATTCCACATGATATTGAAATGATAAAGGAAGATAAATTTATATGTTTGTGAATATGAAAACATGTAAACACAAATATATAGCTACAGATGTGGGGTGACTTCAAATAAGGAGTTGTTTCAACAGACATAAAAGGAGGAATTCCTAAATAACAAAGGGGAAAAAGGAAAAAAGAAATTCTTTCCTTTTCTCCAGGAAAAGAAGTCTAAAATGAAAAAAAGAAAAGATTCTATTCATGTACAGTCAATAGTAATTATAAAACATTAACAGCTTTCATTAATATAAAAATCAGTATTATGAATATGGGAAAGTTTAAAGTGACATTATACTTCCAAATAAGGAAAAAACTCATCCATGGAACAAAAAATCACCACTACAAGGATGCCTAAAATTAGGCTTTCTAATTTCTGTGATGGAAACAGTAATATTATACCAAATCTTCAGATTTAAGTAATTTTCCCAAGCTTCTAAGAAAATCAAGAATGATACTAAGAAACAAAACAGGTATCCATTGCCTAGTTCTCCAGGCATTTCTTCAGAAAAATGTTGTGCTCTTTATAATTCATGGCTCAGCACGTTAGTATGAGCCCCCCAAAATTAAAAACAATTCAAAGAAATTTAGAAAGACATTTAAGAAACAATGCAAAATGAAAAGAATAAGCCAGGAAAATGGCATGCACATTATAAGAGTATTAAAAAAGGCAATAAAAATTAATCAATGATGAATTGTGATGGGAACTTGGAGGAACTGAAGGAGTATTATGATTTTTAATGCACTGAAATGAAGTGATTTGATGGCAAAAACTTACTAAACATGTTTATTAATGTACATTGGTGTTTCACATTAATTTTTAATGAAATATTTTTGAGAAATTCTACTTCATCATCCTTCTAACTAGATTCCCAACAATGAGGAAGACTCTGGCATGATTTCAAACCTGTCTCTCAACATATCAAGAAATGGAAAAAGGAGATATTTCTATTCATGCAGAAAGAGTTCAGATGGAGAAAAATGTATTACATGTAAGATTACATTAAAGTGTGGATATTTTATCTAATAGGAACTAGAAAATGAAAGATGAAATGAAATGTCAAGGACATAATTTAGCCTTGGGAAATATATATCTGGGTCTCTACTAAATCTTTCGTGTAGAGATTTCCAAATGACTAAGAAAAATGTGACTTTTTATCATTACTGAACTGCAAATCAGCAGAAATAGTATTCTATTTTTAAAACAATTAGGAATAATAACATTTTACACACTTTTAACCTCATTATTTGCCATAACTGACCAAAGGATCAAGGATTGTGAGCTAGAAGGACCTTGAATAGTCTTTATCCAAGAATTTGCCGAATAGAGTGCCAGGGAGGTTGTTATTTCCTCAAAGTCACACAGCAAATAGCTTCTTGAGGCAGAATTCGAACACAGATTTTCCAGATTCTAAGTCTGTCAGATATACCACACTGACACTATTATGTCTCATGCTCCCAGCTAAAACTATTGCATAGAACTTTCTTCCTACTACACCTTGATAACAGTGTCATGTAGTAGAATGAGTATTCCCTCTTGGAGCCATAGGATGTGACTTTGAATCCCAATTGCATGAACTTGAGCAAATCAGTCTCACTTTCCTCATTTGTAAAATAAAGGAATTGGATTGATCATCTTTTTTGATATATTTCATTTCTAAATCTTTTTGGCCTAGGCTATAGACTATGAACCTTTATGTGATAAGCAGTCCCTCAAAATCACATCACACACAAAAGTAAGAGATACAATTTTCTGAATTCATGAGCTTTTTTCACCCCTATTTTCTTTGTCTAGAGGTAATTTTTAAAAATTGATGTATTTATTTGAATTTATATATCACAAACATTTGACAGCAGATCTTATTTCATCAAATGCTGCTTCTTCAGTTTTAAAAAGTAACTAAGCCCTGAAAAGCTTAGTTTTTAAGGGAAATTGGTTTTGTATTTATTAGATATAACCTTACCTGTAAAATTGTGAATAGTACATTAATTCTTGCCAAAAGCAAAGCTGGCAAAAATATGAATGTGAAAAATGAATTCCAACTTTTACTCCCTCATAAATAGGGGCCTTTCTAATATACAGCCATCTTTAATGATTGAAGGGAAGAAAGAAAACAAATTTAGTTTCCTGAACTCTTTGGACTCTTTGCACAAGTCCAGTATTTTCATTATCTGACATGTTTTGTAGCCCACTTTAGCATGCAGAATTGCACGTAAGAGTCCAGAAAAATAATAGATTATCTAAAACTCTTCAACCTGTAAAATGAAGCTTGGAATGTCCCATAAACAGGCAACAAGTTTTCCCACAAAAATTTGGGCTTGGATCTGTTCCTCCGGGGGGTCATAAATACCAGGAACCAGAGCAAACCTGATCCTCTCTTACATAGACTTCACAAGGGGGTGATTCTTGCCTCTCAGGTAGCACCAGGCAATACTAATACAATATGCTGTATTAAGGCTATTAGGCTGAGATGAAAATTAGGAGTCAAGTTGAAAAACACTGAAATACATTTACTTAAAAAGCACTGATCTCATGGGCTACCTATTATCTGTCTTCCCCAGCACATACTTAGTAACTTCCGGGAGAGTTGCAAGGTTTTACTGATGCAAAATCAAAAGGACTCACTTCTGGACATAAAAAATTATTTTCTACCATTATACAACCCAAAAGGTATTACTTCTGACATAAGACCCACATGAATCAAACAACAAGCATTTATTATGTGCCTATTATATGCCAAACACTGTGATAACTGTTAAGGATTCAATACAAAAACAGAAATAATTCCTAATGGCAAGGAGTAGATATTTATCTCTGAGTTATGTCCCATCGCCCTCCCCATTTGTGTAAATCCTTCTAAAATAGCCCATTTTCTTTCTTAGGCAGTGTACCCCAGTACCTGGGATTGGTTCCTTGCACACAGCAGGTATATAATAAATGTCGAATTGTTTCACAGAACTGATAAAGGAAAACAAAAATGTCCCCAGGAAATTGGTTAGATTTAAAATGTAATTTTATCTTTACTTAGATATGTCTTAGTCTCTAATGCCTATATTAACTTTGTCCCCTTTCCCACCTTTGTAAAGAGGTTTTAGAATAACCAGGTAGAATTAAATGCGTTAAATAATCCGATTTACATTAGTTTCAGAGGTCAGTAATGAAGAGCTGCCTTAGACTGAATGATCAACTTCTTGCTTGGAAGTTTTGCCAATACCAAAAGTTAAAGTTATTAACAGTGCTGACATGTGCAACACTATATAGGTGTATGTCATCATTAATTTCATATTTCTGGTTGAAAATCCTTGCTTATTTTTCATAAGAAAACAACTATATCAATGCAGCTTCTTTAGAAGGTAAACTACAAATTCTAATAACTAAGTTCCATGTTAATGAATTATTAGAGCAGAAGGAATCTCCAAACTTGTTTGCACTGAAGGGAACTGCCAATTTGTCAGGAGCTCAAGGGCTGCAAATCATTTCCAGAAAAACCCACATTCCCCCTACCCCCAACCCCGTGGAAACAAATGCGACAAAACCAGCATGTTCATAGTTTATGCTTGTGGGGGGTTTTGGTAATAGATAAATAGTAACTACTCCTTTGGGTTCCCCAGTACTAAATAGCAGTAGTTTTCCATCTTGTTCTACATATTGTGGTTACGTGAAATATTGATTGTTAGGGCTTAAAAAGACATGGTTACTGGGAGACCTGTGACCTACTACCCTTTGAAATCTTAGAATGAATAAGATTTACTGTTGTTTCTCTGCTTTCTCCACACTCTTGCCCAACCTTTATCTTCAAGGATTAAGTTTTGAAGATTCTTAAGAAAAAGAAGCAAGAATTCAGAAGAATATAAGAAAATTCTCACTCATGTGTTATACTATATATAAGAATGAAATGCATTAGTTAGGACATAAGTAGTGGGGATAGATTTCACTGAGTCATTCACTCCTTTCTCAACCACTTCTCTTGTGAGTACAGTGTGGGGGAATGGAAAGAAGGAAGTAAACAAGTATTCATTAAACACTACGTGGTCAGCACTGTGCTAAAAAAGAGAGTTGGACAGTTTACTTGATCCTTTCCCTGACATTTAGACAAGTTTTAAGTTATCTCTGGTCTTCAATTTCCTCATCTAAAACATGGGAAAAATGATACCCATGAAACCTATTACACAGTTATTGTGAGGTTCCAATGGGATTATCTACCTAGAGCGTGTTAAATCTTTAGATGTTTGTATAGATGTCCATCATCATGACCAAAGTCAGCCATGTACCAAATAGCTGTTAGGAGTGACAACAAACCAAGCTATAAGCATTTATAAAGCATCTGCCCTCTACCAGGCACTATGCTGGGTGCTAGTACAGCTATGAAAGGTCAGTGTCCTCACTACCATGGTACTATACACAACCAAACAACCAGCCACCGATAATCCCTTCCTTTTGGAAACCCTACTTACTACATTTTTCAGATATTTCCTGATTCTCATCCTCCATCCAAGTTGTTAGGATTCCTTATCCCACTAGAAATTATTTTGAATATTCTTTTAATATTAATTTACTTATCTGAGTAAATATTGCTAATTTCTCTCTAGCAGCCACTCCATGTGAAATGAAAGTTCCTTGCGGGTAGGGATTGATCTCTTTACCTCTTTGTATAGATTACCTTTCCCAGGACCTGGCACAGAATATGTGCCTAATCCACATAAGTTCATGCAGTTGAATTGGATTCAATACAAATAATTAGAAAAAGAAAGAATGTAACAAATAGATGAGCTTCTGAGAGAGTAATATTTTGGATTTTGTTTTGTTTTGAAAGTCCTGAAAAGATGAAACTACCATATGTTACCTTGTTCATCTTGTTGGTCAAAGGAAAGGATCACAGAAGGTGGAATAGCAGAGAGAGCACCGGACTTGGATACTAGAAGACCCAACTCGGCTCGCCTCGCAGACTAACTTAACCAGTTGCGTGCTTTTGTACACACAAGGAAGTTACAACTTCCTTCAGCCTCAGTTTCATCTTCTACAAAATAATAATAATAGAATGTCAACCTCATAGGGCAGTTATGAGCATCAAATGAGAAGACATATGAGAAGCAATCCGCAAGCCTTAAATTAGCTTAGAAATATTAGTGGTTACTATTAACGGTAGTCCAAACTCCTTCTTTACATATGAAGAAACTAAGGTCTGGACATGTTAAGTGACTTGCCTGAGATTACACAGATAGTGAGAGAGCTTGCATTCAAACCCAAGTCCTCTGATCTCAAATTTAGCTAGAAATAAGACCACACTTCATTTCTGGAACCCAAGCCACACAGGTGCTGTTTTCTTCAGTATTTACTCCTTGATCGGCACAAAGCCTGGGTTCCATAACTGTTGATCACACTGAAATACCACCACACATTTAAGTGTACGTCTCCTTTTCAGTCAGCCATGAATCTGTCACCTGGAAATGAGTAAGCAACAGATATGCTAGTTTGTACAAATGCATGCAGCCTGCACAAATGTTGGTTCTGCTTTTCTGGATCTGGGGTTCTTCTTCCCTGGTGCATAGCCTCCCCTGCAGTGAAATGCTCTTTTTTTTCTGATCATAACATGTTCCCAATGTCTGTTGACTACTCTATCTCCCTAAACCAACTGAACTATAAAAATGGTTCATTGTTATTTTCATGGAATTTATGATCAGGATTTAGTTTGGTGTATTTTCTAGAATTGTATTGGAGACATTTTTGGTGACCTAACTTGTTTATCATTTTACCTACCCAGTATCTAATGTGCCAGATGCATTACACAAAGAAGAGGTTTGGTATGTTTATTAACAGTAGGTTGTTTGTTTGTTAGTGTTACTGTTCAGTCATTTCAGGCCTGTCCTACTCTTTAAGAACCCTTTTGACAGTTCTCTTGTCAAAAATCCTGGAGTGGTTTGTCATTTCCTTCTCCAGATCACTTTACAGATGACACTGAGGCAAAGAGGGTTAAGTGACTTGGCCAGGGTTACACAGCTGGGCAGTGTGTGAGGTCACATTTGAACTCAGGTCTTCCTGACTGTAGGCCCAAGGCTCTCTGCATTGTACCAACTAGCTACCCCATAAAGTAGGCTACTTGATCACTATTGTGGCTACTTGTATCTTCCTCCTTAAATGAATTTTAATAATATTTGCCTACCTGGATAGTGAAGAAGGATAAACCAAATTAGCAATCACATACACACTGCCTTGTATTTATGACACATGGAGTTTGTCCCTGGAGTGTTCCAATGACTTTAGAGTTTTCTCCTCTAAATCTAATCACTCATCACTGCATCATTGTGAACCAAACAAAGGGCGAAGTATAGTTATTACATCTTTAAAGAGGCATAGGAAAATGATGGACTTTGACTGGTATCACCCAGGAAGCTGATAGAGGCAAGGAAGAAAGTCAGATATCCCAAGTCCTGGCGTGATGATTTGTTGTTAGCAACAGGCACTGACCAAGCACCCATGGCTACTCTATTGGCTGCTATTTCATGGAGATTAAACAGACAGTTCCCTGCCCTTTAGGGGTTTATTTTCTTAAAAAAAACCTGTGATTCTATTTAATGAAAATATATCACATGAACACATGCATAATGGATGTTTTCTGCTTCATCTTGTATATCTTATTGCAAGCAACAAAACAGACTTAATTTTACTTGTCATGACAAAGTGAAGTTAACAAGTAGTCTTTCAAGCTGACAGTTATTTGGAGGAAAACTACTGGAATCAATTTTCCTCTGGTTAGTTGGATCCATCTTTATACCACACAAGAGACAGGAACTGGACCCAAGATTTCATTAGCGTAGGCAATTCTAAGGTAAGGAAACTCCCTCTTTTGATACCAGTTGGCAATTTCTCTGAAATTAAGTCTTAGTTGCCTACTACAATGAACGGTTAACTGCCTTGCCCAGGGTCACTAAGCCAGTGTAGGCATTAGGCAGAGGAAGTTAAGCCTCAGTCCTCCTTGTTTAAATACATTCCCTATAATCATAAATGATTCCTTTTCTTGCCGATGCATAGTGACAGTTTATTTTTTTTCCCCCTTCAAAAGTGTTTGGCATATCACAAAGCAAGTTAATTGGGTGCTAAAAATCTGGGTGGTTTTTATCAAAAACTATAACCATCTGTCCCTCTTTGCCATTATTGTAATTTGTCCACTTTTCCCTAGACAGAGCATTAATGCATACCTCTATGCTGCTCTGTTGAATGGATGATGTACAAAGCAACACCCACACCCACACAAACATGTACATGCATAGCCCTCCACCCAATTCTTCCAGAGAAAAAACATGGGATTGTATGATAACAATGGAATGACCTCTTGTAACTACAAAAGGCTAAAAAGGGAATGAAAACTTTCCAAGCTTAAATATACTTTCTGTTATAAAAGTCTGAATTGTAGCAGAATGTGTATGCCTACTGATTCAGAATGATACTAGACATCTGAGGGAAATCAAATACCAATGATACTAGAGAGTCCAAGTTTTATACGGTATTTTATGCTAATAGAGCAAGGAGAGGTTAATAAAAATGTGCTCTGGTATTGGTCATTTTCATCCTTGTCTATATAATAATATACTCTAACTATGATGGATCCCTAATTTCATCTGTGCAGCCTCTCCTAAAGCCAATTAAAATCACACCCCTTCTGCAAATTTGCATCTTGCATGATTTTTGTCCGTGTTCTCCCACCACTCGTGCATAAAGGATTTGCCCAACCTGCTGGAGGCCTATCTCTGGCTAATTTAGTATGTCAGGGATAGAAACGGAGAGCACTTGGGCTGTCTCTCACTCTCAATACGCAATTAATCTGCATCTTTTTCTGGTCACACATATGTTTGGCGATGTCTTTTCTACTTCTTGCATAGAAGTTATCATCAGTAACATACTTACGTCCACCATGCCTTTTCATATATCTGAAGTCTTTTCCTTTGGGTTTAATGACTACGTTCCTTGCTCAAAGATCAAGCCTTAAACCCAATTCATTCTGAAATTCATAGACTGGACAACAAGTCCTCACCCACCTAGCGCAGAATGAATGTGATAACTAAATACTAATTGTTTCTCTTTTACCCAGGAACCTTAAGGGTCTTCCCCTCCCAGTTTAATTTTTTCTTTTTAATTAAAGGGGCCATCCCTTGAGTAACTTGAAGAAGCCTATTCGTTGAATGGGTGTAACTCACTCAAAGTGAGAATGTGATAAGACCTTAGCCTGAAAGAGCCAGCTTCTCACATGGCATGCTGGACCATCTCCAGTCCTCCTGATGATTATAGGTCACTGGGCCCAGATGGCTCAGGAGAAGAAAGTGAGGTTGGTGAACTTGCACAGCCCTCCCTCACTCAAATCAAAGTCAACAGTAAGACTGATATCATCTTGATGTCATGGTCCTCTTCGAGAACAAAGGACAAATACAACAGCAATAATGTCTTTTTTAGTTACTTATAATTTTGATTCTTTAATACTGTAGTATTCTAATATATGTAATTATATATTAATTTAAGATACATTATATGTTAATATAAGATACATTATATGTTTATTAATAATTAACACATATGTGTAAATATGTAGTATGATATATTATGTGTAAATATACTATATTTAATGATATGATATATCATAGATATTATATGACATTATTATAAATTGTTATAGTATAATAATATACAATCATTAGGAGAATGGCACTGGTAAATAAGGGTGTGTGTGTCATTTTGTGAGGCATGGCGTAGATTAGAACCAGTGTAAACACTTTACCAGTTCAGGTTAGCCCAGGGGTGGGGAATCTGAACCTCAAGGCTATACATGGTCCTCTATGTCCTCAAGTGCAGTTTTTTGACTGACTTCACACACTTGAAATGTGCTGTGAAGTTTGGATTCAGTCAAAGGGTCATACTTGAGGACCTAGAGGGACATGTGGCCTTGAGCCACAGGTTCCCCACCCATGGAGCCCACTGTCATTTTGGGGGGTTTAATTCATTGTTTGCTTGAAGCGATAGTCAAGATTAGTTTTTGATAGACTGCTGAGCCAGTTGAATGTCAGAGCATGGGTAATATACATTTTTCAGCCATTTTTTTCTCACTGTAGATGGCTAAGCCAACCCCATTTTCATTTGATTTTAAATTTCACTAAGGAGGCCATGTAGTTCTAAAGTTCACTGCTATTAATAGGTTATCATCTAGGGATCAGAAAAGAAGAATTTGGAGATCGTTTTCCCCATTTTCAAGGAAGGAAGGAAGGAAGGAAGGGTGTATTAAGTACTAGGAATTGTGCTAAGTACTTCACAAATATTATCTCATTTGATACGTATACAACCTTGGGTGGTAGATGTCATTTTTTCCATTTTACAATTTAGGAAACTGAAGCAGACAAAGGATAAGTGATATGCCCAGGGTCACATAACTAGACAGTATGTGAGGCCATTTTTGAGCTGAGGGCTTCCTAACTTCAGGCTACTGCTCTATCCACTTTGCACCTAGCTGTCCCTCAAAACAAAAGTTTTATTTAAACACTATTGTTTTCTAAATCATCAAAACATTTCAAGTCAATTAGAAAATCTTAATTATAGAATAAACATTCTATCCCCCAGACCCAGCTATTTTGCTTATATGGATAGACAGCCAGTTCTCCACTCCAAGTGACAGAATCATTTCAATTTTCTAAATAATTTAGGAAAACAAAAATAACTTTTTGTCCCATGTATCTGTTCTTTTGATTTCATTATTTGTTTTTAGTAGATATCAGTAAATTCTTTGTGATATTTAGGTGAGAATCTTGTATTCTAAAAGTTATAATGCCACCTGAAAAAAAAAACAGTATTTTGTTTCTATTAGTTGGGAAAAGTAGGAGAAAACAATATTTTGAGATTAGTCACACTACCCACTATATATAGAATCTGACCAGGAACACAGTGTTTTCACCCCTAAAAACAATGCCAAAGTGTTCTCTCCATATAAAAATGACTTCAAATATCCTCTCTTGGCTGCCTGTTAAAATTTCATACAAGAAACAAAGTGACAAATTTGCAAAAATGATGATATTTCTTCCTAGGAGGCAAGAAGAGAAAAATAGAAGACTTGGCCTTGAAATCATATTAAATGAAACCTCAGACAAAGGACCTGTAAAGGTTGGATTGGGAATACACAGCATCCCTGCTAAGGCAAAGTCAAATTTCCTGTCTATGTTTCCACCACACAACCTGAAATGCTACGTGCTCAGACAACCTAGTGAATCAGTGAACCCAGGTCTGCGATACCCATGACAAACTTCCTTGATCTCAGGCCTAATTGTCATACCTTTCTTCCCTTAAATCTTAACTCATTTTCATTTTGCCACATTCTCAATCTGACATGTCCTAACATGAGTAGCTTTATGTTGATGGCATGCTTTATCTCTTAATAGATAGTGATGATATTACAAATCTAGTCTTATCCTTACCTCATTCATAAGAAAAAGGGTTTGCTATAAGGATAGTCAAGATGACTGGATATGCCTTATGAA
>CM053770.1:59297207-59315774 GCA_028658325.1 Potorous gilbertii
TTCATAAGAAAAAGGGTTTGCTATAAGGATAGTCAAGATGACTGGATATGCCTTATGAATTTGGAGAGAGCAAAAGAACCCATACCTCACATGCACATGTATACTTGTGCCACAGTATTCTACACTGTTTGTCTTTATAGAAAGACAGGGGTATAGGATTTAGAACAAGAGGGGATTTTCGAGCTATTCTAGTCTATCACCTAGTCCAAAAGAAAAGAAGGGAACAGTAGAAAGAGATGTAGATTTAGAGGCAGCAGACCTGGAGTCAAATTCTACCACTTTTGTTGCTGGCCTTTCATTCTCCAAGAGAACCAGTGGCACCATGAAGGTGATGTCTTAAGTTGCCCAGAAACTGGATTTAAGTGAGGCAGAGCTGCACAAAGTCAATTATCTGCATCCTTCCCACCTCTAAAGTCTGTCATTCCATAAATGAAGAAGCCAAGGCCCAAGAAAGGTGAATCAGATGCTCAAGATTGCATAGGGTTTAAGTTGTAGAGTCAATATCCAAAACCCAAGTCTTCTACCTCCAAAAGGAGGGAATGCATTTTTCACTATCTCTCATCTAAATGCACCTGGGAAGGAGCTTCCAGAGCATCATGAATTGATACTAGGAATTGTGACACACAGCCAGTATCATGAATTTTAACTTGGGACTTCCCCACTCTATTACATCCAATCATCTGTCTGAAATGAAATAACTGTATGTCAAAATCATGTAACACTGCTGAGAAGACACTAATTAGAAAGATAAAAAAGATGAGGATATGATGCAGTATGACTTAGTATAAAGAACACAGAACTGGGAATCAATGTAACTAAGTTCTACTAACTCGCTGAGTGAGCTTGGGGAAGTTATTTAACTTCTCTGAGAGGATCCTTTTCTGAAATATATGGATTGACAACCTCAGAATAAAAGCAGTTGCTAAAACATCCTGAAAAAGTATAAGAAATCAAAAGTAATTCTATGCTGAATTAATTAGGATGCCTTTAGGAATGAAGTATGTAAGATAACAGCCTATTGTTGATTTCTTTGCACAGCTGTAAAAAAAAAAAAAAAACAGTCCATGACTCTTCACATTCCTCCAATCTGTATGCCTAAATAGATTTGAAGTTTAGTTTGAAACAATGAATGAGAATTTTTCTTCTACAATACGCTATCTATCTAATCTAATCTATCTATCTAATCTAATCTATCTATCTAATCCCCGGCAAAATTGATACCTTTGTTGCCAAAGTCTCCATTCAAAAGAAAAGTCCTTAATTCAAATAAACTGGAATGAAGTTCATGATCAAATGGTAAAATCCAATTTCTATGCAGTCTTTCTCTCTGATTGGCTGGTTCCTCCCTGAACCTCCAATGGAAGGAGGAAGGAAGTTCACACCAACTATGTTTTCATTCTCCAGGCTGTACTGCTAACTCATCTCCACAGGTCCATTTCACCCTTGGATTACTTGAAAATTCACTTTAACCTTTACTCTGCCATACCCACAAATAGGAAACTTCACCCCTTTCCTTTTCTGCCTTCCCCATTAGAGTATAAGCCCTTGATGGGTAGAACCCATCTTCATTTCTGTTGTATTTCTGTTCTCAGCACCTAATTCAGTGCCTGGCACATAATAAGCATTTAATTAATAGTCAAGGACTTGGCTCTTCAGAGATACCTCTGTACAGTGATTCCTCTTTAAAATTAAACCATATGTGCTCATTTAAGAGTCATTTTTGTTTATGCTTAAAGGTAATGTGGCTTGAAGTACAGATTGCTAGATCTCAGTCAGGAAGATCTGTGTTCGAATTCTATCTCATACACTAGTGATGAGACCAGCCATTTTCTACACTAAGTTTCTTCAAACTTTACTACTCTAAACTCCTGTAAAATTGGAACAATAAAACTTGCGATCATATCATAAGGTATTTTGTAAGGATCGAATGAGATAAAACTCACAAAGTACTTCGCAAAATTTAGGGTCATTAAAATATTATTATTCACATTTGAGACAGAATTTAGATTGAAGATACATTGATGTCTAGATGGAGACTCTTTGATTGCTTCTGTTTATATAATCATTAATTGTTTTGTGGATATACAAGTTTCACAATGATAATGCCCAATCCTGGAATTGAAATCTTTGGCAGAAACAATGAATGCAGAAAGTTAACAGGCTGTTTATTAACAAAATATACAAATTTGGGGCAAGTTCATGGGTCTGGCCAATACTATTTTATTCCAACTGTGACTTCCAAAACAATCAAACTTTTGTCATTCCAGATGCAGATAGTAGGGCTCCCAGTATGAGTAGAAAACAAGTTGTCACTGGTGTCATAAATAACAGTTTTGCCCCATCCTCAATTTGTGTGGTATCAGGAGTGATGGGGAAGTAATATCATGGAGATTTAGGGTAGATTTTAGGTGAATGGTATGCAAGGAGTCTATGGTGGGTTAGGATGGTTTTTTAGAGTCAAGGTTGTAGTGGCATGTGACCTCCTTTGCCCTCACCATTCTGTAGGACAACATACTGGGCAGTGGCCCTTGACAAGCAGTAGAATATGCCCTCTGACTGAAGATCCAATGCTTCTAGGGACCCTCGTTGACATGGAATTTCAGATAAAGGGTTTGCCATGACACTTGCTCTTCATTGGGGTTATGTGGTCAGAGAAGGTGAACCAGGATCAAAAAGGGACTTTATAAAAATTAACCAGAAAGGCCTTTGCAGGATGAGGAAGGTAGAATTATAAGAACGTTTCATCAGTAAGCTTGCTGGAAAGTTATTATAGGCAGTTTCAACAAGAATTGAGGACTATTTAAACCTTAAGCAGACCAGAATTGTATGACAAGAGACAGGACCAGGAAGGTGGGGCCATAGACTCCTCTTGTTATTCTACAACAAAATTTATCAGGCCAGAAAATGAGCTATTTTTTAAAATTAAGATTAAAGCTAGTAAAGCCTTTAAAGTTAAAACAGTTTATTTGTAATATCTTCCCACCTCTTATCCAATGCTCTTCTCCCTGCTAGATGCCCCCTCCTTATCCACCAACACATGTAACTACCATCCGGTGCACAGGGTCTGCAATCTATTTTTGGCAGGACACCATCTCAAAACAGTCTTTGCCATCAGAGTAGCTTGTACTCTGCTGAAGGGGTATGAGGATATAACATATATAAGCAAATCAAACGATGTCTACTTACAGGACTGGAAGGATCAGGAAAGGTTTCACAGAGAAAATAGACCCTGAGTTGATACTTAAGGGAAACATAAGAGCTCTTTGAGGTGGAAAAACACATTCCAAATGTGGGGGACAGTGTGTACAAATGAACAAAGGCAGGAAATGAAGTAGCAAGTTTGGGCAATGGTTAACGATTCACTTTGGCTAGAATGTAAAGTACTAATTGAACCAAAGGAGCTTTTGCGATAGGGAAAATGTGTAACAGTGTAAACAGAAGAGGGTCTAGGATAGAACCCTAGGTAATACCCACTGTTCAAGGGTGGGAGGTTGCATGATCCAACAGGTAAAGGAGAATCAACAGAAAGGGTCACATAGGCCAGAGAAGAAACAGGAGAGTACAAAGTCATTGACGCCAAGGGAAAATAAACTATCCAACACAAGGGGGGAAGGGGATCAAGAGTGACAAGAGCACCCAAGATGTCAAGGAAAATGGAGGTTAAGGAAAAAGGACAATGAATACAACAGTTAAGAATGTTGGCAACCTTGGAAAGAAGTTTCCTTACAATGGAAGCAGTTATTCATCACAGGACCTAAAGTCAAGAAGAACTAAGCTTAAATCTGGCCTCAGACACTTCCTAGCTACGTGATCCTTGGCAAGTCAGTTAACTTCTATCTGCCTCACTTTCCTCATCTAGAAAATAAAAATAATAGACACCCACCTCCCAGAGCTGTTGTAAGGTAAAAATGAGATATTTGCATTACACTTAGCATAGTGCCTGGCACATAGTAGGTGCTCATTTCCTGCCTTCCATCTAATGGTCTCATTAGAAGCCTAATTATGAGGCATGAGTAGATGGTATAAAAATAAAGATAGCAGGAGTAAACAACTTCCTCAAAGAGCTTGGCAGTGGAAGGGAAAAAAGATGCGAGAAAACAGCTTGAGAAAACAGCTAAAGTATTCATGACAGGGTCTACCACCCAGAAAGTGATCTTTCCCTCAGTGCAACTCAGTGCAATGTTTTGTTCATGCCTTTTATATTTCTCTTGTCCTATTCTGTTTTGTTTTGTGTTTAAAATGTCCATGGCTTATATCCTCTATAAGACTATAGACTCCATCTTATTCATCTAAGTTTCCCTCATCAAGTAAAATCACAAAATATCTCAGTTTGAAGAGAACCCAGAGATCGACTAGTCCAAACCAGACCTATACAAGAATTCCTGCTACATCAAATTTCCATCCAGCTTTTCCTTTAAATCCACCAAAGAAGTGGTAACTCATGACCTCTAGGGATGGTCCACTATCCTGTACAGAGATGGCACCCAGTAATGGCTCATTGAATGAAATTGAATCCTACCCAAGGACATTCATATTTCCATTTCGATTCCTGTTGAAATTGAACCAGGTCTTCAATGCTCTCTAAATTCTCTCTATGGCATCTCAATGGTATCTAATGATTCTCTGTGGTATCGTTTCTAACTTCCTAAAGAAAATGGGGGCAAAGTGGAAAGGGAGAAGAAAGAATGACCTTGAGATTAGGAACTTAGTGACTGAAAGGATGGAATGTCCTTGTCTCTAAGGGCTATGTCTCAGATGGTTGGATTTCAGCTATCAGCAATAGGCCAAGTATGGAGATATTTTTCAGGAAGCAAAGAGCTTCCAGTTTCCCTCAAGCAGCATCACATAAGTATCCACCTATTCTATGTGAGATATAAACACATGCATGTACATACGCGCACACACATGCATGTGCACACACACACGCATGTGTGTGTACTACTATTATTTTTGTTGCCTTTATTTTTTCACCACCTACTCATGCCTTATAATTGGGGTTCTAGTGAGGCCATTAAAAGGAAGGCAAAAAATAAGCACCTACTATGTAACAGGCACTATGTTAAGTATATTAGAAATATCTCTCTTGGTCCTCACAACAACTCTGTGAGGTAGGGGCTGTTATAATTCCCATTTTACAGATGAGGAATCTGATGCAGACAGAGATTAACTGACTTGCCAAGAATCACACAGTTGATATCACACACACACACACAAATATACACACAGAAGTATGTGTATGTATGTATACAACATATAGTAGTAATATAGAGAGACAGATATAAACATATCAATAGAGATAGAGCTACAGCAAAGCAAAGACGGAAACCTTGGGCAAAACTTAGCACAATGATTACTCAGACCAATAAAGTCCAACTGCATTCAAGCTTTATAATAAACATGAATAAGCAGCAAGATTGTTGACCTTGAAATCAGATGACTTGGTTTCACGTAGTGTCTGGCACACATTAGCTTTGTGACCATGGGTAAGTCACCTAACATTTCAGTGACCCCATCAACTATGATTTGCAGAAAAACTCCTTAACAGTGTGAGGGAAAGAAGTTTCCAAACACAAGTTCCCAGGCCAATTAGCTCACAGGTCACTGTCACAACCCCAAACCCCTTCCTCACCCCTACCCTCCCCCAAAATATATTTCCTTTAAAGACAGAATCATTTTCTATCTTTTCATGCAATGATCTGTATTTGAGTTGGGAATTCATGTGACTCCTGACCTTTTTTTTTATGCTGACATATACTCCTTTCACTAATACTTGCTCCAAACCCAGGCAATTAGTCATTCTTCTCGTAACCTATAATGACAAAGATGTCCCAGGATATTTTTTCTGGGGGTTATATTTATAAATAAAACATGTTAGGAAACTCAGTACCTGTCACCCCACTGAAATACAACCCCAGTTAGGAAAATGATAAACCTTCCTATTCCTGAATGTAGAAAGGGGGTGGGGGGACAAGGATCTTGTTAAATAAAAAATGTCCACAGCCTCCTTGTAAATATCCAGATCAATCATTTTCTACCACCACTGGGGTATTGAAAAATTCATGGTCCTAGCAGACAGTGTGTGACTTGATCTCTTAAAATGTTGCTTTGTTTATTGGCAAACTAACATAACCTCTATTAAATATAGATGTGTCAATTCAGTCTTTACCACTTTTATCACATGTATTTTGTTCAGGGAGACTGCTTCCCATTAAAGGATACCAAGAGAAGATGGTGTGCCTTCTCCTCTTGTTAAAATCATGGTCTCGTATGTTTATCCAAATTAAACTGATTTGATCTCACTGAGGTAGGTGGCAAGAGACAGCTACAAATCACATTTAAGACAGAGCAGACAAGTTGAAATAGCTGTTTCTAATAGTCATGTTACAACAGTTGACTTTTTATGGAGCATATAACTCTTGAAATTCTGTATCTTTGTCCCAAATAGAAGAAATTCAGGATGTCTAACCCAATGACCTACATTCATTTGAATGTTTATTTAGAGTTGTGAAACCGCATGGACTTTTTTCTTTGATTATTTTTTAGTCTGGTAAAATATATATTGCCTCGTTTATAGGTTGTTATGGAAATGACCTTGAATTTGTATAGTGGCTGCTTGACAGAGTCAGAGCCTGCATAATATACCTGGAAAGAACATTAGTTTCTGGGTCGAAGGCATGCATTTGTCTGTTTTTCAGCTACGGAACCCAATAGAAGTTCCCTAATCTCTCTGAATCTCAGTTTCCTTATCAAAATGAAAACAAAAATATGGCAATGATGCAAACCCATAGGACTGTTAGGAGGATAAAAGAAGGGAAGGAGGGCGGGATCATATATGGTAGAAAGAGGGTTCTGGAGTCAAAGGCCCCAGATGCAAATCCCTCCTCTCACGCCAGTTACCTGTGGGATCTTGGAGAAGTCATTTCGCTTGCCTTGTCTACAGTTTCCTTACCTGTAAATGAGGCAATTTAAATATGTGACCCTGACGTCTCTAGAGCTGTGCTCAGATGCAAAAGTGTTTTGTAACCATATCATACTACTGATTGAAAGATTTTTGGTACATTTGTTTGGTGTGCATGTACATGTGGAAACCCTTCCATTGATAGACGCGCAACATATCTGTATCTTAGTCTTAGAGAGGTACCTCAAATTACAAGGATTTCAGGGTCAGCCAGTATATGTCAGAGGCAAGATTTGGACCCAGGACATCCTGAATCTAAGTACTACATGACCTGCTACATAATATATTATTTCTCCAGATTTAAAGAGGCAGCAGCATTCTTTATAATATGGCAATGACTCCTTTAGAAGCTGAAATCAAAGTAAGCAAGAGAACTGAATTGGCACGTAGATTGCAAAGAGGATGCAAGGATCCAGTGTAAACCTATAAAGCACAGATGAAGTACCTAGTATATAATCACCTTGATTAGTGGTATTAGCTCTGCCTTTTCTTCATAGAAAACAAAGCTATTTCTTTTTTATATAATTAATTTGTTTTCAGTTTTTTCACCAATCACTTCAATAAGTTTTAAATTTTCTCTTCCTCTCTCCATTTCTCTCCCTAAAAGGCATGTAATCTTATGTGGGTTCTACACATGCATTCTTATTAAACACATTTTCACATTAGTCATGTGGCATAGAAGAATTAAAATGAATGGGAGAAGCCATGAGAAAAAAAACAAACCAAAATGAAACATAACACAAGGGAAAATAGTCTGCTGCATTCCATGTTCTGACTCTATAGTTCTTTCTCTGAATGTGGATGGTATTTTGCATCATGAGTCCTTTGGAAATATTTTCTGTCCTTTCATTGCCATGAAGGGCTAAATTTATCAGGTACAGTCCTCACACACTGTGGTATTTACGTGTATAATGTTTCCCTGGTTCTGTTCATTTCACTCAGAGTCAGTTCATATAAATCTTTCCAGGTTTTTCTGAAGTTCTCCTGTTCATCATCTCTTTCTTATAGCACAACAGTATTCCATTACATTCATATACCACAGCTTATTCAACCATTCCCCAATTGATGGGCATCCCCTTGATTTCCAGTTTTTGGCCACCACAAAAAGAACTGCTATAAACATTTTTGTACACATGGGTCCTTTCCCATTTTTATGATCTCTTTGGAATACAACCTCAGAACTGATACTGCTGGATGCACATTTTTATAGCCCTTTGGGCATAGTTCCATATTGCTCTCCGGACTGGTCAGTTCGCAGCTCCACCAACAATGAACTAGTGTTCCATCTCTCTCACATCTTCTCCAATGTTTATCATTTCCTGTTTTGTCATGGTAGCCAATCTGATAGGTGTGATGTGGTACATCAGAGTTGTTTTGATTTGTATCTCATCTCTCTAATCAATAGTGATTTAGAGTATTTTTTCATATGACTGTACATAGCTTTAATTTCTTCCTCTGAAAATTGCCTGTTCATATCCTTTGACCATTTATCAACTGGGGAACAGCTTGTATCCTTGTCAATTTGACTCAGTTCTCTATATATTTTAGAAACGGGACCTTTATCACAGACACTAGTTGTAAAAATTCTTTGCCAGTTTTCTGCTTTCCTCCTAATCTTGGCTGCATTGACTTTAAAAAAACACATTTCAAGAAAATAAGAACATATCTGGAAATGATGAGACATTAGGAGGTTAAATCAGGGGGCCTGGGGTGTCCTCTTGATTTCCTACTAGACTGACTACTACAGAGATAACAAACTGTGGAACCCATTTTCTGGTTTGGGAAAGACCATAAGAAATCATGACAAGAGCACCAACCTTGAAGGAGTTCAACCGTTCAAGCAGCTACTTCATACAAACAAAGAGTAACGTCCAGCACCTCCTCCAAATCTTCTTGGTTTTTTTTTTTCCTCCATCAAATCAAAGCACCTCTAGAATATTCATTATCAATTTAAATCTTCCTGACTAGACTGGCAAGCTTTTGATCAAATATGTTCTTCCCTATCTTCATGAAAAATACTCACATTTACCCCAGGGAAATGAGTCTCAGTACTATAGGTCTATCACACACACACACACACACACACACACACACACACACACACACTCCTATTATGTGTTTGTATATGTGTACATATACACATATATTCCACCTATTCACACATATGTACACACATATGCACATGCATGTGTGTATACATATATGGATGTACACATAGATGTGTATAGATAGATAGATATCTCTTCCACATTACAACTTTCCACATTGTGGCTGCAATGTATTATGGGCTTGCTTAAGAAATTAAATGCGAATTTGCAGGGAGTTTTGCAGAAGCCACCACAGATGACACACAAAAACCAGCAGACAACACAGAAAAACTTTAGAAACTTAGAAATGCATAAAATACAAGTATAGTATTATATCATATAAACATATTTTATTTTTAACACCACACATATGTATATATGCATATATATAATTATATACACACAAACATACTTTCTTTTCTCTGATATGAAAGGAGGGCCAAAAATTTTATGTAGATTTTCCAGATCATGGAGGCACTCCTAATTCCCGTGATGTAGAAGGAACAGCTGCATGTGCATACATATGTATATACTAGTGTGTGTATAAGTCATGGTCCTGAAAGTCAAGGCTTGTTTTTGGTTTTCTTCTGCACTACCTAAGCAGATGGCAATTCACTGAATTCAAGAGCTATTTTCTTGTTGTTCTGTCTTTGCATCCCCAAGGCCTAGTACAGTACAACTATCAAGTGCTTTAAAAACTTCTCATGGCTTTACATGGGTTCTTTTATTCTCCTTTCTTTCCAAAGATTCAGCTTTAAATTCAAAGAAGAAATTCACTCCCTACTTTATCAGTTCTCCTGCCTGAGTTTTTATCTTTCATAAAGATACTTTCAGGGTTTCTTCTGATGGAATCATTTACCTTAAAAGAATAACAAAGAGTAGAAATGGTATTCAGCAAAATTTTCCATCGTATCCTAAGTCCATGCTCCATTAAGCTCACCTGTCTCCCAGATGTCCATGCCAAGCCTCCTCAACACCATTCAGTGGGAATCTCCCATCATGTCCAGTAACAGATTTCCTAGCATTGAAAGGTACTTGTGGCTTGAATGTCCCACTATGTCACTTATTAATAAAATGTGACTAAAATAAAGAGCAGTAGTCAATTTAAGTTGGGAAAGTTTTTATTATAAATCATACCACATTCCCTGGGACTTTCACCCCAAATGGTAACTGCCTTAATCACCTACTTGAATGTCCTCATCAGCTCATGTCTCCCCCATGTATTCCATCATATCTTTTCAGGTTCCCCTATGGTTCTCCTCACTCTCTGCGTTAACTTTCACAACTAAAATGTCCCTTCCTCTCCACCACTACACCATATGTGTTTCCTCTTCTATTAAAATGTAAGCTATTTGAGGGTAGAAGCTATCTTCAATTTTTATTAAGATCCACAGAGCTAAGCACAGTGTTTATCACATAATAAACATTTAGCAAATGTTTTCTTTTCATTCAACCATTCATCACATCCATGGAAGCAAATTAGCTGGTTAATGTAATAATCCATCCTACCAGACAATTGAAAGAATTGAAATGGATTACAAAGGTTTCCCCTAACAAAGTTTCTGAGAAAAGCCTTCCCTCTGTCTACTGAATACCACCTACCCATCTTTTAAAATCCAATTAAAATTCCAATTCTTCCATAAAACCCCCATTTGGTAATCCCTCTACAACCCCCTCCTCAAATTGCATATTATTTCATAACTCTCTAATGTACTCATTATTTAATATCACCCACACTATTTGTCTTTGTTAATGTCTTTCCCTCAACTCTCCTATATGATAAGCTCCTTGCAAGTAGGAATCATGTTTTATCTGCACTTTATATCTTCCCCAGCATCTACACTGTGTTCTCTATGCAGTAGTCAATAAATACAGCTATTATGACAACTAGTCCTTAAATCACTGTGCTGGAGATACTGATTTCTTAGTTTAGTTACACTGCAAGGTCTTGGAGTTCCAGATCAGTTACATATTCTCCCTCTAGTTTTGGCTACTTTATGATCAGTTTTAAAGATAACTGCTAACCAATTCCTTCTGGTCTCTACTAAATTCAGAAGTAATTCCAGGCTTTTCTTTCATATCCTTTTAAAATTCTGTTGTCACAGAGCATCAGGGGTGTTCATGTTTTCCGGAATAAAACTTAGATCTCTCTTCTAGCGGCACAGATAACCAGAGTTGGGCCCCTGAGCCAGAACTTTATCTAAATAAATTATTGTAAATAAAAATACTTAGATCTTACGCAAAAGCCTTTCATCTTCAAAGTGCTTTACAAACATCAGTCAATTAATCAAAATGAATAGACTCATAGGACATTAGGAAGACAGACCAATTCCTGGAAATTCCCTCATTGGTGACTTATCTTCTAGATCACACCAGACCAGACTAATATACTCACACATTGGAGACAATTTACCTGACAGGTTGGAACTGTTTATCAAAGATTCTGAAGGACATTATTTGGACAAGATTTCAACAAATCTAATAAACAAAAACATAAAGGGGCTATTGTTCCAAGCTTTTTTTTTTTCAGTCTCCACACACTATTTGTGGATTTTCTCCAGAAAAAAGTATGACTTCCTTGTGACTTTATTTATGGGTAATATCACTATGCTTTCATCTCAGGATCATAGCACGAAAAAAGAAAGGCTCAAAAAAACATTTTTTATGACTCATCATCAAGACCTAGTAATAAGCTCCTGGGGTCACCAAAGGCTGCAGGCACTGTTTTGTGAACACCAGGGTAACTAGCTAATCTAAGATCTATCTCCCCAGGAGAAGGTGGACTTGGACCACTGAGGTTCTCCTTTAAACTGGGGATGAGAGTTGCTGGATGACAAATAATCTATTGGAGACAGAGTGGTACAGTGGAGGAATAAACTGGCTCTTAAGTCAAAGAACCTGAGTTTAAATCTCATCTGCAATGTGCAACTTTGAGAAAAATCACTTAAGCTCCCTGGAGCTCAGTTTCTTAGAAGTGGATGAGATAGCCTCTGATGTCTGATACCTTTCTCTCCCACTGAGTAGGCATGTCTAAGTCTGTATACATTTTGTCCCTGGAGGACTTTGATTTCTGTATTGCAAATACTCGCAATGCTGATATATAGCCTTAAGTAAACACATAGATAATGAATAGGTGATGAGGATTTACTTCTCTTCAAGCACCCATCATGACTTTTTTTTAAAAAAACATAGTAGAGCAGTGATTCTATTGATACAGGGAAAAGTCTGATGAGGAAATTATTTTTACCAGTGCAACTCCATAACTATTAGTTTTAGAAAGTAGCCTAGGGAACTTAGAGGTTAAGAAGCTTGCTTAGGGTCACAGAGCTGTATGCCTTAGGGCAAGGCTTAAATCCAAGTGTTCCGGACCCTAAACTCTAAATTTTCTTTAATTATTTTATTTGTTTTCACTTTTCTACCATCACTTCCACATAGCTTAGATTTTTCCCCCTCCCTCCATCTCCTACCCCTTTTCCTTCCCCCTCCCTCCCCAATCTTATATAGGTTCTATACATACATTCTTATTAAATATATTTTTACATTAGTCATTCTGTAGAGAAGAATTAAAATGAATGGGAGAAACCATAAAATGAAACAAAACATAACATAACACAAGAGAAAATGGTCTGATTCATTCCACAGTTCAGTTCTATAGTTCTCTGTCTGGATGTGGAAGACATTTTGCCTCAAGAGTCCATTGGGAATGTTTTTGGTCCTTGCATTGCTGTGAAGGGCTAAGTCTACCAGAAAAATTTCTTGTACACTGTGATTGTTGCTGTATACAAAGTTCTCCTGGTTTTGCTACTTTCACTCAAAATCAGTTCATCAACTTATCATGAGAATAATACATTATTATCAGGTAGGGTTTATACCAGGAATGCAGGGCTGAATCAATATTAGGAAAACTATCGGCATTATTGATCACATTAACAACAAAACTAACAGAAACCACATGATTATCTCAGATACACAAAGAGCTTTTGACAAAGTACAACACCCATTGTTATTGAAAACACTGGAGAGCATAGGAATAAACGGAGTCTTCCATAAAAATAATAAGCAGTATCTACCTAAAACCATCAGCAAGCATAATATGCAGTAAGGATAAGGTGAATGAATTTCCAGTAAGACCATGGGTGAAACAAGGATGTCCATTATCACCGCTGTTTCATGATATGGTACCAGAAATGTAAGCTGTAGCAATAAGAGAAGAAAAAGAAATTGAAGGAATTAGAATAGGCAAAGAAGAAATTAAGTTATCACTCTTTGCAGATGATATGATAATATACTTAGAGAATCTCAGAGAATCAAGAAAAAAACTACTTGAAATAATAAGCAACTTTGGCAAGGCTATAGATTACAAAATAAACCCAAACCATTTAAGTTAGCTATCATGTACTTCCTAAATCTTATTTTCTAGTTACATGGTCCCATTTCTTTTAACCTTAGATTAAATTATCTAATTTCTCTGAACCTCAGTTTCCTCTTCTGTAAAAGAATAATGATATTTGCTCTTCTGATCTACTATAACTGTTAAGAGAATCAAATGGGTTAATTTTTATGATATAAATTATTTTATTAACTATAAAGCTCTATGTATGTAAATGTCTAGTATCAGCGGCAACAGCACTAGCAGTAGAAGGAGGAGGAGTAACAGTAGTAGTAGTAGTGATAGTTGTAGAAGCACTAACACTTTTCATCTTCTTAAATATTGATCAGACATCCAGTACTGAGACATTAATCTATATTAAAACAGACAAAAAAATCCAGCACATCTAAAAGTTTTCAATCCATTGTTTTTCATTAGTTCGACATGACTATATTGTAGTGAAATGGAATAACTAAAAAGATGTCAAACCTAGTAGATTTCTATCAGCACAAGACATCATATGCAAATTAAATTGGTTGAGTTGAACCAAAAAGTGTACTGATGGAAAAGTGAAAAACAATGAGAGTAGAATCACATGTGTGTGTGTGTATATATATATATATATATATATATATATATATATATATGTGTGTGTGTGTGTGTGTGTGTATGTATGTACATGTATATATATATATTTGTGGTATATATACATATATACATACATATACTGACTTAAATTTAAGGACTACATAGTATCTTAGAAATTAACTAGTTTAATCCCTTTTGCTTATGATTAACGAAACAGAATCTGAAAATGTGATGACATAGATTGAAAGACCTGCTAACGTTTAGGCTGGAAGAGAAAAGACAAGAGAGAGCACTATAATAATGAAGTATTTGAAGAGCTACTACATGGAGAAAGATAAACTCGTTCTGCTTGGTTCAAGAGGTAATAATTAGTAGTAATATGGAGATGTGAGAGAAGGGGGAGAAAAGGATATTTCAACTTACAAGAAAAACTTACTAAGAGTTAAAACTAGTCAAAACTGGAATGAGTTGCCTCAAATAGAATTAGTTCACCCTGATTAGGGTCTTCCAATAAAAGCCATACAACCATTTGTTGGTTACATTATAGAATGGATTCTTACTCAGGTTCATATTGGTTTCTTATAGTTCTAAAATACTTTGATACCTTGAGACATTTATTGGAATGCAAGTTCCTTGAAGATAGGGGATTTTTTTTTCTTTTGAGCACCACTGTCTAGTATAGTGTCTTATAAATCATAGGAGTTTGGTCAATGGATGCTTGCGAATTGGATTGAATTGAATTGAATTGATACAAACCAGATTTTGTGACATCCAGTCAAATATTAATTAAATAATAACTAATCATAGCTTATCTGATCTTTCAAATTCCACTAAAAGTCTCTTCTAAAAATCTCTGAGAAAGAACTAAAAAGTAGCCATCATTGCATATGTCTAGACTGTGATGTAAGATGGCTAAAGGCAAAGATGGTAGACTATCAAAAGCTTATCCATAGCATATTATAATTTTTAAAGACTAACAATTTTAAATTATTAGCCCAGAATTATTATTTTCCCATTGTATATCAGTTTCAAGTGATAGGTGACAAAGTCACTTAATTGCTAACGCCATGGTCAGTTACTACTGATTGTACAATATTTACAATGCAAAATGTTTTTACTCATAAAGATCTTTACTTCTTAACACCAACTTAAAAAAAGAAAGCAACCCAAGTCATTAAACATGATGAGATGAGCTCAGAGGGCCCTTCCCTCTCTAAGTCTATAATTCTATGAAATTCTACATCAGGGTTGGCAAACTACAGCCTGCAGACTGAATTTTCGCTACTATCTTTTTTTGTATACCCCAGGAACTAAGAATGTTTTTATTTACAAGTGTGACAACCATTCCTAGCTTTGCAAGTCTATTACAAAAACACTTGGTGGGCCAGATTTGGTCTGTTGGATATAGTTTGTCAACTCCTACCCTAAATCAATGTGGTGAATGTGACTAGCTTCTAATTCTTAATTAATTTCTTGGGCTCAAGATTATAGAAATCACACACTTAAGTGTGAAGGAGTATTTGCTGTCTTTTGTCCTTATACCAAAGTTTCCATGTTTGTTTATAATCAGTTATCAATTAGCAAGCAACAGGAGACTTTAATTTTGAATGAATTCACACAGTCATTCACAGAAACAACCATAACCAACTCACAGTAGGAAATACCCTATAGCTTAGCACTCCTTAAAAGACAGATTTTTGAGCCCCTACCAATGTATTACTTTAATAGTCAACCAAATTAACTCAAGGTAACAGGATTTAATGAAATGGCATGATAAGCAAAATAGAAACAAAATATCTTCAACATAAAACCAGTTGGACTTTCCCATAAATACATCAAGCATCAAACATCACATAGTGAGATAAAAACGGAAGCACATACATACGGCACAGGTATGACTAAGGCTTGTGCAAAAATGAAAAACTTGTACCTTTGACAATATGAATCCATTCGTATCACATTTCCACTGACCTTGGCCTCTGCTCATCATGGAGAGGCCCTGATGCCCTGAATTCTACCTCATTGAATGTTGTTTGGCTGTAGACACTACTGCCTCCTCAGGCTTCTGGTCAGCTGAAATCCATGAGTAGGGCACTGCTAGGCTATTTCATAAAGAAAATTAACCCTTCCCATTATGATTGTGGAAACCTCTGCTTGTAGTTCCCTCATTAAATTCCTGTACTTTTAATATGTAAATATTGTCACTCTGAAGGACTTCTTGTCCCATATCCTTCCAATCGTGTTTTTTGGCTCAAAGTAGTACTTGGTACATGAACTATATGGCATACCTTCTTACTTCTCTAAGGAGCAGAATACAGTAAGAAATGTCTCTCTGTTTGGCTTTCTGGTGTCTGAATAAATGTTTTATCTTCTGCCTTAAAAAAAAGATTATCTAAAATATCTGGTGTCTCGAACTCTTAAACTCAAGAAAATCTCAAGTTGGAGTTAAAAAGGAGGCAATTCTGAGAGAAATTTTCTTTTTCTGTTCTAAGACTAGGTTCTAGGACCATGCTGTCTAGAATGTCTCCACTACTCAGAAGGCTAAGTTTCAGGAAACAATATCCTTGAATTCCCCTCTCAGGATGCATACAAGCATCTTCCATGGTCATATTCCCCTTCCTGCCTCAAGTGGCAATAACTTTCTGGTTACTAGTAAAATAGAAATCCTCTTGACCAACCACAATCATTACCACCCCTTGCTACACTCTGAAAGGGAAAGGTTAAAGAGCAATTCCTAAAAAACTGAGTATTAAATGAGGACTATCATTTTATAAAACAGGATGTAGTTGTTTCATCCTCAGTCAGTCAATTACTAAGTTCCCTTTCTCCCTTTAGTTGTTTTTATCCAATGGCCAGTGGAAGTTCTTCATTTTGAATAGCTGTCAGTGGCCTCTAACATTATTTTATCAGTTATTTAGGCCTATTTTCTTTATATTAATTATAATCTTTCAGTTAAAATTTTACTTAATGTATTAATTTGATCAACTAAATACTGAGAGATGATTATTAATTATTGGGGAGATCTAGGTTTGTGTGTGTGTGTGTGTGTGTATGTATGTGTGTGTCTTTCCTTTCTTAGGTCTTCATAATCTACTAGACCAAGTCAGCGTCTGAAAAACAATGTTGATGGATGAGATTGCCCAGATCCTCAGGGTACATGCTTTCCCACCTCAGTTAGAGAAACTTACAAAGAATTTAATCTGAGGTGAATTCCAGATCCATTGTGTTCCATTCAGCCAGGTCTGAGCAGAGGTAGACCCCATTTTGTCTACGTTGCTCAAGGAAGGGGTAGCCTGACAAATCTCTTTGTCCAAGATTGAGTGATTAGAGTAACTCTGGATCCTAATTAGAATAGGTCCATCTCTTGTTATAATATGTATTCTCTCATTATTTGTCAACCAATTTGAGTCAATTGCCACCCTCAGGAACATTGACTTTTGCAAGGACACATCAGTGTTGAGTAGGTTCCATGAGGGGGGTCTTTGGCATTTGAGAGTATCACTGACACCTTTTATTAATTGTGTGGTAATATGGTTAATAAAATGATAAATTATCCAGAAACTATGTTTCTTGAACTTTTTTATGCCACAATACTTACATAATTGCCTTGTAATTTTAGTTGTCTATGGAAAATAAATTAGATATTTTACTGGTCTATAATATTTGTAAACAATGATCTATAATCTTGTGGTCCCATACTTTAATTGAAGGAGATGGGACTCAAAGACCTAGGTCAGAGGTGTTAAATATAAATCAGGTAGTCCAACAGCAGCCCCAATCCCCAGGGCCTGAAATATATTAAAAAGTAAATGGAAAATATGTAATAAAAATTTTAAACTGCAATAGAACATAAATAATGTTAATATGTGTTTTTTTAAATCAATATATGGCTTCCAATTTAGTGACCCCCATTTCTACTTGAGTTTGACATCACTGATATAGGTAACACAATGGATCTCCTTTTGGCAAACCATTTCAAAATTTAGGTCAAGCTTTCATTGTTGGGGAGGGAGGAGCAGAAAGAAAGGAAAAAGAGCACAAGAATAAGGTCAATATATTTTTATGTAATGTCAGGATATTTTTGTAAAGTCTTGAAACTTTAGATGTACTTTTGATAATTGATTCTTACAGATAAAATAGTCCTTTCAGATATGTGCCAATTCAAATGCAACTTCTGCCCTCTGTCATATGTGATTACTATGAGCTCAGAGGGGGTTTGCAAGTAATAGCCTAAGGATTATCTATATAAATCTGGAGACACAACTTGGCCTAGTTAATAAGTTATATTTTTGTCTTTCAAATTGCTACCAAAATATATTGTGAAATCAATCTCCCTATGTTTATTTAATTGCACTTGTCAATCAACATTTTAGATTTTATAAAGACACATGAGGTCAAAAATAGAACTGCAATTCATTGGGCTTCATTGCTATTTTTTTATTGTTTTACTTCAACATGTTCTGAAAGGTTTCTAGTTTTCTTTAAATAACATCACATCTCATGAATCAGTAAAAAATATGGCCATCTGAACATGACCAAAAAATATTCTATAAATACATTAATTG
>CM053770.1:59316274-59434795 GCA_028658325.1 Potorous gilbertii
ATGTATATAAATTCTTTATGGGAGTGCAGTGGATAGAACACTGGGTTTGGAATCAGGAAGACTCACTTTCATGAGTTCAGATCTGGCCTCAGACACTTGGCTAGCCATGTGACCCTGGGCAAGTCACTTACCCCTATTTGTCTCAATTTCCTCACCTCTAAAATGAATTGGAGAAGGAAATGCAAAACACTCCAGTATCTTTGACAAGAAAACCCCAAATGGGGTCAAAAAAGTCAGAGACAATTGAAAAGACTCACTAACCACAATAAAACTCTCTAAGGATAATATCCTGAAGTTCTTGTGGGCATCTTTACCATCATTATTTCATCATGGAGTAAGATCTGGAGCTGAAACAGATTTTGGAATCTAACTCTCCTATTTTATAGATGAGGAAATTAAGTCCCAGACAGGTCCCTCTGTCCAAAAAACCAGTATTTGAACCCAGGACCTCTGACTCCAAACCAAGTAATCCTTCCATAGCATCGTGCTACCTACTATGATCAACAGTATGGTTATCTTCTTATAAGCCTAGACTATCAGAAAATAAATTCCCTTATGTTTAAGGTGTCAGTAACATACTTTATCCAGCCTCCTTGCAAAAATCTTAGATAGAGGAAAGGATGTGTTCATGACTGATACCAGATTGTCTATCTCTGAACTATCCAATCTTCATAGCAGAAGGAGGGAGGGATGGTATGAGGGAGAGAGAAAGAGAAAAGAGGAAGGAAGGGAGAAAGAGAGTCTATTACTTTGTACATAATTTCTAAATTTTCCAAATCTAATTTGTCCCTGGGGATTTTCCCCCCCAATATTCCCAAGATATAGTCAACACATGGATTAAATATCCTTGTGGAAAGTCTTTTTTTCTATATTTAAAGTATTATATCATTCATCTATATAGTACATAGTATTTTATATCCAATATTTCATTTCATTCTCATGGCATCCCTTTGATGTAAATACCACAAATATAAATGTTACTATCCTCATTTGTCCCATAAGAAAATGGAGATTCAAAGAACCGAAGTCATTTGTCCATGGTCGTATAGCTGGTAGTGTTTAGAGGGAAGATTTGAACTCAGATTCTGGGTCTAAGACATTTTTGCCATGCTGCCTCTCATGGTCTTCTAGGTCTCCCAGATGCAGAAAGTCCTCCCAAAAGTAAGTATATTCTCCTACAAGATCATGATCTGAATCCCAGACCTAAGGAAATGGACAACATCTTGATTATTTTTTGTCATTATTTTAGTTTTACGTTATCTGACAATTTCTGATATTTATTTTATAATTATTAAGTACCACCTATGCTTCAAACTGATTGAAAGAATTCAGAGTTTATATGAATAATAAAAAAAATTGTGAAATGAACTATCTTCTTTCTATTAGCCGTTATGCATGACACTTAGAGAAACAGATCAGGAGGTTACAGGAAGGCTCCAGTTCAGTCAAGTAGTTGGGCAGATTTAACAGTAACAACAATCCTATTTATATATGATTCACCATATACATATATATGTATATGTATATACATGTGTACATAAACTTATACAGCATTTATATGGAGTCTTGAGATTTACAAAGGTTTATAAAGCTCTTCACATACATTATCTCATTTGATTACCCTCAGCAACCTTATGAAGAAAGCACTATTTTTCCCCCATTTCATACATGAAGAAACTGGGAGGTTAAATGAGTTGCTTAATGTCACACAGCTAACGAGTGTCTGAGGCTGAACTTGAACTCAGGCTTTCCTCACTCTAAGTCCAGAACATCACACCACTTAGAAGTCATCATTTTCCTAAGTCACTGTAGCCAATTAATGGAGGATGGGCTTTACAATTAAGAATCATTTCCATTGCCCTTCTTGCAGTGACACCAGGGAACCATCTTAGAGGGCCTTGAATTTTTGACAACTTCATTCTAACATGAGATTATTGTGCCAAATAGATGAAGAAAACTACAATAACTGTTGATCCATTATGAAATTCATAGGAAAGCCAGAGAGACAAATGACAAAATTTGCTCTAAGAATTCCCACTTGCAAATATGGTGTCTTTCACTAGAATTTCCTTATGTCAAGTGAAAAGATAGACTTCTCTTTACTCAAATCCCTGTAAAAATACTGTTATTAACATTTATGTTATTAGCTTTTATACTATGAGTCAATATATGTTTAATAAACACATGTGCATCATGTATCCCTAGAGTCTGGAAGAGAAATCAAGTATCTCCATAGGATTAGAGAGAGTTTCATTCTCTATACTTGCATCGCTATCACCTAACATAGTGACTGGCACATAGTAGGCACTTAATAAAAACTTGCTAATGGATGGATTGTTTCCCTCACCCAGTGTTTTTCTTATTACATCATTCTGTTACCCAGTATTTATTTAAGTTAATGGGAAAAAAATACAGTTTCAATATTAGTTTCCATTTTACATTCATTTGAATAGTTAACTAGTCATCAGAGGACCACAGCAAAGGTTTGTCAGTTTTCCCTACTTTTCCAACATAATCCTCGATCATCCTTATTGATTTTTCTTTCCCATAAAATATCACATAATATCATGTTTACCCAATGCCACTCATTTTGGTATAAAGCTCTTTTATCTGAATCTTTTACACCTTATTAACAATGCAGATATTAAAGAAGATATGTGAAATAACTTCCCTGAGTTCTTATACATAATACTCATCATTTCTGACACATAGCTCACTCTAATAAATGCATTGCTTTAAAAAGAGAGTGTTCTATGTATACAGCAGTCAAATCAAGTACAGATTTTAAAACAGAGACCATTATTTGGTCAATATTGACTCAGATTTGGGGGCTTTTCCAATTTGAAATGACAATAGGTTCAGGAAGGATGTTATTTTATTAAACTATTATTATTTCTGGTAGGGGTAGCTGATATTCCATCTACTCATTCATTCTAGTAGAGTGTGAGTTTCCAGGTGACAGCCAAAATAGTTACAAAATCAATGCTCTAAGTGAGCTCACTATCTCCTCCAGTCTGATATTTCACGCTATTCCCCACCTAAAGTCATTCATTCAATTTCCACTCTTACTATTCATTCATTCTCTGAGTCAAGGTTTTCCATCAACCTGGTGTTTCACTTCCCCATAGCCACACATTGTGCCAACTATTTTATGGAAATGATGTTCAGGCATGAAATGAAAAGCTTTATTAATAACAGCAATGTGTAACACTGTTCACCAAAAATGACCTTTCCTACAGCCTCTCCCAGTGACCAGAAGCCCTTTCTACTTTGGAACTGTCTCTTATTACAGCAATGTGGATTAGTGACCAAAATAGGTGATTGAAATGCCAGGTAATTTTAGTCAGAAGCCTCAGCCTTCTCCCCTATTCACCAAACCTTTTTATAATACCTCATAGACATACCTGATTTTACAATGAACATTTTTTTAATTGGCTCTGGGGGAGATGATAATTCAATTAAACATGAAATTTCTTAAGTGTTGTTGTTATTTATTCATTTTCAGTCATGTCCAACCCTTTGTAACCCCATTTGGGTTTTCTTGGCAAAGATACTGGAATGGTTGGCCATTTCTTTCTCCTGCTCAGATGAGGAAACCAGTAAAAATGCGTAATCACTTACCCAGGGCATCATAGCTAATAAGTGTCAGAGGGCACATTTGAACTCAGAAAGATGAGTCTTTCTGACTCCAGGACCAGCACTCTGCCTGCTGTGCTATCCAGTCATCCCATATATTAAGTACACTATATATAAATCACTATTCCAAGTACCAAAAATACAGAGAAAAAGTGAAAAATTATTTCTAGCCTCAAAGACTTTAGGATAGTATAAGACACACAAGGATACTGAGTGGGAAATCTTTCACTTAACCTAAGACAAATTAAATGTGAATTTCTAAAAGAATGAATGTTAGAGAGTTTAGGCAAATATTCCCTTTTTTAAAAAGTGGTGGGAGGCTATGGGTATAGAATGCTGCAAATATGGTGAGACAAGGTCACTGTGTAAATTGGGTTTTGTGAACTTTATTAATATTATTACAAGGGAGGATTCATTTGGGCAGCATAAAGAGGGGAAGATTGAGTAACATATCTAAAAAATGGTTTTGTATTGTAAAAACAAAAGCATCAATAGAACATTAACAACCTATCAACTAATAACTAAATAAATACCTGCCATTGGTGTCTTCCTCAGGAAGCAGGGGAATAAAGGATACTCAAGCAATGCCTGTGGTTTTCTCCACTTTCGAATTTTTGGTTATCAAGTAGTAGCAGTCTAAAATCTGAAAGTGTCACCAATGAGCTGATATCCTCATGGGGCTTAAGGGGAAAAAGTAAGCTTCAGATGTGGCATTTGAACCCAGGTCCTCTGATTCCAGAGGAATTGCCTCTTACCATACCAGGCCACTTCCCCCCCAAAAAATATAGATTAGAGAGGGAAGATGGGAAAATGGAGATTGTCTAACCTCATCTTTTTCCAGATGAACAGACTAAAGCACAGGGAGGTTAAATGAGTTGCCTAAGGTTGCATAGGTAATGGGGGGAGGGGAGAGAATTTTAGCCCTGGTCCCCTAATTCCAAAGCAACGTGTATATATATATATATATATATATATATACATATATATATACGTATATATATATACATATATATACGTATATATATATATATGTATATGTTATGCTACATTCTCCTACTGTATTAAATCTATACATACCTCTTAACTACTTTGTCTCAGTTTTCTCATTTATAAAATGGGGAAAATAATGCATTACTTATCTCGCAAGAATGTTATGAGAAAAGTTCTTCTTAAATCTCAAGGTGCAGTGAATATGAGTAATTATTGGCATTAGAAACAACAACAATGAGGAAAGTCTATATATGACTTGACAGAAAGAATTTTTTTTATTTATTAGATATCATTACATTCTCATCTTACCACAGAAAGCTGTTTTTAATTTAATGAACAAATAAGTAAAATTATAGACACTAGCGTTTGGCTTGGTTTTGATATCTTTCAGTCCTTTTGGGTACAAGCAACTTCAGTGGTACTGCTTGCCACTCTGGTTTAGTCAAAACAGAAACATTCTATTTTACGCAACATAGGTAAATAACATAGACATGATTATGACTCAAAAGATTTAAAAACTTCAATGACAAATCCACTTCCCTTATAAAGTCAGAGAAGCAAATGAAGGTATTTGCAATAGGAAAAGTATTTGTGACTGGCAAAGGAGCTATAAAATTATTTCATGAGAGCAATTTTATTCAACAGAAATAGCCATGTGTTCAGTCTGGGGTACCTATACGAATATTACTACTAAACAGTATAATTTATTTCCTGAAATTTTGGGCAGGTTTCAGAAAAAAACTTAAATGATTTAATGTTCTTTATCAATAATTTGCCTTTTAAAATAATCAGTGTTTTAAAGGATGAAAATTTACTGTAGGTCTAAAATGAAGGGCAAGGAGATCATGAGCTCTATAAAGATCAATTGTGTGACAATGACAGTACCCATGAATTCATCCTCCCAGGGTGTTCTAGAGTCTAGGTCAATGGTAACAAAAAGGATGTGATCAGAAACTAACCAAGATGAATAGATAATTTTTTCATCCCATTCATGTTAATAAGGCTTTACCAGACTCCTGAAATTTGAGAGTTAACATGGCATTGACACATAAGAAGGGGCAGGGGTAATCAATAGAATTTTTTACTCTTGGTTGATACAACAAAAGTGAAGCCATCCAGTTCAATTGAACATTTATTAAGCATCGGTCATGTGCAAGGCACTGTAGAGAATCACTAACTGGACAAAAGAAAAGGAAATGAGGAGGAAGAAAAAGAGATCCTGAGCCTGTGATGAGAAATAAAAAAGAAATAGGAACCAGGAAAAAAACAGTGGAAAAAAGATGAAGAGAATAACAAGTAGCCCAATATGGCAGTGAAAGTCAAAGGACTTCCTTCTAAGGATATCAAACATTGCATAACTGAAATTCTGGAAGAATGGAATGTTCTGGTGATTTTTTTTTAATTTAACTGTGAGCCGGGCAGAAGACTATTTTTTTGTTGTTTTATTTCAAATCCCTTAATAAAATTATTGTTATTCTTGTTAGGTCTGGGCCTTTGGTTTCATTGCTGCAAGTTTGTACAAAATCTTTCTATCGAGGTAGACCTGTAATTTATTTTGGAGAGGTTCCTAGAGGAGCTGAGAGGTTAAGTTCAGGATCACACGGCCATTAGACGATAAAGGCAAGACTCGAATCAGCGTTTTCCACACTCCAAGGCCCTCTCTCTACTCACTATTCAGGTAGAATATAAGCCTAATTCTGAAGTATATTATAGGGACCATAACTAATTTTGCTAATGGCAAACGAACATAACAATCTTTGTAAGAGTAAAGTTTGGCTTTCTGGAACTGTATCAGGAATGAGTTGCTCCAGATACTCAAATTTTCCAGAAACATAAGAGTCAAGAGGTGATCCACAGATCATAGGCTACAGTGAAAAGAAACCTGAGACATTATCTAGTCCAGCTCTCATATTTGGCACATGAGAAAACAGAAGCCCCGAACACATCCAATTTGACAAATGGAGAAAGTAGCTGAGCTAGGATTTGAATTTGTCACCTTTAGTCTCAAACTCAGGGCTTTTTCCTGTTATCACATTTATTTATCTAATCTGTAATTTGTTTATTGTTTTTGCTTCTTGGTCTGTTCTTGTTTGCACATATTCTTTCTTATTTATTTGCCATCTTTCATTTTGTTTTTCTTAAAATGGGAAACTGATCAATGAGGACCCGGTCCCAGAAGCATGTACAATGGCCTCTATTTGCTGCCAGATCATTGAAGGGGATCTGGAGCTAGAGGGTGGGAGAAGATATTAAGTCTGCTTCTAAATGATGATTTATAATAGAGGAACCCCCAGTTTAGAGCATAAGCATATACTCTGGGAATGTACCCTGTTCTTTAACCGAGGCGGGAATAAAGGTCTTTCAGTTGACTGCTGAGCCAAAACTAAGCGTGCATATAACAGCAACTAACCGGACAAGTCCTGTTGTTTCTGCTTGCCATCAAGTGTAATGCCAACTCTCTATGCTGTAAGGGGTCCACTTTTCCCAACTAATTTAGTCCTTCAAAACCTAATTTCCTTTATGGCAAAGACCATGACTAAGATGGAGCTGTCTCCTCTTTGAGTTTTCTTTTCTTTTGTAGAAGGCCTCCTGAGATCTCAGCAGCTCAGAGGCAGTATCAGAGTGGCAAAGCCCAGAAAGGAGTTAACCCTGAGAAGCTACATGCTTGACCCAATGAGGGATGAACCTGACAGCCAAGATGACAAATTCGGCAATCAAAAAAATTGCATCACCAACAATCTGGGGCTATTCCATCTGTGGAACTGAACTCAGTGGTGGGAAGAACATTAGTAGCTACATTTTTAAATTGACTCTGCCCAGGGACTGAGGTAGAGAGTAAAGAATGTTGTCTGGTTTAGTATATCTTGTTGATAAATATCCCTTTGGGAAAGGTAAATTGATACTTATTAGTTATCAGTGAAGTGGAACAAATATCAACACATTAAATAATAATGAGTCAACAGTCATTGACAACTGATACTTGGGGGAAGACATACAAAAACTGGAACTTGATCCAATAGTATTAGAAGAATGAAGATTCCTGCTACCCCTCAGGGTTAAGCTGGGAATCCAGGTGGAAGGAATGTGGCCAGCTGCTCTCTAGGAACTCAACCTCTCACTACAGTATGGGTTGATAGAATAAGTCCAAAGTCTCTATGTGTTTTTGTGAAGGGAATTTTGCTTCTCATAAGCCAAAAGAGTCACTAAAGGATAACTTTGGACAAGTCATTCAATTTCACTAGCTCTTCTTTATCTGCAAAATACAGTAAAAAAAAAACAGTCTGATATAATCAAATCAGCAGATCTGAGTTCAAATTCTGGCCCTTCTACTTCCTAGTTATACAACCACTAGCAAATCACTTTTACGACATTCTATTCCTCTTTTCCTAATATGTAAAAACATGCCTCAAAATGGCTGTCATAAGGATAAAAGGATATGTTTCATAAAAGCATTTTTGAAAATCATAAAGCATTTGTATGCAAATTACAATTAAAATGATGGGATTTATTTGTTCAACAAAATAATTATTGTACAAGGCATTAGGGGAAAAAAAAAAGAAATTAAATCACAGTTCATTCCCTCAAGGAACTTACAATCTATTTGAGGAGATAAGTAAAAAACATTAACAATTATCAGGCAAAATAAAACATGATTTGTTCATAAAAGGCAACAGTAAAGTGTTCTAAAAACCAAGGTTTCCCCTAGGCAGACCTGACTCCTCTCAAAGTCATGTCCAAGGAACAGTTACTTTCATTCTCCCTCACATACAACTAACTCCATCTTGGACTGCTGTTGTCTTCCACCTTTTGAATGTAAATTCTTTGCAGAAAAGGTAGACTTTTTTTTCATTTTTTTGCTTGAGTTTATATCCCCAGTACTTACCCCCGGTCATGGCACACAGTAAAAAAGGTGTGTTTCTTTCCTTTTTGATTCATGCCAGTTTATTAACAAAAAAAAAAAAAGACTAACTTTCCATTTTTTTCTTTAAACATCTCTGAGATAAATTTTATGTATTGAAATTTTTTTTAATGTGATTTCATTTTGTTGTTATATGACAGAGAAAGGAGGCTTATGAGTGGCATTTTATGTAATTTTATAAATTCACATTAATTTCACAGTTTTTAAAGTTTCTCTAAAGTCTCTCTCTACTGGTTTGTGAATTTTAGTCACTTGTCCTTCTAGTACAAAGTTTTGATAACTCACTGATATATACCCACATCTCCATGCCTTGGCATAGCCAAGGATGGGAAACCTGTGGCCTTGAGGCCACATACAGCCCACTAGGTCCTCAAGTATCAGTCAAAAGGGCATGCTTGAGGACCTAGAGGGCTACATGTGGCCTCAAGGCAGCAGGTTCCTCACCCCTGGCATGGGCCCCAATTAGTGGAATGTTTTCCCTCCTCATTTTTACCTCTTTTATATCTCTGCTCAAGCATTTTGTCCTAAATGAAGCTTTTCCTGATGTTCATAGCTGCTCCTGGCTTGCTACCTCGTTACCTCATTTTATTTTTGCTTATAATAAATAAGCATATATATTGTTGCCCCTACAAGAGTAGTAACCCCTTTGTGATAGATACTTCCATTTTGTCATTATCACCTAGCACATAGTGGGTATTTAATTAATATTGATTGATTAATATTAATATTGATTAATTCATTAGAGCCTGAGGGGTAGATGTGTTTCCTACACAATGTGAAGGATGAGTTGGGCACTTCCTCATTTACTTTAGGACATCAAAATTCCCATGCCCCTCCAAAAAGAATTCAGCAGAACCTCAGAACATATCTTGTGTAGACGACATGCTAACAGATCTCCAAACATAGTGCTGACATACCTTTCCTCATCCCCCAGCCTCTGATCAAACCATGCATCAAACCAAGGATATTGCTGACTGCTGTTGGATATTCCACAACATTGATTACAAGTCTATCTCCTACTGCAGGAAGAGATTAATAGAGCTCATTAATTTTTAAAATGAAGCATCATTAAGGTGCAAAAATATTCTAAGGAATGTTCAATTCTTCCTTGTCTTGACAAGGGGCAGAGTTTATTCATTCAAAAAGTTTCCGAATGATTTTTTGTGATCCTGATGTAAATTATAATTGGCTTATTATCCATAATTACTATACATCACTATATATCATAATTGCATCAGTTCAAGGTATAATTGCATGATTACATGTATTTGAGCTAAGTATGTTATAGGAGGTAATTATACTAATAATGTTGTGTCCAGGTAGTTATGATTTAACACTTTGGTGTTTCCATTCCACAAGCAAATGGCATTTGGAATGCGATATGGATGATACGCTGGGCTCAAGTAACAGCTTCTTCTCAATAGTGTTCTTACTATAAAAATTAAAGGATAGTGTTTTATGTGCATGACATTTAAAGACACTGAACAGGAGTTTTCTATAGAATTCTCTATAGCATTTGAGTTGGTTTTTTAAAAAGTACATATGTATATCTTTATATATACTCTGATTCTTAGATGTACCTACAATCCCATGGAGATAGGAAACCTGTCTGACAGAGCACATCTAACTCTATCCATGCTTTCTTATCTTGTGTGACTCTTGACAGTAAGTCGTCACTGTGGGCTCCATTCCATGTAATAGGGGAGGGGGAAGAGATTGTCCTCTAAATCCCTTGACATGCTGCAAATATTAATGCAACATGGGGATTTCCTGTTGCTTATCCCTTGATTTCTCTACAAGACCAACCAACTTCCTTTCTTGCGTCGTGCATCTCTGTGATGTTAACCTTTCCAAAACTTCTCTTCTCTAATGCTTCTTTGGTAATAGGGTATATACTTATGGACATTATGTATTTCCCTTGTGCTCTCAATGATCTGAAATTTTAGTTCTTTGGAAACTATGGCATTCAATGTTTGGCAGCTATTTAGCATTACACAAAAATATTGGTATTATAAACATGGACTTTTATTTTGGAGTGACCCCCAGAGTCATTAAAAAACATGACACAATTTTCCAAAAAGCTATTCAGCCTGCTGTTGTCCTTCTTTTCAGCTCTGTGGCTAGTTGATCATCCTTCTACCTACCTAACGAACCAGTTTCATAGGTCATCTTTTCAACTCTCCATTATAGTCTGAAAAATAGGCATTTTTCATTCACTTGGGTTTTCTTACATAGACAGAATTTGTTCTGTTGAATGATTATGGTTTTCTTTGGGGGTTGGGAATCTATGCTGTTCTGAGGCTTGATGAAGTCAGGACAAGATCATTGGCACACAGGAACATCCAGAGTATGTAACTACCTGTGGCTAATGTAGCTTTCATTTGTCCTGTGAAATTGATGCTTTTCATAAAAGTAGCAGACAACCCTGGCGAATATACAACCTCCTACTTGATGCCTTGTTTAATGTAAACAGAGAGTAATTGAGGCTTAAGTTATTTCTGTTGCTAAATCTTTCAAGGAGTTTTTTATGATTTTAACATATTCAAGAGAAACACGTTGGGGGAGAGCCTTTAAGGATCATTTGTACGTAAATATATGATAAAAATAATGGTTACGTTGGCATTTTGTTCAATTAGAATCACAGGAGACTTAACAATTTTAGAGATAAGTTGAAATAAATTCTCCAGTGACCATTTCTGAGAACTGTTATATTTTCAATGAGGAACAGAGGAAAAATACACACACATACATATGCAAACGTACATACACAAATGTACACACACACACACATGCAAACAAACACAAACCTACTGAAAACTTTTTTAACTTTGTAGAATAATTAAGGGATATGTTTCATGCCTTTGCACTCCACAAAGCGGTAAATGCCATGAGAAGGTGATTAAAGGCCACAGCCATGCTGAGGCATTGGAAAATAACATGAGCCATTGATTGTAAATATACTACAAAGCTATAAATGTTATTCCTCTGATGTGGCAAGATGAAAGGAGATATATGAAGCCACTGGAGTAAAGGAGAAAGCTCTTCCTTTTCTCCTGTGCACAGAGGCCTTGAAGTGACACACTGCATTTTTCTGTTGAGAAGAAGCTGCCTGTCAGTGGTTACCTTCCTCTCTGCCTCCTTAACACTCCAGCCAAGAGCCTCCACTTACCTCTAGCTCCAGCCACAATTAGCTATTGCCCTACAGGGTAGTATATAAAACTTCACAGTCTAAAGCAGAGATAGTCTCCATTATCAGGGTCCTTGATATGGGTCTATCACATTGATTTTTCTGTTTCCTTTGTCATGCTCCTGTAAATCTTCAGGCTCCTAACTTTCTGGTTTAAAGAATGATTGTATCATGCATTTTAGGATTTTTACATAAGGTCTCATACACTTCTAAATGTGTATTTTCTCCCTTTCTAACTAGATTCCAAATTTTATAAAGGGGGAAACCAAGATGACCTATACTTTTCTATAGCACCTAGAGGGTTTGATAAGTGATTACTATAAAAGTTATACATTTCAAATTTTAATAAAGCAGTGATGAACAAGGGTTAAAGAATTAGAATACTTGCTAGTTTCCAAAAGGTGAGAGTACTTTTTTAGAGGTGGGTATCTCTAAAATTTAACATCAAGTTTTAATTATTTTATAAAATAATGAAATACCAGTCATTCACCAACTTTCCTTCCTGGATCTTATTTTTTTATGATGCAGTTGTAACTCATATTGTAGTAACTGACAGGTGTAAGGTCCACTAAGCTTAGTGTCTTACGCAGTATACATTTCTATAAATTATTATTTCACTCTTTGGGTGTGTGATTAGAGCAACATGGAAGGCAGAATAGGCATTGGTAAAGAAGATATTTGATCTCATTGCATTAAACAGCATGAGTTTTGTACTAAAATTATATATCTAAGAAATACAATTCCTGCTGAAATATCACTAGGTAGTCTCACCTGATTACATGATTTTTTTCCTGATCTTCTCAGTTGACTTAGTTTAAGAATTGAGCTAAAAACTTTGCTCAGAGAATCTGAAATGCAAAGGTTCTTCCTGGGCCATTTGCAAGTTTGAAGAGCTTTGAAGAAAAATGTACTCTTTAACTGTTAGCTAGAAGGAAGAATCTTAAGCAAACATGGAAACAAGAAGATCACAAAAGGTAAAATAGATAATATAGATGACAGGAAATTGAAAAGGTTTTGCACTAACAAAATATCTCCAGCTAGAATAAAGGAAGTTTTTAACTGAGAAAAAAAATCTTTGTGTCAAAGGATGAATCAATTGGCTCTGACAGTCAATACTGTATGTAGGTAGAGGTAATTGACACAAATGTTTAAGACGATGAGGTACCACCTAATGATTAAGTGGTCAGAGAAAATGAACAAGACCTCTCAAGGGATTCATTACAAACTATTGATATTGAAATGAAATATGTTACAAATAAGAGAAATACAGAGCAAAACAACTCTTCAGTTTTGCATCATATCCTACAGATTAATAAAGGGGACCAAAAAATAAGGCTGTTCAATATGGTCAACATTGAAAAAGTAGTTGTGGAAAGGCAAGCATGTTAACATACTGTTGGTGATGCTGTGAGTTAGTTCATCCATTCTAGATAGCAATTTGAATTGTGCTAACAGAATGACTGAAATGTCCAAGCCCCTTATCTCAGACATTCATGTACACTGAAGAGGTCAAACACAAAAAGAGGAGAGGGATTTTTTTGATAGATTTATAGAATTTTTTATAGATGCAGAAGACTCAAAACAAAGTAGGTATCCATTGATTGGGGAATGGCTATATAACTTGTGGCATATGAAAGTACTAGTATATTAGTGTGCTATGAGAAATGAGAAATATAATGAATAAAGAGAAGCCTGGGGAGGTGCATGATCCACCAAAAACAAAAAAAGTCTCAGTCTCTCTCTCTCTCTCTCTCTCTCTCTCCTTCCTCTCTCTTCCTGGATATCCTGGATGGAAGACAGAAGAATAGAATTGGAAATGAAATGCATAGTGTGTTGATTTTCCAACTTGAATTGGAATATTCCATTGCCTAACACATCTGAAAAGAAGAAATATTGCAAAACCTATCTTGATGCATTGTGGATCATAAAAACTTTGTCTGAGTAATGAACACCAAAGTGGTTCATTCACTGTTTCCTGTTTCTAAAGTAGAAATTATGTTAAGCCTACTGGCAGATAAATACTCTGGTGCACTAATAATGCACTGAACTGCAATTAAGGTAAAGGAAGAATAAAAAACTATATTTAAGTGATATTTTCATATCATGGCAGAAACAATACTCAATTTAAAGTTAGAAGATCTGAGTACAAATCCTAGTGCTGCCACATTCTACCCATAGGACCTGGTGTGATCCTCTATGTCCAGATCATTTGTAATGTCATAGCCTAATTTTTTTGTGTTGGAAAATATGTTCTTTCTTTGGGAAAAATACTTCCAATAGCATCCAATCTATCTAGAGAAAAAAGACAAGGTGTGATAAATGAATTACAAAAGTTAAATAATAATTTAAGTCATACAGAGAAGGTTTGTCACCTTGTAATGGTGATGCAGGTGGGGATTTCTTGGGAGATCTGCCTTGTCATTTCAAAAAAGTCCATTTATTTAAGGGAAAAAAGTTTTTCTTCTCTTGGAATTACTGCTGTCCTTCAAAAGACTTTCTATAATAAGTTTCATTTCAAAGAAGCAACATCTAGTAAGAGTGGTTCATACCTGGCTTTCCAGATATATAAAGGGGAGTCATTTGTCTCTCTCTGTGAGTGGAACTCTCATAGAACAAATCTATAAGATGTAGCTAATGAGTTCTCTTTGTGATGATGTATTGTAAACAGAAAGAAGGTACCACAATACCCCTCAGAAAGGAGCAAAGCTGGTGGTAACTTGAAATTATACCAGTCCAAGTTGTTCTTCATTAGAAAAAAGGGTCTACTCTGAGATTAGAGTCCTTCACAGTTATTCAGTTTCTTCATCGATCAATGTCTGATTTCATAAGCCAGAGTACAAGAGAAAACTTCAATTATACAAAAGGAATATACCTTTATAGTATATTCATGGAGTTCAGTACCTACTTTGGGCAACTTAAATTGATGGGTGTGTTAAAAGTTCCCAAAACAAATCTTCTCAAAACAAAGGCAGAATCAGGTCTACTAAATAAATGATTTGTTTTTTTTTCCCTTCAAGCTCCTTACATTTCTCTACATTGAAGCCCATGCTCTTGGGTTTCTAGTGCCTTTACATTACAGGGCATTCTAGTATATCTAGGACTACCCTCCTCTCTAATAGTATCTCATGATTCAAACTTTTTTCTGATGCCAATTCACTAGTGATTTGTATCTCACTGTGTATCATGGTGAAGTAGACAGAGTGCCAGACTTGAAAGTCAAGAAGACCTGAATTGAAATGTCATATTTGACAAATTTACTACCTGGGTGATTGACTTCTCTGGGCCTCAGTTTCCTCATCTGCAAAAGATGGATTATAATCTTTTTTGGTTCTTATCTCACAAAATGGATATGATTAATCAAATTACACAATGCACAAAATTATTTTGCCAAGTTTAAGCTGCTAAATAAAATCTATTATCATTAAAGCTCTTTCACTTTGTAAGCAACCTAATATAAATTAACACATGCTGATTTGAGGAGCATTAGCCTTGAGTTAGAGAAACCTAGGTTCAGTCAGCTTCCTTCTGATGCATAACACCTGTGGGACATTGAGCATGTTCTTTTACCTACTAGTGTTCCAGGAAATGTTACAACTATAAATTATAGCTATGGTTTAGGTCTACATCAGTGGAGAGAATTTCTGTCCTGGGAATTCCCTATACCAATAAAATTATAGGTTAAGGGAAAAAAAGGGGGGGAGTAGTTAGGGATCAATGTGTTACTTTCTCCAGATATTAGGGCCTTATGTAGATAGATTTTTCCAGGCCCTTATGGAATAACTTGTCAATAACAGTAGATTAGAAGACAGGAATTTTAGATCAAGATGTGCTGATAAGGGATATATTAGGGAAGAAAGAGACCACCTCAATCCCCACCAGGAGACCTATTCTACTTTTGGTCTCTAATAAAAGTCTTTGTGGGTTTTCTCACTGGGGTCTGTTGAATAACATTTTAAGAACAGATTCTTCCCTGGAGTCTAGGTCACCCTCTTGTAGTAAGTCATGCATTTTCTACATTGTTCCCAAGATACTAACTGGGATCTTACAAAAACTGTAAAATATTAGTATAAGAGGAGACCTGCAACACTAGAAGGGTTTTGCTTATTAGTACCTTGGGTTTATAAAACACTTTCTTAGAATTAGATAAAATAACCATCACCTTTCCACAAAGACCAATATAGTAGCATTAGTTTTGATGAATAATGGTTTTTACTACATTAGTGCACATGAATTTATTAGAACAGATAAGTTTTGTCTCCAAAGAAGTCTTGTTGCCCAACACATGTAACCTGAATATTCTGCTCTCTGGGAATGATGATATGAAATCCTGCCAAGGTGAGAACAAAACAAAACCCAAGCATGTGACAATTGCTGTAATTGATGAAAACAACATTATTCCCTGTTCAATTACCTCAACAAAGACCAGATAATGTACCTCTGGACCTAAAAAGAGTAGGAACATTTTCAGCCCAGAGGGCAATCTTCAGAAAAGTCTGCGACGATGTATTAAATGAAAATGTTTCCTCAACCATAGCAAGGCCATAGTATATAAGGATTGGATTAAATCTGCAAAAAATTATGTTTGCTTTAGTAATATTTTTTTAAAGCCTAAGTCCTTTTTCGAGCTTTGTCACACAGTTTAAACTGCCAAATGCAGTGGCAAGATACCAACTTTTCTTAATATCCTAATTGGCTAGAAGACATACTGCACCCTTTAATTAAGATCTACAGTTGAAAGTATATGAAAATTTACAACCTGATCAAAATGCAAACGTTTTGCTGACTGCCTTCTCCTTGAATTCTAGACTCTAACTCCAAAGGCATAATGAATGACAAGAGAAAATGTGAGCTCCATTTAATTTAATTTAACCATGATAGTTGAGGGCTTTTGGGTGGATTTAATAGTGGGGGGGATTACTTGGAGTTTTTTAATTTGTGTTTTGGTGTGTGTGTGTATTTTGGTCAGGGGAGATTTGTGCTAGGCTCCACAGGATTGGTAAACAAAATAGAATAAACAGTCCTTGCCCTATAGTGGTTTATGATCTCTAAAGACCAAACCAAATAAAACATTAAACAATATTAGGAAGCAAGGATAGAATAGCACTAGGTAACGTGTAATAAAGAGTTAAGTTAAGTAAAATTAGGGATCACAGAACATATTCTCTGTTTGGCATAGTAGTGAATAGATAGTTGATATTAGTGTTCATCCATTGTATCTGCATTCCTTATATCTGACACATAGTAGGTGCTTAATAAATATTTGTTGATTGATTCATTGCTGGGACCCTTAATGAGAGGTAGTAACAGATACAACCAGGAATGTTTTCAGGAAGCTAAAAAAGATAAACTTCTTTTGCAAATCAGACTTGGTATATAAGGGTCTGTAATGTCTATCCACCACTCCTGAGATCAAGGAAGTTCAAAATAGCTGAAAAGACTCAAAGGTTTTATAGGGAAGGATGGAGTGTGAGTGCTTTCCCACCTTGGAAATTAATTTGTAGTCTCAGGTTATCTGTAAAAGAGAAGATTCTACCTTCAAAGTTTCTGGACACAGAAGATTCCAGATATGTAGAATTGTAAAAACAAGGATTAGAGGGAATAAGTACCAAGGAGAGACCAGAAAGGAAGTAGTCCAGGTGGAGAAAACATATCAGAATTGTAGAAATAAGGATGGGAGCATATAAGTACCAATGAGAAGGTAAAGAGGGAGTGGCCAGAGTGAAATCAACCTGTCAGAGGCTGGGACCAAAAAAAAAAAAAAAGTTCATCTAGACCAGTAGACATTCAATATATTTAATTAATTCAGATTGCTTTCTGTTTTTAAGGATAGAGTCTGTATATAGATCACATCCCAAACCAGCTTTTGTTACCATAAAACTTAAGAGAGTCCTCAGGTAAAGTGGAGATGTTATCCATATAAATTTCTTCTAAATGTTAGGCAGCTGTGGAAACAATAAGGAGGAGATACTGTCAGATTATTTCCCAATTTTTAGGATCTAGGACAAGAGTTCCTAATTAACTCTCCAAGTATCTGAAAAGAATTAGTTACATGTATCCTAGGGTTTAGAATTGAGAGAGATAGAGCCCATCGAGTTCACCCTCCTGATTTTATGAATAAGGAAACTAAGGCCCAGGTATGCTGAACATCTTAGCCATGGTAACATAAACAAAGAAAACCCAGAGCTAGAATTCAAACACACATTTCTTCATTTCATATCTATTGTTTCTTCTACTGTACCACATTCCAACCTCAGTCTTGGAAAACTTATTTCCTGTATTTTCTAATTCTTTCTTATAGTCACAAAAAAAGATCCGTTAAGCATTACACATACTCATTATCAAGCTTAAGGAAAAATGGCTTCCATCAAGTTTTCCTTTGGACTTTTAGTGTTCAAAGTGTCCTCTATAGCCACCCCAGCTTTAACCCTGGCTCTCCTGCCACTAGTGATTGTTCAAAGACTTGTCTTCAGTTATTTCTCCTACTATTTGATAACGAGCACAGATTTGAATCTAATAGCAGCAGAGCCGCTAGACTTGGCTCTGTCACTGACAAGCTATTTAGAATCCCTGGGCGTATCACTTCACTCCTCTACAGTTCTGATTCCTCAACTCTAAAATGATGAATTTGTTTTAAATTATCACTGAAGTCCCTTCCAGCTTTGAAAGGTCAATACTCTCTTCTCCTTCCTCCCATCCTTTCTCCACCCAAGCTCCTTGAACTCAGTCATCTTCCCTCCTACCACCCTCTTGTTTTTAGACCTGATGAAAGAATACATCTCGGGCACAATAGCTTTTCCATCTTATTTCTATATCCATTAAACCACAGGATAAAGTTCTTCTTCCATATGGAAAAAATGAAACATGGGTTATTCTTAGAATTATATTATTAAGTTTTTCTTTGATATATTCAATCATTGTATAGCACTGTCAGAGCTACTGGGTATAGAACAGCTAAACTCCTAAATTTAGTGATAAAATCATAGGATCTCACAGTCAGAAGGGACCTAAGAAGCCATTATCGGATGCATATCTGTGGTTTGAACATTTTTACTATAGATGTGAATAATGGTAATGCCACTGAGACTTTTTAAATCATAGAATATTTAATTTTATATTATCTTTTTAAAAATATATATTTTTTATTTTCCCAATTACATGTTAAAACAATTTTTAACATTTTCTTAAGTTTTGAGTGCCAAATTCTATCCCTCTCACCTCCCTTCCTCTCCTCCCCACCTTCCTAATAAAATATTATCTTTTTAGTCAATACTGAGAAGTATGCTATATTGGATGGAACAATTCTAGAAGTCAGGAAGACCTGGATTCATGTTTATCTTCTGCTGTACGTTAGCTGTATGGGCCTGTGTCACAAGCTTTCAGTGTTCTAGGTAGAACAGAATGGTCCTTAGGCCGAAAGGAGCTTTTACTCCTGACTGTGAGCCAAATCAAAAGAAAATATAGTTGGGAAACATTGAACAGAATAAATCTTAAAAATACAACAAAACATGGTTACCATTACATTTTAAAACTAGGTCAATATGTGGCAGGGAAGAATCCTTATGTGCAGATTAGTGCCCCTCTCCACCCCATCATTTCCACTGGAGTTTGACACCATGGCTCCAGGTTGCTCTTTAAAAATCAGTAAATTACAGAGGTATTGATCTGCATTGGTAGAGGGAGTTTCTTGGACTTCTAGTTCCCTAAAGCAATGAAATCCCTAGCCAGTTGTATATAATACCATTTTAAATCTCATATTAACTCAATATTTACATAAAATTTTAATTTATATATTAAGTTCAGATGAGCCTCTCTGGCTCAAGAATCTCCTAAAAGACTATAAACTACTATGCTGTTGAGGGATAATGAAACCAGTTTCTTCATCTCAAAAAAATTTATTCTTTTGGTCTTTACTTCAGTTATTTCCCAGCCTCTCTCAACTCAACCCTCCCTCATGACGGTGAAAAACAACTAGAAGCAGAGACAGTGTTTGCCAACATAGACAGTATTCTGTTCTACTAGACCCATAACTTTCTGCCTCAAAGGAGGAAGTATTTTAGAATATCATCTCAGAGGCCACTAAGTGTTAAAGACATAAGTTCAAATCCAGCCTCAGACTCATACTAGTCATGTTACCCTGGGCAAGTCACTCGACCTCTGTCTTCTTTATCTCCTTCACTTATGAAATGGGGATTTAACTGCATCTAACTCACATGGTTAGCATAGAATCAAATGACATAATATTTGTAGCATTTACTATAATGCCTAGCACATAGAAGGCACTTAAATGCTCATTCCTTTCCTCATTAGGGTATAAACTTCCTGAGAGTAAGGATCGTTTCATTTATTTTCAGTCAATAAAAATGTATTAAGCACCGTTCTAAGCACTGAAGATACAGAGAAAGGGAAAAGGCAGTCTCTGCTCTTGAGGATTTCACAGTATAATGGGGGAAGATGCTATCCAAACAACTACACACAAACAAGCTACATATAGGATTGCATTCCCAGAGCCTGGCATACAGTAGGTGTTTAATAAATGTTGACTGACTAATTATTATTTTATTTTCTCTTCCCTTGAAGCTACATTGTTTCTTGGTTGCACACATACACACACACCCCCCATTACTCAGTTTATTCATTTTATAGCTGCCATTATGTGTTGCCTTGGTTCTATTTATGTTCCCCAGTAGTTCATAAAAATTTTCCTGTGTTTCTCTGTATTTGTCATTTCTTATTACACAATAATATTCCACTAAATTTGACTTTTCTTTGAGAGATACAGGGTGTACTTTTTCTTATCTGTCATTGATTTATTTCATGTTGACTTTCTTATATACGTGTATTTTCCTCTATTAGAACATACACACAAAATAACACAAAGTTAAATGAGCAGAACATTGTATGCAGTAAAAAGCAATATTGTCTTAAGAACAACTTTGAGTGATTAAATCATTTTGACTATCATAAATGCAAAGTACATAGGAAGGAAGACATTATCTATATCCAGAGAAAGAACTGATAAATAGAAGTATGTATGGAATGATTTTACATATGTAAACATATTTGTGTCTAACCATAGCCATCTATAAGATGAAGGGGAGGGTGAAGAATGGGAGGGGAAACAATGAAAAGGAAATTTACATGATAACATTATTATATATTTAAAAGGAATAGAAAGTTGTATATAATAATTTGCAATTTCATTCAATACTATTATTTTTAATAGTATTTCATTTTTTCCCAATTATACATCAAGACAATTTTTAGCATTCATTTTTACAAGATTTTGAATTCCAAATTTTTCTCCCTCCATCTTCCATTCCTAAAATACTAGGCATTATATCATAACATGATATAAGTTATGCATGTGCTTTCATATAAAACATATTTCTATATTAGTCACAATTGTGAAAGAAAAACAGATCAAAAGAAAAAAACACAAAAAGTGAGAAAAGGTATGCTTCGATCTGCATTCAGAGTCCGTCATTTCTTTATCTGGGTGTGGACAGCATTTTCCTTCCTGAGTCCTTCATATTTGTCTTGGATCCCTATGCTGCTGAGAAGAGCAGTCATTTACACTTGATCATCACACAATGTTGCTGACACCGTACAATGTTTTCATGGTTCTGCTCATTTCACTTTGTATCAGTTCATACAAGTCTTTCCAGGCTTGTTTGTTTGTTTCTGAAATCTGCCTTTTCATCATTACAATAGGTGTTTAATAAATGTTGACTGACATATCATTAATTTATTACAATAAATTATTATTTTATTACAATAGTATTCCATTACATTTTTACACCACAGTTTGTTCAGCCATTCATCAATTGGTGGGCATACCTTCAATTTCCAATTTCCAATATTTTATCATAAAAATGGCTGCTATAAATATTTTTGTACATGAAGATCCTTTTCCCTTTATTATGCTGTCTTCAGGATACAGACTTAGTAGTGGTATTGCTCGATCAAAGGGTATACGCAATTTGTCTTCTCTTTGGGCATAATTCCAAATTGCTCTCCAGAATGACTGGAGCAGTTCACAACTCCACCAAAATTGTGTTAGTGTCTCAATTTTCCCATACACTATCCAACATTTATTATTTTCCTTTTTTGTCATATTAGTCAATTTGATAGGTCTGAGGTGGTACCTCAGAGCTGTTTTAATTTGCATTTCTCTAATAAAAAGTGATTTAGAGCACTTCTTCATATGCTTATAGAGAGCTTTGATTTCTTCATCTGAAATTTCCTGTTCATATCCTTTGACCATTTATCAGTTGGGGAATGGTTTGTATTCTTATAAATGGGACCATTAAATGTAAATCAGCTCAGTGGCTGGTGGTTTAAGATTCTACTATAAAGAAATAAAAACACAGCAAAGTTCTTAGTTTGGTAGTGGTGTGTGTGAGCATTTGTGTGTATGTATATATACATATATATATTCAAGTTATATACTCCTCTTGCATATACCTAGCTACTCCCATGCTCTCATTAATAACTACTAGAATATGGCTACAAGATCTCCTTAGCATCTTCCTTCTCTGCCCTTCCCTCCCAGGTCTCCCCATTTTCTTTGGAAGTAGAATGCCCAAGACAATTTCTTTTCACTCCTCCTCCTATCTACCTCACCTACACAAAACATCCTTCCTTCCTTTTCTCTAGGAATACTCCAGTCTGTTTTTGAGGTGACCAGTTTAGAAGTGTTAAGATTGTTTTCTTTTGTAATGGTTCATAGGATTCAAAGCAGAAAATATACATATGACACATGTGTATATGTATATGAATATACAGATGTGATAACTGAGTCCCACAGAAGTTAAGTGACTAGCTTGATATCATGGGCAGTATTTAGCACAGTCAAATTCTTTGACATTCATTTTAATGGTCCTTCAAAAATATAAGCCTTTCTCTAGACTATATACATGTCCTGGGAAAGAAAGCCTTTGAACTCCACAAATTTGAAGTATTATATTCATTAAACACATTTCTTTATGATGCCTAAATAAAAATAAGGATGAGGAGAAAGCATGGGAAGAAGACTATTATCCATTGACAATGAATAAACCAACACCATCAATGAAGCTTTGGGTCACAAAATATAATAGCCTCTGAAGAAAGTGTTGAGGATTACCCCCAAAATAATAGAGAGATACACATAGGAGGGATGAACAGTGTGAAATTCTGATGAGATCATCAGAGAAATGTATGACCCCAAAAAAACAATGGGCTAGTCCTTCAGCAGAAGGAAGATATATCCAAGTAGATAGCCCGCATGCTACACTAGTAGCTCTATATAATGTAAAAGAGAGTATGAAGAAGGACATGACATCTTGGATAGGTCCTTTGTGGGAAGATATGTGTGAGAGCTGCCAAATCAGGTGTCTTATGACTAGGCTGTAACTGTCATCCTTTGAGGGAATGTCTACATCAGTGACTTCACCAATTCACTGGATGATTAGCATTAAAGTATATGGGACACTTTCCTCACAACAAACTTATGTAATCTAGATAATCTCCAAAGTTGCTTCAGATCATATGACAGGCATTATTATTTTTCTCACTTTACTGATGAAGAAACTACGCCTCAGATAACTTAATTGAGTTGTCCATGGTCATACCTTGAGCATATCTGGGAATCACTTCTGCGCAGTCCAAGTTCAATACTCTTTCACTCTACCATGATGGCAAATTCATCCCCAGTTGCTAAGGAAGAAAAAAAAAGGTGAATAGAGAACTGACTTTGGTCTAAGAAATATTCCTAAAGAGTTAATCTGGAATTAGGGTCTGGCTCTGGTTGAAGGGTCTGCCACCACTTCTCCCCATTTGAAGCCAGTGCGACTGATCTCAAAGCCTCCCTCCAGACCTACACAGCTTTAGCCTCAGGTTATCACTGACACTTCTAGGGCTTTGAAATTTTGAGAGTTTCTATCCTCCGATAAGGATCGAGTAAGAAGGAAATATATTCATGATATCCTAAGCTAGAGCTAAGTTTCCCATAAAGGCACTGCTGCATATGTAAGTGGCCTATGTAGTACTTAATTTCAGTTGTAGTTCAGAAGGCTTTTGTGGATTAATCCAGAAACCTAAATGTATCTTTGGAAAATGTGCTGTGAGTTCCAAACAACTAATACATAAGTGAACTTTTTTCAACTAGTACAGGTCTAAGTTAGTGACTGAAAGCTAAAATTTGACAGGGAAAAAAGAGGGGTGTGAGAATTTTTTTAAAAAAAGGAGTAAGTTGGCCATTTATAATGACCCATTTAAAATAGATCCTACTTAGAACACTGTGGCTTTAAATGAGTTGGTTTTCAAATGGGATACCTTGTATATTGGCAAATTGATGAGTGGCAGTCTTTCTCTGTGCCATAAATTATGAACTTTTCCATGCTCTGTCATGTTCAAGGAAAACGGTAACAAATTAATTCTGACAAAAACAAAGAAAAGTAACACCTCACTCTTGGTGATTTATAAGGTCAAAAAATCTAACACCCAAACATTAAAAATCTGCCAATAAACCCTTCTTTCAACATGGCAAATATTGCTGCAGGGCATAAATCAATCACAAGACAAATTCCTTTCTTATAGAATTGAGATTTGAAGAAGTATTTATGTCAAAACACAGAAGCCTCGAATCTGTCCTTAATTCAACTGAAGCTGGCTAATGTACACTAATGTCAGAAAGATCAATTGTAAATGAATCAACGGACCCAGGTTAGCCCAGTAGAGAGTGAATGTGACTGTTTTAACATCCTTGCTCATCTTAAATATAAGGATTTTATTGAACAAAGCAAACTAAACATAAATGATGACTAGAATGTAAAGTAGCAGCCTAAGAAACCCTCTTACCTGTACTCCATTTTCTAATTGGTATCTATTTTCTATTTGCATAAAATAGATTTCATAGGGGATGCCTAACACTCTCTGTATGTGCACTGCTTATTTCCCCATGTCTTCATATTGTTAATCATCTAATTATATCTATGCATTTTGTCAAATTGTTGGCAGAGGGAAGGAAGGAAATATAAAGTAAGACCACTATCACATATAGGATCTATCTTTTCAATTGAAAAAAGAAGTACCCTAGGGGATCCTGGCACCATGAGAAGAGCAGAGGACTCTGGGAAGTATAAAAATGTCATCGCCAAAGAGATCAGAAATCTCTACACAGTGGTGAAGGCTCATAGTAATCACTGATGACAAGCAGTGGTGGAAAACTGGGGCAGAGAAAAGAATTATCTGAAGAATAAATTGATCCAAGTACTGGAAATAAAAACAAAAAGATTGATGTAAGATTTTTCACAGTATTATAGCATCTCTGAGCTGGAACAGGACAATCCATACCTGAACAAATAATATAACTCATACCTGAGTCCCAAAAACATAACCTATACTTGAGCAAAAATTCCTTGTAGAAAATATCCCCAAAGTAAGACCTCTAGGGTAGAGAAGCCCAGTATGATCCAAAGCAATCCATTTCAGTTTCAGATAGTTCTGATTTTTAGGAAGGTGTTTTTTTCTCTTAAATTAGTTTTTCCTCAAATTTTCACCCATTGCTAGTTCAGTCCTCTGGGAAGAAGTGGAAATGTAATGCTTCTTCCACATGACAACCTTCAGATCTATGAAGGGATCTATAGTACAAAGTTAGACCAGGATGAAGTGCACTCACTGGAGTCATTGGCTCTTCACAATCACTGTTTGCTTTTTCTAGATGTTCAATATCAATACCTTTAAAAATGTTCTAGCATTTTACCAGGAATTGAAGACAAACTCAATGGTCTACAGTTTTAGCACTCCACTGTCTTTGCTGATTGAAAATCAGGAAAGTACCCCAAAGTTGAAGCTTAAGTTTTAAGCTTAAAACTGCACTAAGACATTTGGGACACTCTGTATTTGTCCTCCTGCAACCCTATACCACTTCACTTATTCTCTAAGATATTTTCAAAACTACTGCCAGTGGCTCAGCATTCTATCTGGTATTTCTTTTTGTATATTGGAATAGGGATCATTTGTATCTGTTAACCTGAACTCATCAAAGACAGCTAAGTGTTCTCCCTACTAAGTCAACTCAATCATTTTTGTTCTATGTTTCTCAATCTAAATATCATGTTTCTTGGTAGAAAAAATAGAAAAAAAATAATTGTGCACCAGGATCCATCTCTATTTTTCTTTATCATCCTTTCAAGTGGTTTCATATTTTCCTTTGGATTTCATCTATTCTTCAAAATATTTTTTGAACCATGCTTGTACTTTTAATATGAATGTGTCATGCCATGTGCAGCTTTTCCCATAGGTCTAGAATAGAAGTCTCCCTGAATGTATCCCCTGCCTTTTAAAGAATGAAGATCAACATACTATCACCTGAGAAATGGTTTAAGCAGATGTCTAGATATTGCTCCTGGTCACTACTATATCACGTATCCCCATCCTTGTGTCTTTATTCACATCATCTCCTATGGAGCAAGTGGATTCCTCTCACATCATGACCTCTTGCAATATCTTTCTTCAAAGTCCAGACCATATGGCTACTTCTTCTATGGAAGCCTCTCTGATGTTCTTGTGCTAGAATGATTCATTTCCATGCTCAAATGTCTCATGCCAATCTGGTTATTTCCTACTCATTTATACTATCATAAAATGTATTATTGGTATCGCCATATAGATCTAATCTTTCCTGTGAGACTAGAAGCTCCTTGAGGGGAGGAGTAGCTATTATATTTGGGGGTTTTTTTGTATCCCCCATTCCGAGAGAGAGAGAGAGAGAGAGAATGTGTGTGTGTGTATACACACACATATATGATAGCAATTAATCAAAGTTTGTTGAATGGAACACAATGCAAGAGAGATATGGCTTCCCTTTAAGGCCTTACTGATGCCATGGCAAAATTTTCTACTGCGTTTAGCTACCAAGATTTATTCAATAGAGTGACAGAAGAGCAACAGTGATGGAGAACTGAGACTTCCAAGCCCAAGAAGAGTAGAGATATTTTCTAAGCACCAAAGACAATAGGCTCTATTTTTATCAGTACCAAGTAACTTCCACATACACATATGTGTATGTATATATGTATATGTGTATACATGTTATGCATGAGTATATGTATATATTATGTATATGTGTGTATGTATGTATACACACAAACACATATATTAAGAGAAAAAAAAAACTCAGGCTGGTCTCCCTACCAGAAAGGAAAGTTATAGGATCAAAATAACAAAGCATTTATTTTAAGAAGGGCTTCCATGGGAAAACAAAGAGCAAACAATCAAAGGGAAAAAAGACCTTTTAGATTAGGAGATGAATGTGGAAGATTTGACAGAGACAAGGAAGGGAGTTGTGTAATAGCTTTAAGGCTTGTCACCTCTAAGAGGAAGCAGAAATTAGGATAAAGGGCCATAGGTACCATGAGGAGAGAAGCTGTATAATACTAAAGATCCCTAGATGGCACAGCAGAAAGAACGCTAGACTTGGACCTGAGCTCCTAGGTGGCCCAGTGGATAGAGTGCCAGGCCTGAGGTTAGAAAGACTCACCTTCTTGAGTTCATATCTGGCCTCAGACACTTATTCATTGTATGATCCTGGTCAAGTCACTTAATCCTGTCTGCCTCAGTTTCCTCATCTATAAAATAAGATAGAGGAGGAAATGGCAAACCATCCCAGTAACTGTCAAGAAAACCCTCAAAAGGGTTCATGAAGAGTCCGACATGACTAAAAAGGGACTGAACAACAACCATATGACCTGGGTGCAAGTCCTGCTCACATATAAGGTAGTCACTTAACCAAGCTCAACCTTAGCTTCCTTACCTGTTATATATAATAATAGCATCTACCTCCCAAGTTTCTTTGCCATTTGTTACCTATATAACAAGTCAGTTCACATTTATAGACCTCATCTCTCAATAGGGAGTAATACTATCCACAGATTTATCTCACACATGGTCAAGAGTATGAAGTGAGAAGATAATTCTGCAAGCCTTACAGCACTGCACCAATGCCAGTTATTATTTCCATCTGCCTCCCTGAAAGGATCATGAAGGAGATAGGCACAGTTTTTTCCAGAGTATACTCACAGGATGGCTTGGAGAGCCTTGGATATCAGTCAAGACAATGCCCGTCATCCTCTTCTGACAATTTACAGGGAAACAAAGACTTAAAAGAAATCTAAAAAGCATTGCTAGGCATTATAAAACCCAGTGTAAGAAATTAAAAGTATTATGGGAATGGGTGGTATTTTAATCACTGCTGCTGCCTGAAAATAGGACGTTCAGAGAAGAAAGGTGGATTCTAGATGTGATGATCTAAGAAAACGTTATTTGAAAAGATTTGGATTTCTGGAAAACAACTTAATGATATAATTGAAGGAGAGGCTTTTGATCTAGTGCACTTAAACAAAACAATATAATAATATAATAACAGTGACAGGGAATAGTTGTATGATTTCATTAGGATAGGGCACTATTTGCCAAGAAAACTTCCTCTATCAAAACAGGTTGGCATTTTTTTTCTGTAATCTAAAGTCTAAGGTTAACTGAGTAGAGAACTGAGAGGTAGGTCTGTTGCCTAAGACTTCACAGATAATTGTGTCAGAACTTGAACCAAGATCTTCCTTGTTCTGAGACTAACTCTGCCCATTATGCATGAGGTCTCTCAACACAGAAAAAAAATTATGTCATGTTTTAAGGTTTATTTGAGCTTCATAGCAAACTGTGACATGGGTATTAGAGCTTCTTACAGATGAGAAAAAGGTTTAATCACATAGCAAGTAAGTGCCAGAGAAAGCATCGGAATCAAGATCTACCCAATTCTAAGCCCAGTAAATTATCCTCTCTTAGGAGAAAATTGTCCGCATACATTCATGAATGCAAATATCAAAGACAGTGGCAGAAATAGCACAGGAAGGAGAATCACCGTGGAGGGTTAATAATGAATGGGAGACAGTATCTAAGAAGAGGGATGGGAATATGGGCTCGGAAGCCTCTCTTTATACGTACGTAGCACAGGTAACAAAAAAGATGAACTAGACATTTTATGTAGGAAGGCAAATTTTACCTTATAGGTACCCAAGAGGGAGGTTATTCATGTCTGAAATCATGATGAGAAATGATCATATTCAAAATGAATTTCCACATTAAATACGTGGATATATTTGGGAAATAAGAATGAGAAATAAGCCTGTTCATTTTTAGTCATTCACTAGCATAAGGGGATCATAGATATGAGGCCAGATGCTATCTAGTCTAACACCCTTGTTTTACAGCTGAGGAAACTGAGGCACAGTAGTTATGTGATTTGGCTGGTAAGACCAAACCACAGAACCATACTCATTAATCAATTTCTGAGAAGCAGCTGAGATTAAAAGCTAAAAGACTAAAAGAAAAAGGTATTTAATGTGAGAGAATAAATCATTCTGACATCACTTATATGCAGGGCCAACCTCACAGATGGGTAGAGTAGTCAGTTACTTATGTGGCATGAATTAAGGAACCCCTCAAAGGCTCCCAGACTCTCAATCTCTCTTCATACTAGACTTTCGTTAATGACTCAAATCCCACCACTAGGACTTCATTCCTGATCAGAATTTTTTCTTTTGTTTTGTCCAGACTAGTGTTTTCAGCTATGTGGAGAACTCTTGAAGGGAAAACTCCTTCTACAAATGTGAATCGGCAACTTACATTTTAGTGGAAAATGGCACTACATAAAAAAGAGGGAGCTCTAAAGTGAGTGTGTGTGTATGTGTGTTTGTGTGTATGTGTGGTTTAGGGGGCTCCAAGGGGCTATGGTTTTGAAGTCCAAAGCCAAGGGAGAAATGTAAGCAGGCCTGGGTCCCTACATGGGATGGAGACCCAGAAAGATCTTACCCATGGGAACAGACCTTACTGAGGCCTAGTCCAGCTTGAAAAGTTTGCAGGGATAGTCAGGTGTTCTGGTGAAAGGAGGCCTCAGTTACTGATGGAAGTTCTAGGATAAGACAGTAAGTAGAGGACTTTAAAGTCCAGAAAGTTCTAGAATGAGACAATAAATAGAGACCTTTGAAGTCCAGAAGCCAGGAATGGGAACAGGAGGGAAATGAAGGCCAATCTGGGTTCCTTCACATAAAGAAATTGGATAAGGTCTCAGTGACCATCTATGTGGTACAACCCATTTCTGAAAAATAGCAATGCATAGCCCCGTTAATACATATCTGACAAGTGAGACTGGCTACCTCCAAAGGAAATCCACCTCGACTTTGGGTAGCTCTAATTGTTAAGAAGCATTTTTCCCCACATTAAGCCTAAATATGCATCTTTGCAGGTTTTATCCATGGCTCTTCTATCCTCTGAAACAAAACAGATCAAGACAAGTCATCTTTTTTCTCAGGGTCACATTTCCATCATCTGTAAAACTTGAAGGTTGTTCCAGAATAACCTTGGAGGCGCCTTCCAGTTTTAAATTTGTGATTGCTACACTCTGTCTTCCAAGAAATCAACTTGCAAAATTACGTGCCTATCCTTTTAATGTTTTGGATTTTTTAAAAATCCTCCTTGTGTATTTCTCTTCTGTCAGGTTTGGTAGGTGAAAGCTATGTATGCAGAGCATACAGAAGCAGAAAGAATCTGGCTTATTGAAATTATAAATGGAAAGACTTTATCCAGTTGATCCAGCTGCCAGGGTAAGGTTGCTCCCACTGGGATACTTTTGAATGATTTTTCCAGTCTGGTTTTAAATATCTTAGTAATTTGGCTTACTCTTCTTTCCCTGGGAAACTATCCCTTCGTCCAATGACCCTACAATCAAGACCTTTCTTTCTTTTTTTTAACAAATAATATAAAATTTATTTCTTTATTTCATCACCATCGCTCTTAGCTATAACCCTTGTCCCTATCACTAACAATTCTTCTCTTTAATGTTTATTTTCCTTTAAGGGTATGAAGAAAAGCAGGCCTGACTGAGGCACATTTTTGACAATGCATCTTCCTATCACGATACTTCCTTCTATGTCAATCACTTAAGTCTCTTAATTACTCCTGCGTCTTCCTCTGGATTCTCTCCAACATGCCTACATGTTTATAGTATTCAGGTGCCCAGAACTTAATTTGACATTCCAGGCAAGCTCTCTCTCAAGATAATAACATGATATTTCTGAATGTACCCAGATCCAAACTGCACTCATCTTTTTAATTGTCATATCACATTACAAGTCTTTTCTAATTATCTTTCTATTAATATCCTCATTAATATAAAGTGCTTATAGACTTACTAAATGGCAGTTTTTCTTTGCATCCACTATCCAGACCTGCATTTTTCTAAGCTGAATATTTTCTTAAAACTATTAGTAGGGGTGAAATTTCATAAGAAAGGAAAAACTTAAATTCCAAATTTCCATGTAAAGACTGATTTTCAAATCTTAAATTATGGGAAATTTTTACAAGCAATGCCTCAGGCTACTAAAGCTGATTATATAATTGGAACATTGTTGTAGATTATTTGTAATGTCATTTGATATAATGCTTTGGTACTATCCCATTAAACCAAAACTAGACAAAATGGTGAAGTAGGTAAAATTTATCTAAAGTGGGTAGAACTCTCTTTGGTGGCAGTCCCCAGTACTTAGTAGTGTCTGTCACATTAAGTGTTTAATAAATGTTTATTTCTTTCCTTCCTTCCTTCTAAATATGAAGTGGTATGACTGACCTTAGAGAGGATTATCTTAGAATGACACTAAGGAAGCAGTTTAGTACTGGAAAGAACACAAGATATGGAGGCAAGGGATGTGAGTTGAAATACTGAATTACCACTTGTGTCAATTACAGGGAAGTCCTTTAGCCTCACATTCTTTATTGGTTATATGAGACAATTGAGCAAGATAAATCTAAAATCCCACTCATTTCTAAGTTTCTATTATTTTAGTTCAACTCTCACATTTTACCAACCGGAAATGGAAGCCATGCAAGGTACAGAGATTTGTCTCAAGTCGTAGAGCTTGTTAGTAGAGCTAGGACTAGAGCCCAGGTGTCCTGACTCCCAGCCAATAGCATTTTCAGTGACATTCGGTGAAGATAGGGTTGCTATGATTCTACAGTTCCCCAGATGACTCATTCTAAGGGTATGATTTACCTTCCAATTCTTCAAACCTTTAAATCTGCCTTTAACTTCCTCCTCATCCCTCAGGTAACCTCATGAAAATCAGATAAAGAGAAAAAGACTAGTAAACACTTGTCATTCGTTTGTCAATTTTTTTGACCCAAAGACCCTTGCTGTTTATCACTGGCTAAGTAATGACCATCGAGAAGTCTTTATACATTATCGCGATTCAAAACTGTCACAAGGGAAGGGCAGTCACTTAAGAATCCAATGCTTATAGAAAGTAGAGGCAAAAAGAGAAAAGAAACTCAAAAACAAACAAATAAAAAAAACACATCAAAGTATCCGCGGAATTTTCTGTCTTAAACACTACTAAAGCAGGTGTCCTCACTCTACGAGCCAAAGATTTTTGGGTACTGGGACATTATTTCAAGGAATTTGAAAATCCACATAAAGATGAAACTCATGATCATAATTTGTCTACGTGAACGTTCTCAATTGACAGAGAATACAATCTCTAGTATGTGATGTTTTCTCGAAACTTTTTCTATTCGAATTGGTCTTCTACTCACAAATCACTGTGCTAAAGAATCCTCTTCAATTATGAAATTATCTCATCCGCTTTTTGTCCTACCTGGAACATGAAACCTTTTCTGACCATCCCATTTTTGAGTGATCAATCCTTCCTCCTAAATTACTGCCACATTGATTGTTGGCACCATTCATCTAGTAATTGGTATAGCTAAAGATATGACTACAATGATGATAGTGGAAATTTACATCATGCTTAAAAGTTTGCCAAGCACTTGGCACAGAGTACTTCATTTGACTCTCCCAATAACCCTGCAAGGTAGGTTCTATTATCGTAATTTTATGGATGAGGAAACTGAGTCTTAGAGAGGATAAATGACTTGTCCAAGATCATAGAGCTCATAATAAACTGAGGCAAGATCCAAACATTGATCTCCAAACTCCAATGCCAACATTCTAGTTACTACATCAAGAAAATTTTTTTAATCAATAAGTGACAAGTCTTCCTGACTATGTTTTAAGGGATCTAAAGACAAGAATCATGTTACATTTTTGTAGTCCCTGTACCAAATACAGAACTCTATTCACTGAAAGCCTCACTAAATATTTGAGGAAAATGACAGTGACAGATAGAATACATTTTTTAATTCAATAGGTAGTAGAAGTTTGCAAACATAAATTGTTCTGTTTGACTACTAATTAGTTCAGTTAACTGAAACATTGAGCAAAATGTTGTCTTTGTAGCACAGGTACTACATAAATCACTTATTTTGCTTTGAAATTTATTAAAGGTCAAATTCTTCTAGAACAAACCATGTGAGACACCATTTTTGCTTAAATGGAATTTTGCTGTTAGAAATCATGCTTACACACCACTATTGATTTCTTCCACAATTCTTAATTTCAGTTGAGGGTGTTATTGTGCTCCTACTCATGCAGATTCATAAGCCAGAGACACCTTTTCCTCACTCTCATTATTAAATCGGTTGTCAATTTTTCTTAATTCTATTTTCATAGCATGTCTTCTCTCACATAGCTATTTCTCTAGTTTACACCAAAATCATCACCATGTACTTGGATTTTTCACTTATGGCCCTGCCTCCAGTCTCTCTGGTCTCAAAACCACCCTTTATACAGTTGCCAAAGTAATCTTTCTTAGGCATAGGTCACACTAAGATATTCACCTACTCAAAAGCTGCCAGTGGCTTCCTATTGCTATTAAAGTAAAACAATAATTCCTGAACCTGACATTTACAGTTCTTTACAATTTAGTTCCAAGGTATCTTTCCAGTATTATTTCATATTATGAATTAATAAATGTTTATTTCCTTCCTTCCTTCTAATTATGAAGTGGTATAACTGACCTTAGATACTGGGTTATCTTAGAATGATCACTAAGGAAGTAGTTTAGTACTGGAAAGAACATGAGATAAGGAGGCAAGGGACATGAGTTCAAATACTGAATTACCACTTGTGTCAATTTAGGGAAGTCTGTTAATATATCTGGGTAACGAAACTGTGTTATAAGAAATGACAAGCCGGATGCTCTCATAAAAGCCTGGAAGAATTAACATGAACAGAAGCAAAGTGTAATGAGCAGAACCAGGAGAACATTGTATCTGTTAACAGCAATATTGTATAATGACCAACTGTGAGTGACTTGGCTATTCTTAGCAATGCAATGACCTGCAACAATTCCAAAAGACTTATGATGAAAAATAAAGACATGTCAAACTGGATAACTAGTGGTTTGAGGGACTCATGATTCCTTCTAGCACCTATGAGCATTCTCAACTATCATTGCCTAAGCCTGGAATACATACCCTACTCATCATGGTCTCTCAGAATCCTCCTTCAAAGCTCAGTTCAGATACTATCGCCTCTTTGCAACTTTTTTCATTCATCCCAGTTGTGGTTCCCTACCCCCCTCAAATAATATTCACTTATCTATATACATAGGAATATATATTTTAATCTGGAAGAAATCTTGGAGATCATCTAGTCCAACTCCTTCATTTTAAATGAGCTGAGGCTCAATGAGGTTGTGATTTGCCAAAGGCCAATTATGTAGCCTTACCTGTGACCAAATCTAAATCCAGATCATCCTCGCTAAAGGCTCATCACTCTGTGCACTAGGACACATTGTTTTGCTAATATCCCATATTCTGCCCCCAGGTGGATCCAAGCTCCATGAGGCCAAGAACCTTCATTTTTGCCTTTGAATTCCCCTATTTTAGCATATTGTTTGTTAAATTATAAGATGTATTAGCCAAATAGAATAGATGTCCAATAAATTAAGAAGCAATCTCAACATATTATAGGGAAGAGGGAAATTTTCATTCACTCTGGAGTAGGTTTCATCTTTATTTTCTCTTTATTTTCATCTTTATTTTCTTTATTTTTTCAAATCTGTGCTCTTGCATTTGGGTCGATGGCTGGGAATTTTGACCAATACTGATGGGAAATGAGAGAGAAGGTGAAGGATAATTGCATTCTTCTTACATTCCTCACAATAAACCCCTCCTCCTAAACTTCAACAAGCAATATCTAAAAAGAGGATTGGAAGTTTCGAAAGGCCTGAGCACCTTGGGCCAGTTTACTATCCTGAGAACCATGTATTGGTTTTGTCTATATGGCAAGTAATTTTATTTTCCAAAATCAAAGATGGAATATGTACAGGAGATAGGAAATGGACTTGTGAATTCATTGGCATAGGGAACTCCTGAAAGGAAAGTCCCTTTACCAAAGTGGTTGCCCTTTTACAACTTCTACTCTTAGGGAATCACCATGCTAAAGCACTGAAAAATCACATTACTTACCTAGGGTCAAAGAGCCAGTACGTGTCAGAGATAAGATCTGAACCCAGGTCTATGTGGGACCAAAAAAATGTCTCTACAGTCATTGTACCATAGTGACCCTTCTATTCAGGGCATGTACTTTATTCACTATTATCTATTTTTATGACCCATATTCTAAGTGAGACTTTGTAAGTCAAAAACAGTACTGAAATTAGCATTTCTTTTTTTCCTTTCTTTTAATATTTTATGTTCTCTAATTATATGTAAAAATTTTTTAACATTTGTTTTATTTTAAATTTTGAGTTCTAAATTTTCTCTTCCCTCCCATCCCCCATAACTCAGATGGCAAGAAATTCATATAGGTTATACATGTACAATCATACAAAATATATTTCCATATTAGTCATGTTGTGAAAGAAAATAGACAAAAAAAATAAAGTGTAAAAAAGTATGCTTTCCTCTGTATCCGGGTACTCCATCAGTTCTTTTTCTGGAGATGGGTAGCATTTTTTTCATAAGTTCTTCGAAACTGTTGTGGATCACTGTATTGCTGAAGACAGCCAAGTCATTCATCATTGGTCATTGTTTAATGTTGTTGTTAATGTGTACGATATTCTCCTGGTTCTGCTCATTTCACTTTGTATCTGTTCATGTAAGTCTTTCCAGATTTTTATGAGAACATCCCACTTGTCATTTCTTATAATACAATTATATTACAAAAATATACCACAATTTCTTCAGTCATTCCCCAATTGATGGGCAATCCCTAAATTTATATTTCTTTACCCCTACAAACAAAAAAAAGCTACTATACATTTTATTTTTGTACATATGGGTTCTTTTCTCTTTTGGGGAACACTAACCTATCTCTTTGGGATACAGACCTAGTGGTCTTATAATTCTTTGGGCATAGTTGCAAATTGCTTCACAGAATAAATGAATCCATTCACAATTCCACCAACAGCATATGAATGTCTCAGCTTTCCCGTATCTCCAATATTTGCCATTTTCCTTTCCTGTCACATTAGGCGTGGTGCCCCAGAGCTGTTTTAATTTGCATTTCTCTAATCAATAATAACTTAGAACATTTTTTCATATTTCTTTAGATAGTTTTGATTACTTTGTGTGAAACTTCCCTGTTCATATCCTTGGACCATTTAATAATTGGTGAGTGGCTCCTACCTTTATAAATTTGACCCATTTCTCTATAGATTTGAGAAATGACACCTTTTACAGAGAAATGAGCTATAATTTTTTTCACAGTTATGATTAGTAACTATATCTCCCTCCATTCTATTTTTTCCCCTACACTCTCTGGTGTCACTTTGTCTGTCCTCAAAAGTATCGTGTTTCTGACTACTGCTTAACCCAATCTGCCTTCCCTTCTACCAATGCCATCCTTCCTCTTATCTCCTTCCTGCATACTTTCCTGTAGGATAAGATAGCCAACTAAGTGTTGTCTGTTACTATACAACTATACCCAACGAAGTGTTGTCTGTTACTATACAACTATACCCAACGAAGTGTTGTCTGTTACTATACAACTATACCCAACGAAGTGTTGTCTGTTACTATACAACTATACCCAACGAAGTGTTGTCTGTTACTCCCTTTTTGAGCTGGTTCTGATGACTGTAATGTTCAAGTGCTCCTGTCTACCTCCCCCATCCTCCCCTCCTCTGCAAAAGCTCTTTTTTGCTATTTTATGTGAGAATTTACCCCATTCTACCTCTACCTTCCCCCTTCTCTCAGTGCATTCTTCATCATCCTTTAATTATATTTTTTTAGATATCATTTGATCATATTCAATTCATACTCATGTCCTCTGTCTATATATACTCCTAGCTGCCCTAATTATAAGAAAGTTCTTAGGAATTACAAATATAATCTTCACATGTAGGAATGCAAACAGTTTAAACTTGTTGAATCCCTTATGATTACTTTCTTGCTTATCTTTTTATGCTTTTTTGAATCACATTTGAAATCAAATTTTCTATTCAGATCTGGGCTTTTCATCAGGAATGTCTTTCAATCTTTTCTGTCAAACTTTTAAGTTTTCCAGGGCTAGAAAATTATTTCACCCCATCTGATCATGGGTCTTGCCAATCTAGAATTTATTTTGATATTTGTGGGGGGATTTGGGAAAGCCAGGGCAAGTCCCTGCCTTTTCTCCATCATCTTGACTCTGTCTCAAACACCATGTCTTAAAGTGCATGTGTTAGACACTGTGTTGGACGCAGGGGACAAGAGTAAAATTGTCTTTAGCCCTTAAGGAATTTTACATTCTACTAAAGATAATCAACATGTATCCATTTAAATGATTTCTCTCTGGGGAGAGAGAGAATATTCACACATAATTATATATATTCACTCTTATTTACACATATATATGCCAATGTTTGTACATATTCACATATATACATGCACACGCATACATATTTGTATATATTCACATAAATGCATACACACATTCACATATATTCACACATATGCACATACATAAATATATATCTCTATTTATAATATGCATTTTCACACACATACAAACACATATAAACAGAAGTACTTGTTATTCTCCCACAAACTAGGAAATAAGGTATCAACCAGAGACAAGAATTCTAAGAAAATCTCTTAACCTCGATCTCATTTTCTTCATCTGTAAAATGGTGACAATAGCAGTAACTCTCACAAGATCATTGGAAGGTATCAGTTGAGATAAAATATGTAAAGTGCTCTGCAAAACTGAAAGTTATATAAGTTCTAACTGTTATTAATAGTAGTACACTTACAATGAATGCTAGCAGCATGCTAAAGGGTAATGCTGTCTAAAGCTAGACAAGTACAGAATAGGAAAGAATTGTGAGATGGACAGAATAGGGAAATTGACCAACTTCTAAATGGTTCTTGAATCAGGTCTCCCAAATGTCTGCAACTTTTTTTTTCCAAGTTTCACTCATGCCCAGAATATTTGATACCCTTTCATTACAACATAATTATATACATATTCCAAAGCCAAATAAAACCAATTTGCAGATTTCCCACTCGACTGCCTCCCTCTTTTCACAGACACACATCAGCATGCTTTGCATTCTCTGGACACATTCTAACTGTGGCTGAGGAAGATGGTCAAGGATTCCAAATTTGACACAGATAATCCAGAATATGAATAAGTCAACCTCTTTAGTTCTAGTTGTTCACTATCACTAGTATCTTCCCTGGTGAGGGCCTTAGGTATAAAAACATCGATAAGGTCCTCAAGGTACAAAATATTTGTGACTAAATGTGGGAAGTATTCCAGATGGGAGAGGAGAAATCTGATGATATAAACTTATGTAGTCTATTAAGAGAGAAATGCTACCTCCTATAAGACTATCGACCCTCGGCTAGATTTAGCAGTGAAAGGGATTCACTGGACTGACAACCTGAGAAGTCAATTTGACGGGAGAAGGACTTACAGTGAAAATTCTAGGCATTCTAATTTAATCACTATAGTAACTAGCCAAGGCTTATTTACAGAAATGTGTTCACTGCCCTTTCTGAGCAGCTGGTCAATCTGATGGTTTTACTGAGGCTGAAAGCAAGCAAGATGAGCAGCCACAGAAAAGAAAGGATACACAAAGAGAGAAAACAAGGTTAGAGGTGATGTTTTGCCTGAGCGGCCTTTTATATTTATCTGGAATTAGGAGGGAAAGGATTAATGACAGAGACAAAGAAAACATCGACTGCCCAGATTTTCTCCTTTGCTGGTAACTTTTCAACACCACAGTCAAACTTCCAGGCTTTCTATCACCTCCACCCTTGCCTCTAATACCACTGTTTAATATATTCCCTCACACAACCTTCTCCCTTGTCCTTCGTAAGAATATTCAAGTAATCATCAGCCTCACAAGGTATCTTTGAGATTCTTTTTCATCTGAGGAATTGACTCACTCCTCATCTTTACTTCTTTAGCTTCCTTCAAAGCCCAATTTCTAATTGTAAAAGCCAAGGGAGATTTATCCTTCCTCAAATAGTCATATGTCTACTCACCTGCTTTTTCTCCCAGGAAGATATAATCTTGAGGTCAGAGTTGACTTCATTTTTTTTCTGTGTCTTCAGAAACTAGTAAATGCCTTGCACATAACATGTATTTAAGAAATCTTCCAGATCAGGACGAATGCATCCAGGCGGTGTTGCTAGGCCCAAGACCAGCTGGATGAGTATCTTTGGGTGACATTGCTAAATGTCATCTTGTCCACTGTGTCAACAGATTCGCTACACAATTCTTGGTACAGGAATACCATTTATTTCTACTTTACTGACATTAGGCCCAAATCACAGAAGATCTACCATGGGGAAAAGTAGACTATTGAAATAACAAAACTCTGAAATCTGCATCTCAGTTCTTTCTATACCTTTTCCTTAAAATAAAATTTCTAATTATCAGGGATTTTCCATCTCCAGTCCATTTTCCACTTGCTGCCAGACAGATATTCATGTGGCCATGTCCTTCCTCTGCTTATGTAGCTTCTTGACTCCTTACTGCCTCTGGCATCAAATGAAAACTCTATTTTAAAATGACATTGGCATTCTTTCCCAATCTGGCTTTTCCAAATTGATTATTGCTCACTGGTCTCTTTCATGACCTCCACTTTCTTAGTATAACTGGAATTCTTGCTCCTGCTTCTGTGCCTTGGCCTTGACTTTCTCATTACTAGTTTCCATATGTCCTAGTTTCACCTCCAAGGAATAAAATACCCCTCCCAGATTAAGTTCATCCCTTCTAACCTCATCACCAAATTGGTAACACAGAAACATAGACTGAGGCCACCTCCCATCTTCCTCACCTCTCAGATTGGAGAACTAGAGGATAAAGTACAAAACTCCTCCCAATGCCTAGAAACTAGACTCTCAACTCACTTCACTCTTTATCTGCTGCTCTGCCTGGTTTCAGCTCCATGGAATAAAATGCCCCCACAGCATGTACTTCCTAGTCCCCTCCCCTTTCCTGTCTTTTTCTTGTGTTTTCTCACCCCATTGGATTGTAAACTCCTTGGAGCAGGAAGTGTTTTTCTTTTTTATTTCTTGTTTCACCAGTGCATAGCAAAATACCTGGTACACGGTTGGTTGGTTGGTTTTTTGGTTTAGTTGGTTGGTTTTTTTGGTTTAGTTGGTTGGTCGGTTGGTTAGTTGTTGTCCTTATTTTTTGAAGAGGACCAAAATGACATCACCAAGATAAAGTGAAGTGTGTCCAACTGTGGCTGATCAGATCAATATGAGCTCAGAATGCTCCACCACAGGTTGGGCACAGACAGTCCATGTGAATATTTGGGGTGGATACTCCAAATTGTGCATCCTGTGTTTACTTTGTGCTGTCTCAATTCTGCTTTGCTCAAAGAACACAGCACCTTTTCTGATATGGGCATGCCATGCTGAGCTGTCCTGTGTCAGTGTCTCCCATGCTGCACAGGCAAATCCAAAGTTCTTGAGAGAGACCTTGAGAGTATCCTTGTATCACTTCTTCTGACCACCATGTGATTGCCTGCCCCATGCAAGTTCTCCATGAAATAGTTTTTTTGGCAAGCATACATTTTACATTTGAACAACATGGCCAGCCAATCAGAGTTGTGCTCTCTGAAGCATAGTTTGAATACTTGGTGGTTCAGCTCAAGCAAGGACTTCAGTGTCTGGTACCTTATCCTGCCAGGTGATCCTCAGAATCTTCCTATGACAGTTCAAATGGAAGTGATTCAATTTCCTGACATGACTGTCCATGTTTCACAAGCATATAATAATGAGGTCAGCACAACGGTTCTATAGACCTTCAGTTTGGTACTCAGTCTAATACTTCTCTCCTAAACTTTTCTTTGGAGCCTCCCAAACACTGAGCTAGCTCTGGCAATGCGTGTATCAACCTCATATGTCAATGTGTACATCCCTGGAAAGTACACTACCAAGATAAGTAAACTTATCCACAGCATTAAAAACTTCTCCATTTGTTGTACTCAATGGGTAAAATGAATTCTACAGCTTAGAAATGGTAAAATAACAACTATCTCATACATTTCATAGGCATGAGATCTATTGATATGTTTTAAAATTGGCTACAAATTAGAAAACATTACAAGTGTATTGCAAAATATTTTTAAAATAATAATAAATTTTTTTAATTAATTTGTTTTCAGTTTTTACTTCCATAAGTCTTATATTTTCTCCTCCTTCCAAAGGCCCCACATGTACAAAAATATTTATAACAGTTCTCTTTGTGGTGGCCAAGAACTGGAAACTGAGGGAATGCCTATCAATTGGTGAATGGCTGAACAAGTTGTAGTATGTGAGTGTAATGATGAATAGGAAGACATCAGAGAGGCCTGGAAGGACTTATATGAGCTGATGCTTAGTGAAAGGAGCAGAACTAGGAGAGAATTGTAAGAAATGTTTTACACATTCTTCCCAAAACATGTTCTTTGTGAAGCTTTTTTCTGACCTGGCTCACTCAATGACAGATCTTTGAGCTCCTACAGTTCCTAAAGTATCCATGGAACTGTGTCATTCCCCTGCTTAAATGGCTTCAGTGGCTTCCTCCTGTCTCTAGGATCAAAAGCAGTTTTACCTGTCCTTTTGGTAATTACTATACATGGTTGCTTTTTTCTTTTTAATGTATATGGCCTTTAGGTTAATTCCTCAATTCCAATCAACATTAGTGGGAAGGAGGGAAAGGGAGTTGCAATTCTTAAATTATCTGTTATGTGCCAGGCACTGGGTTGAGGGCTTTACTACTGTCAAATTTGATCCTCAAAACACCCCTGGGAGGTAGGTGCTGCTATATCATCTCTATGTTAGAGTTGAGGAAACTGATGCAAAAGACAGTGTGACTTGCCCAAGGTCATACAACTGTTAGGTTGTATAAATTTGAGGCTTTATTTGAACTTAAGAGTTTCCTTAACTCCAGACCCATTGCTATCCACTGCACCATTTAGCTACCTCTAGGCAGAGTAGTTCCCCTTTCTCAGATTAGTTAGCTAAAACTTTGGAAAACAGATGTGAGGAGTCCGATTAAATCCCCTCCCAAAAAAGAGCCAGTTTGACTAGGGAAAATTTGTAAAATTGGGTTATGGTGGGCAAGTCAGTTTTGAAAAGGAACACCATCACTCTAGGCTCTTGGGCGATGGAGAGAAAGAACAGGAAAATATGAGGGGTCTTGGGGACAAGGGTGTTGGGTAAAAGAGGACACACTACTCACAATCCAGAGGGAAAACAACTGGCCTATGCTGAACCGATTCACTAAATTCAAGACAAAGAGGAGACACAGTGAAGCATTTTAAGTCCCTCAGGTTCTATCCTTTTAGTTAGTGTTCTGTCTTTCTATTACTAACTTCTGTTAGAATATAACCTTGATTTGCAGTCAGAGGACCTGCATTCAAATCCTGTCCCTGACACATATTACCTGTGTGACTTTGTATCAGTTGCTTGACTTCTTCAAGGCTCCATCTCCTTATGTGTAAAATAAGAGAGTTAGACCAGATACCTTCTAAGATCCCTCCAACTCTAAACTTTTTGTAAAGCTATGATGTGTTCTGTAACAAAAAAAATGTCCTTTAATAATTTGAATAGAGATTACTTTTTACCCCAGTCCATTTGTGTTTAAGTCAGACCCATTCATACTTAGAATAATTTGCAAAAAACGTTTTCCTTGACAAATCACATCTGTGGTCAACATTAAAAATCTTTTACTTAGAATCAAACAGCCTTTTTCAATCTTGTCACATTCTTTAAGGAGCTGAATCAAAAGTGCAACTCCATTTGCAGTCATCAGAGCAAAGAAATCAAGTGAAAATTCAAATGAACACATTGAACAGGATGGAAAAACCACCTATGAACTGACCAAAAATCCTACAGGGCAGAGGGAGAATGGACCTGGTGGCAACAGAGTCTCAGTGAAACAAGTCTGGAAATAAGATAAGTCTGGGCATCTGGCCTTGACCTCTGAGAAGCAGGAAAACAGCATCAATTATACACAAAAATGAATATAAACTGTATTACCATGGAACAGATACATGATTACCTTCATTTACTCCAGTGGACTGATGCAACCTCAAAACCAGAAACGTTCCAATCCCATCCAAGTGGAATTATCACTGCCAACAAAAACCACACTCGAGGCATTATAATGGGCTACATCTCATTTGGGATGACCCAGATGAATAGTTGTTGGAATAAGTTACCTGATGAGTCAGTGTGTATAGCAGATGCAGAGACAGAAGACCTGGGTTTCAAGTCTACACTAATTATATGACATTGGGGAAGTCAATTCACCCCCTCTAAATCTACGACCTAAGTGGTCACTTTTTTCTGGATATCCATGGTTCCTAGCATAAGACATACAATTCAAAACTGGCTTGCCCCTTTAAAAGGGGACTTGTGAGCATTCTCTGTTTTCCTCTATGATGTAACCCCAAAACAGTAGCTTATGTTTCCTTTCAAAGCTAAGTTTAAAGGGGATGAATCAAACCAATTTGCTGTCTTGCTTCTATAGGTCCATTCACTCTTACTGTGTAAGAAAGATAAATGACTGTCTTGCAAATTCAATGGAGGATTCTTCTGGTCCTCTATGTGCCTCACACAAATCTAGAATTTACCTACCATGTCACTCATGGTTTGTAATCTTTATTGAAAAAGGCTTTCAAACACTGGTGAAATCATGACCCTTTAGTGTATTTGACCAACATTCTGAAGCATCTCCCCCAGTGTAGTCATGAAGGTGCTATATTTCTGGGTTCTAGTAAATAGACAAGGTTCCCTTCCCTTCCATTGGAAGCTCAGTCATCGAACTCACTTGAACCTTATGACTTTCCCCCACCCCTTATACACAGAACCTTAATTTAATAGTCATGTTTATGACCGAAATAAAAGAAATATATCATCAACATTATTCATTAGGGTAGTAATTACTTATCTTCTCTGTGTAGCAGACAATGAACCTGTAAGTCAATTTGGGTGCTGTATGAAAGGGCTTCTGAACAGTTTTTCTGATGCAAGAATAATTTACTCCTGAAATGACAGCATGAACTGCAGATGTCACACCAGTTCTCTGCTGTTCCTTTGGGCACTCTTTACATCTTGCAGGGTTCTTTTTTCCTCCTTTTCCCAAATAGCAGGATAGCACTGAGGCATGTCATGTGCCACAAGGAATATATTTTTACTATCAACTCCCATGACCACGGGCAGATGTTACGTGCCCCTAAATTTACTTCAAGGGAATCTTTCTAATTTAGGACTGAGTACAACAATCAACTTTTCAGCAGATTTGACAATACAAATTGTTGAGGGCTGGTCAGAGATGGGAAATGCTAACACCATTTTTTTAAACTTAGGGATCATAGGTCTAGAAATGAAAAGAACATGAGAGAGATCATCTAGTCCAACCCCCTCGATTTTTCAGATGAGTAAACTGAGGCCCTGTGAAGTTAAGTCAGTTACTCAAGAACTTACAGGTAGTAAAGAGATCATGGAGTCAAGCAATGTGCATGTGTGTGTTCATCCTTCATTGCTGAAGAAGACCATGTCATCAGAAAAATAATGACATGACTTGCACTTAACTTTGTTTTGAGTGATGGAGGGCTGTGCAGGTCACCAGCCTCACTTCTCCTCCAGAGCCATCTGAATCCAGTGACCAGATATTCATCAGGATGACTGGAGAGGACCCAGGATGAGGCAGTTGGGGTTAAGTGACTTGCCCAAGGTCACACAGCTAGTGAGTGTCAAGTCTCTGAGGTGAGATTTGAACTCAGGTCCTTCTGCACTGGTACTCTATCCACTGCACCACCTAGCTGCCCCATACAGTAGGTAGGACCAGCAACAAATCCCTGATTATCACACTCCACATAGAATACAAACACACTACCTGGGAGGGAGGAGTTAAATCAGCTGGATCCTACCAGATAAGGAGGCACAAAAAATACTCAAATGAGGACAGGAGAAGCCAGACTCCAAAGGCATGAATGTGGCTACTTCTAAATGATGTAAAACACCACATTCTCCTATATTCTCAAGTTCAAGTTCCTCCAATCTGTATCCTTGTATTATTACACAAGGAAAACAAACAATTTCCACCCATATCCAGCAAACTTCAGTTTTTAAGAGCCTCATTACGTATCCTCCAGATAGTTCCGAAAAGTTACCTGTAGCTAGGGCCAACCATTGTCGGACTTCCTAAACTGCCATTTCCCTGTGACCTGCGACAACGCCCCGCTCTTCATGCCTAACCAGAAGAGTGCTAGTAGGGAAGTGTAAAACCAAGGCAAAGAAGGAAAGTGGACTTTTAATTAACCAAGTGGGTATTTTGTCATGTCCGTTCTTCTCCCAAACTTAGGGCTTGATAGTTAAGTGGGGGCAAGCCTGACAAGTCAGAGCAGGTATGGAGAGTTCCAATTATTGAGGACGTGGGCAGAAAACTAAAAAAAATTAAAGTTGGATGATCACAGTTTTAGAGGTTTCTTCCATCACCGTTATCATCATCAAATATTTATTAAGTGTTTGGGTGCAAGAAAAGGAAATATATGACATCTGTCTTCAGGGATCTTATATTCTAATAAGGGAGACAACATGCAAACAACCATGTACACAAAGCCCTCCACACCTACTCTGACCTTCTTGCCTTCACCGATAACAGTTTGTATGTGTATATGTGTGCGTGTGTATATACATATCTATACACATATATGTATCATGTGTATACATATGCACAAACACACAAATATATATATATAATCAATTGAAGGTAATCTTATCAAGTCAAATCTTTTTATTTTATAAAGGAAACAGGATACACAAAAATATTCAGTGACTTGCCCAGAGTTCTCTATGCTAGTAAGCAACAAGTTTTTGTCAAGTACCTGCTATGTGCCAGGTGCTAATGAAAGACAATGAAATAATGAAACAATCCCTACTTTCAGAGGCAGCTTTCAGCTCAGCGCTTCCTGAACGCTAGTCTAGTACATTACCCGACATGTCACATAGCCTTTCCGGATAGGATGAGAATGAAAACAAGAATATAAACCAGGTCAAAATGAGACAAGGAAAGCAAACAAAAAAGTAAGAAAGGAAATGACTGAAGACCTTGGATGGAAGCCAGGATTTAGGAAATCAGAAGGTAGTAAGTGGACCTGAATCTCAGGATAGAAAGTCATAAGAAAGACAGAGTGTAAGTTCAGACAACCAGAGAGTATGGCTCCAGGTCTTAAAGAAACCAATTACTTCCATTAATACACAAAGCAGTTATTTTGAATTATATTTCAATGATGATTTGCCATTCCATGTTCTTAGTAGAAAAAAAATAAAGTATTTTCATCTGTGGAGTTTCCTCTTCACCTCACATTTATGTGATTCTTTATATTCAAAATAATTAATTGTGCTCACACTCTCTCCTCTACCTGGAGTGTGGGTCAGTGAAGGAGGAAGGGTGATAGGTGGCACCAATTAAGACACTCATTGGGGCATGGGAAAATCTCTGCCTGGGAAAAAGTGAGATGTTTCCAATTAGAATCAGAGTGATGACAAACCAAAGATTAGGCACCAGACTTCTTTAGGAACCCAAGGTTTCTTGGATGGGCACCAATTTTTTTTAATAGATGTGCCTTTATTCATGTACGGAACCTGTATGCAGGTCTGTGTCTTCTCTGTAACCTTATCATAGACCTTGAGGATTGACATGATTTTGCCAGGGAAATACAGTCAGGATGTGTCAGAAATAGTATTTCAATCCAGATCTTCCAAACCACTAAACCATATGGCCTCTTACCAAGCCTCTCACTGAAAAATGGAAATGGAGGCAGATTAGAGGTCACAGAGTGGAGATTTCAAGCCTAAAAGGTCTTCCCAGGATCAAGAAGTGAGCTACTGAAAGGAACAAAAGGAGGTCTTTGACAGACACTGCCTACCTCCCTAAAGATCTAGACCTTCATGCTGATGTTTTCCTTCACCAGGTCCCATCATTTCTGTATGCTAATGAATCCATCAGCTACATTATATTCCTATAATGTGCCCACCTTTATAAAAGTGCCCACCTTAACTCAGCTGTGTTGAGAAGGCCATGGGACCGGATGTCATCTTTTCCCAGTGAATGTGTTGCCAAACCCTAAATCAGGGATGGGGAGCCAGTGGCCTTGAGGTTATATGTGGCCCTCTAGGTCCTCAAGTGCAGCCCATTGACTGAATCCAAAGGGCTTCACTTGAGGACCTAGAGGACCACATGTGGTTTCAAGACTACAGGTTCACCACTCCTTCTCTAAATCAATGGTTCAGTAAGATGGCCTGCACTAACAAGGGTAAATGCAAAGTATGCAGTGGTATGCACATATTCTTGAATTGCTACCCGCCCTGATCATTCAGTAGGTTTTAGAGGTAGCCCTGTCATCAATTTGAGTCAAGGAAATTATGAATAATTATTTTCCCTAACTATCCACAATTAACAATAATGGGAAAGGATTTAAAAGGTTCAGTTGGAGTTTAAACCCCTTCTATTCAACAAGCATTTATTAAACATTTAACAAATATAAAGACAATAGATATAAATACAGTAGGTCCTGTGCCAAATACTGGGGCTAAAAAGAATATGGAAAATGGTTCTTGTCATCAAGAATCTTAGGTGAATGAATGAAGTATTTATTTTGCACTTACTCTATGTAAAGGGCTATGTTGGGAATATGAATAGAAAATAAGACAGTCTCAACTTTCAAGTTCACATTTTAATGGGAAGATAGCACACACGGAAGATTTCAGTGGCAAATCAAAAGCCTTGTGTATAGACAGCAGCAAAGGAAGCAGATGGTAATGCCTTTATTTTAATGCTGTTTTCACCGATTAAGCAGCACCAATTGCTGATATGGAACCTTTTTGACTGTATCACAGACTTTGGTAGTAACACCTTTCTCTTGTGGGTCTTCAGTCACTTTGGCCATAGCATCTTCAGCAGCTGCCAAGATGCATCTCCACAGTGACCCCTTTCCAAGATGATTGTGGAGGGTACTGGGCTGGAAACCTTGCTATTCTCAAAGCTGTTGGGTTCAGGGTCTTGGGTTGTCTCTATCAGGGTCTGAGGGGGCAATGGTATCAAGGTGGTAGTTGGTAAATTGTCTGCTATGTGATGCCTCTTGTCCATCCCTTGCTACTTTAAGCTTGCTTGAAGCCTATGGGATATCTATTGTTGGAGATGGTTGGCCTCTTCTCCAGATAATGGCTGTGAGGTCTAACTGTGAGTACCTCCCAAAGTTTTGCCCTGAACTCTCTTCTCTTTTCTCTCTATACATTCCATCTTGGGGATCTCATGAGCCCCTAAGGGTTCAATTATCATCTCCCTGGAGAAGACCAGATCTAGAAATCCAGCCTTCTGAGATATCATGCCACATTGCTGACAACCCAGTAGACAACTAGATGTCATGTAGGTATCTCAAAGTCAACATATCCTGAACAACACTCCTTATTACCCACAAATCACCTCTCTTTTGAACTTTCCAATTATTGTCAAGGTTACCACCATCCTGGGTCTCCCAGATTCACAACGTCAGTGGCATCCTCAGCTTTACATTCTCATTCACCCCTTCCATCCAATCAGTTGCCAAATCTTGTCATTTCTATCTCCACGTCTTTCATATTCATTTCCTTCCACTCATACAGATACTACCCTATCTCAGGTTGACCATCTCTCCCTTGGGCTATTACAATAGGGTATTAATTGGTCTCTCTGTTTCATGTGTCTCCCCACTTCAATCCATCATCTCCAAAGTGATTCCAGTAAGTTACAGTTCTGCCCATTAACCTCCCCCTTTAGTAATCTCCTTATTACCTCCAGGATCAATTATAAATTACTATTTGGCCTTTAAACCTCTCCTTAACTTGATCCCTTCTTATGCTTCTAGTTTTGACATATACATACATATATATATATATATATATATATATATATATATATGTATGTATGTATTACACCAACCATCCTGTCCTTTGACTTCTCAATTGACTATTCAATCAATTTTAGTGGCCTCCAGCTCATTAACTGACAAAATAACAATGCACAGTATGAGTTCAGGGGAAAACTAAGGTATTACCACCAGGATAGCAAGGAATTTCTGGACTGTTCATATTATCTAAGCTGGAATCAAATCCTTAAAGTTGTCAGAGATCCTCTGAATCGATATAACCTGAAATATCTAATATTCAGGATATGGGAAGTTTCATCTCAAGAATCAGAAACACATGAACTATGGGTAATGAGGAGTGATTGTTCTATGAATGAGAGATGATGGAGGTAAGGGTTTTGGTCTTTCCTTTCTTTAATCTGTAATAATAGGCAAATTGGGCAATGAGGTGGCACAGTGGATAGAGTCAAGAAGACCTCAGTTAAAATGTGGCTTCAGATGCTTGCTCTGTGACCCTGGGCAAGTCACTGAACCCTGTTTGCCTCAGGGTTTCCTTATCTGTAAAATGAGCTGGAGAAGGAAATGGCAAACTCCAGTATCTTTGCCAAGAAACCCCAAAAGGGGTTGCAGAGTCAGACCTGAGTGAAAAACTGAACAACGATAAACAGGTTGGATCATGAGTGGCTTGCTGCTCCCGTGTACCTTCACATGTGGTGATTTTCCACATACACAGGAGGGGAGGGAGAGTCAGACACACAACTTCCTGAGCTCCACCAGCTCCCCCTCATTCCATCTGATTCCTTGGCTGTCATTTTTATTAAAAACTTAACAAGCACCAAAAGCAGCCATGTACACACACACTCACTAGAACAGAAAGTGAACCATCCATAAAATTATGGCTCTTCATTACATACAGCTTGCTTTTTCTTTTAACCCCCACCTCATTTGCACAGCAGGCTCTGAGCTATCAGTGAAAAGAGGAGGAATGGGGATTGATGGTAATTAAAAGTCTCCTTGAGCTCCAGAAGAAAATCTTCCACATTGTCTAATTAAAGGCTATTTTCCATGAGTTTGATATCTTGTGTTATCAGATGGATCTCATGTTATCTGATAGCCAAGGTCCATCAACCTCCAGTATTGGCTTAGCTTAAAGACCCGGGAGAACACTGACCTTATCCGATCAACCCTTCCACATTTGTTGGACCTTAAAGAATCAGTCACTTTGTCCACTGCACCAAACTCTCCCCAGGGGCAACCATATACCACAGGGGAACACAAATATAGCCATACAACCTACCTAAAGCTGCATTGCTCTGCCCTAAGGAGGTCTCTCAGGTTCACCAGTCTGTCTGTCTCTCTGCCTCTATCTCTCTCTCTTCCCTTCCCTCTTTGTCTGTGTGTCTGTCTCTCAGTCTTTCTCTTCTTCTCTACCTCCCTGTCTCTCTGTCTCTGTCTCTCCCTCCTGCCTCTCCATCTCTGTCTCTCCATCTGTGTGTGTCTGTCTCTCCTTCTGTCCTTCCTTCCCCTATCTCCTTTTCCCCTTAACTACATTTGTCAGTGTAGCATGAAGTGTGATCTTTGAATAATAGTCCTTAAACGTGGGCAAGGTTTGCTTTTATAGGCTGATTAAAGCCAGCCTCTAAAACGAAGAGATACAGATGTCCTTGTCAGGGTTATGGGCAGTAGCTGCAGCCTTCCTGTCCTATGGAACAAATTGTCCAGTCTTCCCAATAGTAGACAGAGGAAAAGATCAGTGAAGGCTCCTTTACCCATCCCTTGGAAAAACAACATATATAGATGTCTGTGAGCTCCTCCATTGCTAGAGTCAAGTCTATTTCCTGCAAAATGTAAAATATTTCTCAATGCATAGCCCATTCCTTAGACATTTTCTCCCTGAAGGTAGGATGGTGAGTACCTTTCCAACATAGCAAGTCTCTCTACCACAGGGCTTTCCAACCTTCCACCAATTCCTGTTGTCTTTTTTTTGAGTAAACCTTCCCTTCCTCCTATTCAGTAGGAATAGAAATAAATTCCCAAGTTTGCTATGGATAGGCACATAAGAAATAAAATAGATTAATTGAATTCCTTTTTAAGCACTCACAGGAGCACTGAGCTGTATAAATCAGTTTAAGAAGAATCATCACTTCGTTGATTGGAAACCAATTTTAAAAATAAAAATATTCTGTATATCCCTTTGACAACTTCCCCTGTCCCACTCCCCAAAGTGCTCCCACCGCTGCTGGCTATAAGCTCTTTTGCAAATTTCAGACAGTAGACACTGCCACACCTACCAAAGGGAACTTGGAAGTATTTGTTACTAGAGTTAACTAGGGAGAGAAAGTCTCTGTCAGGGGAAAAGGGCTACTATTCAACTAAGCATCCAAGTAAGTGGGGCCAAAGCCCAGGCCACATGAAGAACCAGGGTTTTTCAGGAGCATAAAGATGTAAGGATTCAAGATATAAGATGGCACCAGAACCATGACTTCCATCCAGGGAGGAATTCATAACATGAGAAATGGAATGCCAGGTAGCTTTGGCGAATGGTTGCTTAGCTGATGTGAAAGTTTTAGCTTTTTATGGCACCATATCCTGGCCCCACTCAGACTTCCTTGTGATGTACAGGGACCCCAGTACCCACAGTCCAGCCAGTAAAACTCTGGGCTTTGAGACTGGGCTAACGATTTTTTTTCCTTTTATTTAAGTGAATCTGTGATCTAATTGATATAAGGAATGCCTCAGTGAGGAGAGTCACTCCACCAATCAAGATACCTTCTCCACAATCAATCAGTCAGTAAACATTTATTAAACACTTACTATGTGTCAGGTCCTGACAATTTCAAGAGTTGCCCAAGGTTGAGTGACTTGTCCAGGATCACACAGCTAACATATATCATACTTCAGTCATTAAACTCAGCTGCTCTTGCGTGTTTTTTATATTATCCTTAGCAAATGAAAGATTTTATATGTGCATGCAGTTTTTTCATTCGTTTTAACTCAGCTATAGCTTAGCTCTGAAGTATTCCTTCTTAAAGAAGCAGCTAAGTAGTAAAATGGAAAGAACATTGGACCTTAAATCCAGAACACTTGACATCAAATTAGGCAATATCTCTCAATCTATCTAGATACAGATATATACACATTTGTGCATATATGTGTGTAAATACATACACATATATGCGCATGTATATACACACCAACATACTGTGTGGCCCTGGGCAAGTCATTTAACCTCTATTTGTCTCAGGGCTCTCATCCGTAAAATGAGGATGCTACTAGCATCGATCTCTTCAGGTAGCTACAAGGATAAAATGAAATAGTAAAAATGCTTTCAAGCCTTAAAGCAGGCTAGTTGTTATGGTAACCTGGCTATCAAATCTATTTGCATAACTCTCCTTAGCTGTAGAAAATGAACACTTGATGCCATGTGCTTGAAAAAGGGGCAAAGTTGGTGAAAGCTTGGGAGAGAAGATATCCTTGTTCCAGCTTTGAGATATGACAAATGGGACCCCTGGTACTGTTCGGGGAAGAGCCCTGGAGGGAAAGATTCTGGGAAGAAGCCAATATGTATGTATGTCAGAAAAGCAAAGACCTCTTCCCTTACAAGCTCCTACCAACTACTTCTCAAACAAGCACGGAGCATGACGTAACAACCATTCTTCACCAATAAGGGGAGTCTTATGTAAATGGGCTTAAATTCTTAGTAACAATAATCTTAAAAGTTCCCCTATCCTTCCTTACCTCAAGATGACAACTACCATGACCAAGAAAATCTAATTTACAAACCAAAGTGCTCAAAAATGGTCAGTATATAGGAGGAGGAAAAAACTGAAAAGCTCCAGTGGATATGACTTCCTTCTTTCCTCTACTAAGTTTCTGGTTCAAGAGTGATTATCAATAGTAACTGTTGCTGTTTCCTTCCCAGTCTGATGTCCTTCTTTTTCTTTGCCTCATTAAAGGGGCCATGCCCTGGCTACTGCTTAAACAGACCTACTCAGTGAATGGGCTTACCTCATCCTAAGTGACTACTTGCATAGATCTTGGCCTAAAAGGGCCAAGTTCTCTCAGTGCATCCTGGGTCATCTCCAGTCATCCTGATGAATATCTGGTCACTGGATTCAGATGGTTATGGAGGAGAAGTGAGACTGGTGACCCTTGCACAGCCCTTCCTCACTCAAAACAAAGTCAAGTGGGTCATCATTTCTCTGATAGCATGGTCTTCTTAGGCACTGAAGGATGAACACAATTAAGTTCAAAAGAGTCCTTTTCACTTGCTAATTCACTAAAATTTCAACTAGCTTTTAGTTCCATTTTTATGTATTCAGGGGAGTGTTAATGTGATTTCTAGCACTGTATTAATTATATAAGATTGTAATATTGTAACAAAATTCTGTAATACCAAAATAATTACATCACCTCATGAAGTTTTTACAAGAGTTATGCTTAATTTGATCAAACTTTATCCTTGACAAAACTCATTTTCAAGGTTATTCCTTAAGTGGAGTCAACAGGAAATGAAAATGTAACATCCCAGAACAGAATTGTAAGAAATGTACTCATTTACAGTAAACAGCCTTTTACCCATGGTTTCACTTTCTGGGATTTCAGTTACCCATCATCAACTTCAAGTTCCAGGGGAATGACAGAAACTGGAAGAGGGTCGATGGACTGGAGGGAGAAGGTCAGCACGTGTTTCAAGGACATTGTAATGCTAATGAGATTAAAGATTCCCCCCACCCCCCACATTAACGGGCCTGCCCATTAAGGGGAGTTGGATTAGGGAAGATTTGTAGGAAGGCCCACACCTTTGTTAATGAGGCACTGGTTCTCAAGATTCTCCAGCTGGCTCTGCAAAGTGTATAAATAACCTGAGGTTAGGTTTTGCTTTGGAACTTACTCATTGGAAATGTTTGTTTGGCCAGAGGAGACTAAGGGGGTGGTCACTAAGGAGCCCTCCAGATTTGAAAACCCAGATGTTGGTGATTCTCTCTCTGTTAACTATGTATGTATTGTCAGACAGTTGTCTGTCCGTTGATCTGTGATGTGTGTATTGCTTATGGTCAAACGGAATCCTTGTCTGCTGGTTGATCTTTGTTTCTCTGTTTTTTCTCTGAAGTTAAGGTTGCTGTCTTTTCCCCCTGAACTAAGTGAATGATATATGTGTTTGATTAAAGTGATTGTTGACCCCTTAAAAGTTGCCTTTCCTTTTAGGAAAGCAGATCAAAGAACCTGTGATAGCAGGTCCTCTTCTCTATTTCAGGGTGCTTGCTTTTATAGGCACCAGGGACAGACACATAGTACCAGGAGCAGATGGTGGGAAAACAGACACATGTGGCAGACAGATAGACCCAGGCTCAAGGTTGTAATGGAACAAAGGACTCTTCTCTCTGAACTGGAAGCCTTAAGCCAAGAACCCTATTCTGCAGTGGTGGGCTCTGATGGGAGTTTTTAAGTGTTTTCTTTTTTTTTCCCCTGGGGGAAGGCCAAGGAACACCACGACCAGGGGCAAGAGCAGAAAGAGAGAGAACACTGTACAGACTGTACAGTGAGCAGAGCGTTGTATAGAGTACTGTACAATAAAGTTCATATAGGTGGATATTTTTGGAATGAAGATTTCTTTCAGAATTCTTTATGTAAAACCATAATGTGAATTTACATAAAGTGAGGACCGTGGTAATGTTCAGGCTTCCCCGGGGGTCTTGGAATGTACACTCCCTGGATAAGAGGGGAATTCTGTATATGATTGACCTGGGCCAACTCTGACAGTTGAAACTTAGAATTATTAATGCTTTCTTTTCCAAATCATATTAAAGTCATCAGCCCAAGGCATTGTTCACAGAACTTAGTTTAATACAAGCAGGTCAAAATGTTTCCGTTCCTAGAGAGCAACTTTCTCATTAAATAGCAACAGTGCTGAATGAGGGCCTGACCATGGAACAAGGGGGAAAATAACTGATCCAATATTATTTTTCCTTTAATTTACCTCTATTAAACCAGAAAATTTTCTATGTCTTTCTCCAAGATATCCTTAGCTCTTTGTGTCAATGGATCATTTGAGAACTGGAAGGGACTTCTGAGATCATCAATTGTCATGCTTTCATTTTATAGGCAAGGAACTTGAGGCCCAGAGGGGTTATAGGTCAATATTGAAACACTAGTTCTCTGATTCCAGATCTAGCACTGAAAAGTATCACATTTCCTTCCTTCCAAAGGAGAAATCAGTATATTTCCTTTTTAGTGCTTTGGAGGCTCACAGAGAATTGTAAAATAGATAATTCTGATTATATAAAATTTTAAAAGTTTTTGCACAAATAAAATTAATGTAACCCAAATTATAAGGAATTATAAAAATGGAGAGATAAGTAATTTTGCAACAAGTATCTCTGATAAAAACCTCATTTCTCAAATATATAAAGTTAAACTGAGTTAAACTTATAAAAATGCAAGGCATTCCTCAATTTACAAATGGTCAAAAGATATTAACAGGCAATTTTCAGACAAAGAAATCAAAGCTATCATGATATTAAAAAATGCTCGAAATCACTATTGATCAGGGAAATGCAAATTAAAACAGCTGTGAGGTACCACCTTTTACCTATCAGAGTGGATATGATAAAAAAAGGAAAATGTTGGATATTGGAAGAGATGTGGGAAAACTAGGACACTAATTCACTGTTGGTGGAATTGTGAACTGATCCAACCATTCTGGAAAGTAATTTGAAATTATGCCCAAAGAACTATAAGACTGTGTATACCCTTTGATTCAGTAATATCACTGCGAGATCTGTATCCCAAAGATGTCCAAAAAAGGGAAAAGGACTTACTCGTACAAAAATATTTATAGCAGCTCTTTTTGTGGTGATAAGAATCAGAAATCAAAGGAATACCTTTCAATTGGGGAATGGCAAAACAAGCCGTGATATATGATTGTAATGTGCTCAAAGAAATGACAAGAAGGATGATTTCAGAAAAACCTAGAAAAACTTACATGAACTGATACATAGAGAAGTGAACTGAACAACAAGAATATTATACATAGTAACATAGTAACAGCAATATTCTTTAATGAAGAACTGTGAATAACTTAGCTATTCCTAGCAATACACTGATCCAAGAAAATTCCTGAAGGACTAATGATGAAGTATATTATCTGCCTCCAGAGAAAGAAGTGATATTGTCTGAAGACAAAAGCATGCTAATTTTCACTTTCTTTCACTTTTTTCCTTTTGAGTCTTATACAAAATGACTAATACGAAAATGTTTTACATAATTGAACATGTATAACCTATATCTGACTGCTTAGTGCCTCAGGAAGGGATGCTGATAGGGAGAAAGGGATAGAATTTGGATTCAGAACTTTAAATAATTTTTTTTTAAATTGAGGAAAAATGGTTATGACCTGAGCATGCAAAAGACACACACACACACACACACACACACACACACACACACACACATCTTTACCTATCAAAAACAATAGCTACGATGTATGTAGTGTTTACTATATGCAGGCATTGTGCTTTCTAATTATTCTCTCATTTGAACCTCAGAACAACCCTGGTAGGTGGGTACTATCATTATCCTTATTTTAGAGTTGAGGGAACTGAAGCAAACAAAGGCTAAATGACTTGTCCAGGATCACACAGCTAAAAGGCGTCTGATGCTGGATTTGAACTCAGGTTTTCCTAAATCCAGGCCTGACTCCAGCTCTCTATCCACCATGTCACCTACTTTTAAGTCAAAACTTCTGACTTAATTTATTGAAGTTATTTGCAGTACTGGTCCTCCTCACAGCCCGGTAAATTCTACCTGCTCTGAGGAGCCATCAGAAGACTTTGATCTGGATCATGAAAGTGATTTCTCCCTTCCCCCCCACCCACTTCTGGCTATGTATTCCTAATAGAAACCAAAAATATTTAAAATCTGAGGGTCAGAATCAAAGTATACAATCGAAACATCAGCTTCTGTTGCTGTTTAATAATCTTCTGTAAGAAAAGAAAAAGGACTGAAATTAGAAAACCCCAAAGGAAATGGGATGCTAGCCAAATCTAACCCAAACCAACAATTAGCCATGGTGGGCGTGGTCAAAAATTGTTTCTTTAAGGCTGCAGTTCTATTATTGCTTTCCCAATCCATGGGATAAAGTTAATAATCTATTTCAAATAGTTTATCATGCAAAATGTTATTTTTCTTAGCAGTAGTGGATACAAAATGCAGATTAGCCAGTTATTAAAATCAAAACTGATGGGGATGGTATACTCTAGGAACTGTCCCCAGTAAAATAAGCTTTGCCTGTTAATATTTTTATGCTATCAGAAATGGAAGCTCGTGGGGTGGGGGGAGGAGGATTGACCTTTAAGTTAAACACAGACAAATCATGTTTCCTAAGATATTAAATTCCATCCTGGAAATTGGATATGCTTCGTCCTGTTAAGAAACTGATATGGATACCAAAAGATGAATACATAAATATTTCTAGTTTCCATTTTCTGCTGGCAGAAAATGTTGATGATTATTAAGGGCAGAAGAGTCATTTTTGCTAAAATTGCTCTCAAAACCACTTCCTTTGAAGATATACTGTATAGTACAGTTCAATGCTCATAGCAAAGGCATCCATGCAGAATTGCATTTGTGTGCATGCTCACGGGTACACACATGTGGCTTACTTCTAACAATTTACTCTGCATTGTTCACCTATACATTGTGTTTCCTTAGGTAAAAGCTTTCTCTTTGCACGGATTCCTTTCACCCTTCATCAAAATTGGCAATGGCCCAGCTGTTGAAAAGAAAATTGTTGATCAGAATAGTTTCCATGAAGGGGTTAATCAGAGGCATCCGGGTAGTGTGTAGGGCGCAGACTTTGGAATCAGGAAGATCTTCTGTGTTCAAGACCTGCCTCCGGATTTGGGACTAGTAGAAACAAAGGAAAGTCATTTAATCTCTAACTTCTCCCAGTGGGTAATGGGTAATGATACTAGTAAAGAAAGTTTCCTTCTTTGAATGAAACTGCCTTTCAAAACTTCCTCCCAGAATAGGCATTAAAAATTGCTTTAAAATAGTGTCTGAGACAGCTAGGTGTTCAGTGGATAGAGCACAAGGCTTCAAGTCACAAACTCATCTTCGTAACTCATCTCCCTGAGTTAAATAAAATATGCTCTCAGACATGAACTAGCTGTGTGACCTAGGACAAGTCACCTAACCCTATTTGCCTCAGTTTCCTCAACTATAAATTGATCTGGAGAAGAAAATGGCAAATTATTCTAGTATCTTTACCAAGAAAACCCCAAATAGGGTCACAAAGAGTCAGACACACCTGAAAATGACTAAACAATTATAAAAATATTGTCTAACTTTTACCTTGCCTCCTTCATTAGTGCTCCAATCTACATTAATCACCCCTGGACATGATGAAGTTCTGTACAGTCTAACACTCATTTTTAACACTCAATGAGATTCTGAGTTACCTGGCAAATGGAGCAAAGCACTCTCTTGATGACAAGAAATCTGGATCTAGGCCTGGCTTTGCTACTAGTGAGTTACATAATCTTAGGCAAATCACTTTCTATCTCCAGAGTCATAGTAGGTGATCTCTAAGGTCCTTTCCAATTTCTAACATTCTAAGATTCCATATATAGAGTTCTCATTGCCCCCAAGACCCAACTAGACACTAATTCCTGAAGAGCAAGAGCCATATTTCCATGTCACCAACCTGGCACCTGAAATAATATTTATCTTTTCTTTTCTCTCTTCCTTCCTTCAGTCCTTGCTTTCTACCTACCTACCTCTCTTTTTTCCACTTTTTTCTCCCATTTTTCTCTCCTTTTCTTCCTTTCCTTTCCCCCTTTCTTTTTTCTCTTTCTTTCTCTCTTTCTCTCTCTTTTTTCTTTCTTGTTCTTTCTTTCTTTCCTTTCTATGCCTCTTCTCTTAACAGACATTCAGTAAATGCTTCGAACAGATTGTCTAAAGACCGAACTTACATGGAGTTAAGCGGAGAAATAGGACCTTAACTCAAGAGGCTTTGATTGTAATGGCAGTATTTCATGAAGAGGCCTGTACAAAAGACTATTTGACACAAAAAGTTACAGAAATAGTGTGAATAATTGCATGCTACTTTGTACCTTTTTTATGTTTTGTCATGTGCAATTTTGTTTTGTGGTTATCTGTGCATCTGTTATTTTTCTCTACTAGATTATAATCTCCATGAAAGCAAGGAGCACATTTTATCTAAATTGTGTATCTTCCCTAAGCCCTAGCACCCACAGGAGGAATGTAACGAATACTTATTAAACTTAATTTAATTCCTAGGGTCTTTCATATCATCATATCTAGGTGGTCCACTTATATCTGACATTTTTTCACTTTATTGCATTTAACTCACTCTCTCTCTCTCATGACGAACCATTAAATCTGTTTTCCCCCACTCCTTCCACAAAGCTCTTTCTTTCCTTCAAACTTACTCAACTTTTCTCTCCAAAAAAAAAAAAAAGCTTACCAAACTCAGCTCCACTAGATTCCACCATAAAAATATCTTCTTTACCATTTGAATATGTGTCTGTAACACTTTCAATTCCATGATTACAGCCTTTTCTGAGTCTGCTTTGGTTGTTTTCACAGAGAAACCATTCTATATCTCTTAAAAAACCCCTGAAATTTAAAACAACTGAGAATTTATTAAGGCTTATTTAAAACGAACAGCTTTACTGGGTAAAGGGAGGTAGCCAAAGTATAAAACGTCGGCTCTGCCTTCAAGGACAGAAAGACATGACATAGAAGAACAGTGGATAGGGCAAGAAGACCTGAATTCAAATCCTGTCTCAAACATTTATTAGTTAGATGACCCTGGGCAAGTCACTTGGCTTCTGCCTGCCTTGGTTTCTTCATCTGTAAAATGAAGATAATATCACCTCTAGCTAAAAGTTGTTGTGAGGCTCAGATGAGAGATTCGTAAAGTGTTTCGCAAACCTTAAAGCAATATAAAAATAGTAGCTATAGTTATTGCAGGGAAATCATTGTGCAGTTTGTCCTTCATTCTTGAAGAGGACCATGACATCAGGAAGATGATGACATGACTTGCAAATGAATTGGATTCATGTGAGGGAAGGCTGTGCAAAGTCACCAGCCTCCCTTTCTCTTCTGGAGCTATTCGGGTCCAGTGACCAGATATGGATCAGCAGGTAGGAAAATCATGTCAAATGAATGATCTAGGTCTGGGACATAAAAATTATTATGGGCTGAGGTGGTCAGGAAGAAAGCTATTGAAGGGGTGGAGTTTGAATTGACCTTTGAAGGAAGAGTCACATTTGAAGGGGCAGAGAGATGAGAGAGAGGTGTCCCAGGTACTGGGAGCAGCGCGCAGAAAGAAGGGGTGGCAGCACGGTGCAAGGCAAGTGGACTTGTTTACAACAGGTTTACATAGGACAGCAATGTGAATGCTGATTGCAGAAGGAGGTTGGGGCTGGATCACCTTAAATGGTCTCAAAAGGTTTTAAAGTGTCAGGATTGGGGTCAGACATTATTTAGCAATGAATAGACAGCAACTGAAAGTTTGGGGGTCGGAATGTAGTACTTTTAAGAAGATTCATCTGGTAAGGATGTACAAGACAGGTTCAAAGGGAGAGAGACTTGTGACAAGGACACTGTTAGAGTGTACTACCCCTGAAGTGATTAAAGAAAAACAGAAATTTCAGAATACCTAGAAAGACAAAGCAAATTTTGTGTCATCTAACATTCTTGGTTTTTCTAGTGTTAAGTATCGTAATGACAGTGTCTTACTTTTAGGACCATAGAGCAGTTGAAGCTGGAGAGGATCATAGGTCATCAAGGAACTAAACTATTGCAGTGGGGTCAGATTGAAAATGAAGGGCTGGATCCAAAAGCCATCATATCAGCTTTTGTCTCCTTATATCGTCATGATCTTTCTGATGTATTCTGTGTCACCTGCTAGCTTGTAATACACTTCAAAGTCAATTCTGTGTCTCATAGCACATTGTAGATGGTCAATAATTGTCTGATGATGGCCCTGGTGATTATGATGTAATAATAATGAAAAAAGAACTGAAAAAGTGCTGGTGACTGATTAGATATGATGATGGATGGAAGGTGATACAAATGACTCAGGTTTCAAACCAGATGCTGTGAATACCATGAAAATCGAAAGGGGGAAAATGATGAGTTTCATCCTAGACCTAGTGAAGTTGGGTTGGTGGTAGAAAACTCAATGGGATGAATCCAACAGAAGGTTAGCAATGCTAGATCTCAGTAAATGGTCACTATCAGACGTAGCTATGAAGTCATCCCCACATACAGGTAGTCAGAGTTGTGGGAATGGATAAGGGGTCCAGTGCAAAAGGAGAGAAAAGCACAGCACTACACATTAAACTTTAGGGGAAGCCCAAGGAAGAGGAATATTAGTAAGGGGAAAAAGAAGAAATTCTAAGCTTGATTTAACTTTAAGGAAGCCTACAGAGATTAATTAAGAAATGTTAGTACAGTTAGCCAATTGTATTTTAATGTCAGTAGTCTGATTGAAGGGGAAGGCTTTCTCTTTTGAAGGAAGAAAATTAATCCCTACTGATGGGAAAAGGATCATCACAGGGAATTTGGGTTGGGGATATTTATGCACACATCAGTCCACAACAAAATTTAAGAATAGAAGCTTGTAATCCTTGAGTGTTCCCTGGAAAGAGTAATGTACAAAACTGTTTGTATAACAAATGAGGAACTCCACTGAAGGTCAAGGGTGACAGATGTGCTGGAGGCAGTTTATTATGTAAAAGTATTCAGGGAAAGTCAGGTATCAAGAATGACAGAAAATAGATAGACTACCTAAATAACAAAGTCCCCTTAGTCCAGCAAGCCACTGAATCAGGAGCTAGGGATTCAGATGGACAAGTCACGATTGGATTATTTCGACAAAGATGGCAAATGTAGGATGATTGATTTTGGCATTCATATGATCCATGCTCCTATCACGCTAAGCAATGACAATTTCAAATAGAATATTAATATGTGGCATAATCATAATAGACCCTTCTCTCTCACATCTTCATTTTTTTCCACCTTTTGTCATGCCATATGACCTAACAAGACAGTATCTCCATTATGCACAAAGAGAGAGTCCAACAAGATGGAACTAATTGGAAATCAAGAAGAAAACCCTAGGCCTTCTTTGATAAGTTATCAGCAAGTGGTTAAACTTTCCTATGGAAAAGGTCAGAAAAAAATGACCTATAAGGTTTTTCCACCCCAAACTATCTCCCAAGTGATGTTACTGGGCCAAGGAGCCACCTCAATTGACTTTTAAACCAAATAATATATTTAGGGAGAATTGTTTAACTCTCAACTTTAATAATTCCTGTGTGACCTAGGGAGAATGTTACAACCTCTTCAGGACTCATCTATAAAATAAGGAGGTTGGATTAAATGTACCCTGAAGTCCTTTCCAGCTCTGGATCTATGAGCCTTTGACCCTAAGTGCTATACTCTGGGACACAGATATCCACATATAAAGGAAGATTCTTTTCTTCTTCAGTCACCTATGTAAGGTATAACCTTTATTTATTACCTGAACTGCAGACAATGGATAAATAAAGGAAATAGTTTCAACTTGCAATAACACATTTTTACCTATCTTCCTTATTAAAGATTTAACTCTAGGGCAAAGATGTTCTTTGTACTCCTACTGTCCCTTCTCACAAAATCTCATTCAAGTTTAATAAATGCATAAATGCTAATACTTAGGTATCCAGAGCAGGTAAGATGGTTACCATGCCAGTGCTTTTCTAAAATGTACCTTGTTACTTGGTTACTTTTCACAGATCTCTACGAGAAGCCAGTTTCAAATTCTTTCCTGTTTGAAAGTCACCATTCTCCTGTCTATCCAAGTATTGCCCTGGCTTTTTGGTAGCCTCTCTCTGCACCTTGATCCAAGAGATGATTCTGCCTTCTTTCCTCAAACCATGTCCCTTCAAATTTCATTTCTTGTTGTCTCCCCATGTGACGCTCTTGCCACAGCTCAGGTAAAGTGCATTTTCCTTAGTTTCAATGGTTCTTATCCTACTTGGGGGATATGCTAATTTTAATCAATTAAATACCCATTTTCACTTCCAGACTTTACCCACTGGTTAAAAAACAAAACAAACCAAAAACTCATCACACAACTGGGAAATACATATTGGTGTGTAACATACACAACTTCCCAAATCATCTTGATAAGAAATGTGCCACATTCGGGGGGGGGGGAATGGCCTTATTTAGAGGGGGTCATAATTATCCAGTGTTCTCTAAGATTAATTGGTTCTGTCTGAAAAAGTAACTTAGATTGCAGTGGGTGAAATGATATACCGGCATTAATTCTTTATCCCAAATCTCCCTGGATCAAGGCCAGCGCTTAAGACAAAATGGCATTACTTGTCATTATCGCTGTATTGGTAATAGCTTTGTCTAAACACCCAGGTACAATACTGATAAGCATCTCCGTGGGTCCAACAGTAGAAAGATATCCCAGTTTCGATAATAAAGGTTCAGTTGCCAAAAGCTATTTGTGCTCAACTAAGTAAAGAAACTAAAATGTAATTTTGTCCTGAACTTGGGAGAGAATAGTGTTTTTAGCCGGTGACACGGCAGTGGAGCTATTTTCAAAGGATTATTACCGACAGGTATTAATAAGTCAAAACAGCTCAACTGTGGTGGAATGCAGAGAGGGTTGACTTTGGAAGCAGGAAAACCTGGGCTTGACTCTCACCTCAGAAGCTTACTAGTATGTGACCCTGGATAAGTTGTCATTAACTTTCGGTTTCTTCATCTGTTAAACTGGAACTACAACTCAAGCTACCTCAAAGGGTTGCTAAGAACACCAGGTGAAACAGTGTAAACCTTGGAAAGCTTGAAGTCCCATGAGCTATTATCAATTTCAGTTATAGAAGACTTCAATTACAGTCTGTTCAGCATGTACATTAACCAAATGGGAGAGTGAGCCATCTTTTACTTGAAACACCTAACTGAACCATACTTCAGTATATTTTGATTAAAAACCAACAGATCTGACGATAAATATCTAGGCCACTGAACCAAGAACACGACCATGGCACCATAAAAGCAATATAATCATTTAGCATCTCTAAAAAATAAATGCTCATATGGGATATAAACCTCTTAATTGGTAAGCCTTTATTTTTTTCTTTCTAGCTCTGATCTATGCTAAAATATTAGACTGTATTTAATCTATCAGAAGTTTGATTTCCTAGAACTCCAGTAACTAGAAAATCATTTCACAGAACAGGATTTCCTTATTTTTAAGAAGACACAAGGTGAATAAGTATGGTTTACCTCAGGCTGTAATCTGGCTTGTGATTTGCACAGGCACTATTTTTTTTTCTCCTTTCATTTTATTGTAGGATTGATTTGGTTGCTTAAGGATCCACCCAAGGACATTTAAAAAAAAAAGAAAGAAAGAAAATAGGTCTGTCTGAAGGTCTTCACTTGAAGATGAAAGAAACTGCTTTTCTTAAACAAAATTTCACAAATGTTTCCCATGAATCCTTTGGCATTTTCCCTTTATTTCTTCACAAGGAAGTATTTCCTGCCAAAAAAGGGAAACACCAGGACTGTTGACATTTGTGGCACGTGGTGACTGATTGGGCTCCCTCCCACTAGTGATGCTTTGCGATTTTAGGAGCAAACTACTGACCTATGATTGATACTGAATCTTCAGAAGAAATGGGTGTCTGAGATTCGTTTGTTGTTTGTTTATTTTTTGCATATTTCTATACCTCAGTCAATCTGGGATCTCATAGTAGTAAGTACTCCATAAAATACAGTGGTGCAAATCTGCTCCTAGTCTATCCACACTTCCTCATGCTAGGTAACTCTCCCCCTTCTCTCTTCACAGTAGGGACTGGCTCTACAATTCTTGACAATCTTGAGCTATCAATAAGTACATTCAAGTTACCCAAGAGTCATGTACCCCTTTTAGTACATGATAATAGTTAGCAAGCATTTCCATAGCTCTTTGAGGTTTGTAAAGCACTACAGATATTACCTCATCTGATCCTCCCAATAAACTTGGAGGATAGGTGCTATTAATATTCCTATTTTACAGAGGAAGACGCTGAGACAGACAGAGGTCAAGTGCCTTGTCCTGGGTGACGTAGCTAGCAAATATGTTGGACTGGAATTGAAGTTAGGTCTTCCTAACCCTAGGTCCAGTGCTCTATTCATTGTACTACTTAAATGCCTACTTATATGACCAACCAACCCACTTTTTCAGCCATATATCTTTCCAATGAGATCCTTTATGCTGGTTTTCTTATACATACTCTTCTTAATAATATATCACAATCTAATATTGCCCATCAAGTGTCTCATCTTTACTCTCAGTGGTCTTTAACCTCAATAAGTCAGAAATTGTAGCATCATATTATTCATATATCATTTAAAATATCCTTGTTGAGAAGATGGAAGCCTTCACCATGTGTAGGGAATTCCCGTTTTTTTAGACTATGAAACTAGTGAGTGAACAAATAGAAGGTCATTAAACAAAGTTATCTCTGTTGTCATCTCTTTCAAGGAACATAACATGATTTCGAAATATCTGTGGGCATCTACCTTGTCAGAACACAGGCTAGAGAATAATATGTAGCTTTAGCAACTCAAAGGCTGCTTTACAGGCAGCAAAAACTAAGCACAATGAGCTTTTGCATTCTCTACATATGTTAGCCAACTCTGTGATGGTAAAGACATAATCTTGTATCATTTACAAAACCTTGGTCCTTTATAATATCTTCAATAAGCATATCTTGCATATTCATAAAAATTTCATAGAGAAAGGACACATATGGGTTGGTAGTTACAGATATTTTCTTAATTGCATTTTTTAATAATAATAAGGCCCCATTATTTTTTTCAAACACTTGGTTGCATTCTTTCCTCCAGATATACAAAGAAACAAAACTTCAGTGTTCTACAAATAATGTCACCTCCAGCAGTGATGCCCATACTGGACGCTTGGTGTAGGTTGGCCGCTCCTCCCATTTTATCATTTCCACTTTGAGCCACAGTCAGGAGCTCCTCGGCTAAAGTCCAAGTGGAATGATTCCAATGCTATTGATGAAGAAAATAATCTGTGTTAGACACCTTTAAAAACCTTTTTTCTGCTTTTCATCTATTCATTTTTCTCATTCCAATTTCATCCCTACATAGCATTGGAATGCTTTGGCTAAATTCTGTATCTTTTACCAGTTTTCCTGTTTTCTATTTTTAACTCCATCAAAGCTTTCTATTTTATGAGGCAATGCTGTTAATGGCCTTTATCAATCTTCCTCTGTAAAATTTTTTCAACCAGTTCATACTGTAAATCAGCATATTCTTTGCTGCCATATTTCTCTGCTGGGCAAACAGATCAAGTGTTTTCTATCTCATTTGGTTCCTAGACTCTATTAATCTTCTCTTTATGGCAAATGATTTATGTCAGTTAAATTTTCTTAGGAAATGGGTATAATCAGAGATAATGTCTATTTTTATCTATTTCTCACTTTTTTTTGCATTAACATTGTGTTTAAATAAGACAGGTTTATTTGCACATATGCATTTAATTGATTTATCACAAAACCCTCTTTTTTCTGTGATCTAAAAACCTGTCCAAATCCTCAATTCTGAATAAAACCTTGAAACTTGTTAATGACCTAAACCCTGTTCTAAAGAGAGTATCTTTATAGAATGGTGACTCAATATAATTATAGATACTCCCATTTTTTTCTCAGATGCCAGAAATGTCATGGAAGATGATTCAGGACTTAGACGAGAATCCAACCCCGTAAAGCCATGTGAAACATCGTGGTGCTTTTTCCATCTTTCTTCCTTTGTCCTAAACTTCAGGGTAAGAATGAAGCCTCACTTTCCATTGTAATGTTCCATAGCACCTTAGCTGATAAATTAAGTTAAAATGGAAAGACTTTCAATTGCAGAGGTCCACTTAACTCAATGATGCTTAAAATGCATTCATTACTTTTAAAAATGTGTCAATGTAGAAGGCTAGTACAAGGTTATTTATTTCCTTCTCAGTATTCAAGTAAGGTGAGACTAGATGGATGGTGGTGCCCAGGGCATGGCACTACATTTCCTACTAGAAAAGCCTCCTCTGTATGCATAGAAAGCAAAATCTCATAGTATAACACATGATCTAATCAATTATGCTATTTTTTTCTATATAGCCCTGAGAGTTAGCATGGCACAGTGAAAGGATGGTCTCAGAGTCTGGAACAGATGAGTTCAAGTTCTACCTTGAATATACACTGGCTGTGTAATGTAGGTAAATCACTTAAACTTCAAGCAACCCTCTGAAAACAATACAAACGTAAGTTATTTAGGGTATTTATAATCGTCAAAATGACTTATTCACTGAGTCATTCTTAAAAAAATATTGCTGTTACTGTATACAATGTTCTCTCGGTTCTCATTTCAGTCTTCATTATAATATGCAGGTCCTTCCATGTTTTCCTAAAATCACTGAGGTCATCATTTCTTAAAACACAGTAGTATTCCATCACAATCATATATCACATCTTGTTCAGCTATTTCCCAACTGAAAAGGTTCTTATCTGGGATATAAGGAGTTTTCTTATTGTTATTGTGGCTCAGTAGTGTCCATTCCTCATGACCCCATTTGGGTAAAGATACTGAAATGGTTTGCCATTTCCTTCTCTAGCTCATTTTACAAATGAGGAAACTGAGGCAAACAGGGTTAAGTGACATGCCCACGGTCACACAGCTAGCTAATAAGTGTCTGAGGTGGGATTAGAACTCAGGAAAAATGAGTATTTCTAACTCCACGCATGGTGCTCTATTCACTGTGCCACCTAGCTGCCCTGGTTAAATACCTTCAGGCAACCCTCTAAAAACAGTATGTGGCAGAAAAGGTTCTTACCTTGTGATCTAAGGTATAGGGAGTTTCCTCTTTAGGGGGATCTTTCTACCAATTAAATTAAAAGTCCAGCATAAAAATCTATAAAACCCATCCACATATTGATTTTGTTTCCAGGTCCTAAGCACAAATTTTGCCATGTGAAAAATAACCAAACCAAGCTTGTGTTGGTAAATGGGTAAAACCAGCTCACCCTTCCCTCCACAAAAAGACACCATTTTATGGTTAATCTGCATTATTAACATTTTATCCATAACTTTAAGTCAACAAAATAGTCATCCAAGTTCTGGCTTACAGAATTTACTGACACTATAAGTATACCTGCTCAACTAAAAATTTAACAATAGACCCTAGCACCTACTTTGATCTGGCTCCTGGATATCCATGAACTAAATCCTACAAATGCTTTCTAGAAAGTTTTTGGCATATTAGGAAAGCAGCATGCCAGAGAATTAACAACCCTGGTCTTGGATTCAGAAGTCTTTGGTTCAAGGCCTAGTTCCATAGCACCAAAGGAATATCACCTCTCTGAATCTGCTTCATCATATGAAAAATAGAAATGACATCTTCCCTGCCTGCTTTATAAAGTTGTACCTTGTCATTGTCAAGTGTCATATAAATGTGAAATAGTATCACTTTACAAAGTCAGGCTCTTTTTATTACTGACTTCCTTTAAGTGTACCTGTAATATGGAGAATTATTTTCTAAGGAGTAAGATTGCTTAACAAATAGTGCAGTCACGAAAAGAGAACAATTCAACCCAAATGGATAACAAAAAGGCCAGATTTATTTTAAAAACTGGAATGATTTTGTAAATTAAATTAAATGTAAAAACTACGAATTTATCCTTTGTTAACTAACACTTTGTGATTGCCCAAGAAAAATGGATGTCATAAGACTCATGTCTCTCTTACCTGGTCTCCTTCAATCATTAACCTCTCCAGACAGGGGAGTTGTCTTAAAATTTGCTTCCTGTCTTCCTAGGAAAAATTCCATTAAAATATTACATTAGTCTGCTGCACCTGTTTCAGTTTTCTGTTTACATGTACACTATAAATCGCAAACAGGATTAAATATCACTTTTACTTCTAGTTGCACATACAGGATATTTAACACATGCTTATTTGATAGCTTAAAATAGCACCTTTCACAGTGTAATAATAGGTGAAAAGTGTTCAAGTTTACATGAAACCCTGACTTCAATCAATATTTCCAGCTTGGAAACCTATGCCTATGAGAGAGAGAAGATAGGAATGGAGGCCTAGGAACTTGTTGATTAATCAATTCATTGCATTTCAAAATAGAAGGTCCCTATTTCATGCCTCTGAGTTTCAGCTGGCACAAAAACCTCTACTTTCGTTATGATTCTTGCTTCAGGAAAGCATTTCTTTGTTGAAAATGATGTGGCTTTTCTTATTTATATTTTCCTTGTGATCATGAAGTGAATGAACTAAACAGTGCTTTGCAATGGCAAACCTAAAAGCTGAGATTTTAAGGAAGTGGAAGAAGGCCAGTGTGTCCTGGAGGCAACTAGAATAGATGTTACTTTCTTGCGTTAAGGGGTATTCATTAATTATTTTCATGGAACTGAAATACCACCCTTAAAAAAAGGTTATTGCCCTTTGTAAAAAAAGGGCAAAAAGGGTTTGTAATTATTCCATTTGCTAAGTGTTCTTCCCATTGAATATTAACCATATTCAGTCTTTGGATGAAATATCAGTGAAATATCTTCACTGAAAAAAGAGAGAGCTAAGGCAGTCATCACAAAACCTCATTTTGTTTCAGGCATGTCCACAGATTGTTTCAAGTGAAAATATTTGTGAATGCTTTATTCAGGTAGAAGCCCCAGTTCTCCACTTCCCTGTGTGTATGTACTAATGGACTTCAGTCGGTATGATCAAAAAAACATCATAGCTGATTTGCAATGGGCTTTCCTGGAATTTTGCTAACTGAAGGCAGGCGCTGCACATTTCTGAAGGGGTGTTTTGGCAGCCAATTTATACAGCATAATATGTGCAAGCACACCACCAGCATTGCTCCCTTGTAGTTTCAACTTGTAGGCCTACAAGAGAGATGTAACATTCCAGGCATGCCATCAGGAATCAAATAAGGAGGCAGATGGAAAAGGAACACGTCAAAGGTGAAGCATGTTTTCAATCAACCCCTGTAGAGGATTCACTTTGGAATGTGCTCATTGTGCAAAACCCATGGGCCACAAGATTCCCATGGACAATTTTTATGACCTTTCTGCAGTGAAAACCCCTATGAAATGACAAGTTGTACACATCTAAGGACAACTTCAACCACCCATTTTTTACCTGATCTCCTATGTCTAATTGAAGCGGTGTGGTATGGAAGAATGGTAAATAGAAAGAAACCAAGGGTACAACTGTATTCTGATTCAGATATCTCTCTATGCTACTGATTTGTCTTTCTTTTGATATATAAAGATTGAATTGGTAATGCAGAGGGACAATTTTGGCCCTATTTGTTGAAAAAGAATCATGTTTTTCATGACTTCTGGGGAAGGGAGGGTAAAATATATTTATCATTCTGTGGCAAAATGTAGAGGAAATAGAGTGATCTTGTCTTAAGATTTTATAGTCCCATTAAAAATATCTCCTTTCTCATAAACACACACACACACACACACACACACACACACACACACACACACAAAATTCTACTTCCAATTCCACAGGGCATCATGCAAAGCCATTTTTTTTTCAATACTTTTTCAAATATTTATGTAGGTGACTTTTTTTAAAACATCACCATAGTCTCCTCTCTCTTCCTGAGAGCAGCTTTATTCAATGTTTAAATCTGCCCCTATATAAAGTTGGGTCTATAAAAACAAAATAAAATTCTGAAATATCTAAATGCCAAGAAATTCAATCAATACAAACATCCAACTTTACCTAATTCTGTATATTTAATAGAAAAAAATCATTCATCACAATCTTTTTTCTAATTCCTCGAACTTTTCCATTCAGTTTAACGGGTAAACATTCCCAAAATTAAGATGAACAGCAACGCTAACATAGACATTAGTAAATTCCTAGCCACACCAGAGGAAAGGGGCAACCCCCAGCAATTTACTCAAACCACAGATTCAGGGGAACCTAGCCAACAGTTGTGGGATGTTTGAAGAAAATCTTCCAATGGAGAGTTACTGGGATTCTTCTCTTTACTTTAGACAATTGGTCACGGTCCATCAAGATTAGATTAGATGAGTTCAGAACTGGTCAGATGGCTAGTTCTGACTCCCTCTTACCCTTAGGATAAAATATAAACTCCTCTGGCATTTAAAGTATTAAAACCTGGCTCAAACTACTCATTCCAGATTAATTTCATATTGCTCCCCCCTTAAACTCTACATTCTATCATAATTGACCCACCTGTCGTTGTCTATACACAACATTCCATCTCCTGAATACATTCCCTTACTGTTCCTTGTGCTTGGAATGTTCTTTTACCTAATCTCCACCTCTTAAAAAATCCTTTTCCCTTTCAAAGTTTAGCTAAAATGCCACCTGTATCGTGAGGCTTTTCTTGATTTCTCACAGTTGTTCCCTCTCAAAATCACATTGCCTTTATTTTGTATAAATACTGTGCTTATTTATGAGCAGTCTCCCACCCAAAAATGTAAGGCCACTGTTTGATTTGTCTTTATATGGAATATCCTGATTTCACTTTTTGTCTGTTTGTTTTGTGAGGCAATTAGGGTTAAGCAACTTGCCCAAAGTCAGACAGCTAGTAAGAGTCAGGTGAGGCCACATTTGAACTTATGTCCTCCTGACTCAGGGCCAGTGCTTTATCCATGGCATCACCTAGATGTCCCATGTTTTCACTTATATCAAAGCTAACTCAGTACTTCAAACACAGGAGCTACCTAAAAATTGATTGCTGAATTGAATTCATCCATTTGTTTTTTCCTTTGCAGATAAAAGTATAATAAACATTTTTGAGTGTGGATTTGTCACATTTGTCACATATGTTATTTTGGAATTTGACTTAATCAGTCCAATGTCAAGAGACAGTATACTCTGGAGAACCTCACTGTAGAGAACATTTCTCCATTTTGACCACAAAAAAGGAGACTGATCATAAAATTAGAGGAGAGCAAATTACTCAATTTTCAGAAACAAAGAAGAAAATGGAATCTGCCGACGAGAGAGTAGGGGCAGCTAGATGGCACTAGGGATGGGGTGCTGGGACTGGAGTCAGGAAGACTCATCTTCTTGAGTTCAAATCTGGCCTCTGTGACCCTGGGCAAGACATTTAATTCTATTTGCCTTAGTTTCCTTGTCTGCAAAATGAGCTGGAGAAGGAAATGGCAAACCACTCCAGTATCTTTGTCAAGAAAACCCCAAACGGAGTCATGAAGAGTTGGATACAAAATTGAAAATGACTGAACAACCACAACAACGACAGGAGACTGGTGAGTTTGACTTTAAATCATAACAACCTTCCAAAATAGATTATTATAGAGTACTTAGTAAGCATCTAGAAAAGGAAGTTGTAATCTCAAACTATCTTCATGGCTTCATTAGCAATGGATCATGACCGTTATACTTATTTCCTTTTTAACAGGGTTACTAAACTTGTAAAATCAGGATTATCAGTTCATATATGTTTTGCCATATTTTTTAAAACCATTCCATTTTTTTCTAAAACCATCATTTTTAATAACACAGTATCCCATCAGAATCATATGTTGTAGTTTGTTAAGCCATTCTCTAATAAGGATCTCCTCAAATTCCAATCCTTTGCCACCACAAAGAGCTGCTATAAATATTTTTGTACACATAGGCCCTTTTTCTTTGATATCATTGGGGTACAGATCAAGCAGTGGTATTACTAGGTCAAATGGCGGGGCATAGTTCCAAATTGCTCTACAGAATGGTTGGACTGGTTCACAACTCTAGCAACAGTTTGTTAATAGAACTATTTTTCCTCATTCCCACTAGCATTTGTCATTTCTGGTAGGTGTAAAGTGGTATCTCAGAGTTGTTTTAATATGAATTTCTCTAATCAATAGTGATTTAAAGCATTTTTATATGACTACAGATACCTTTAATTTCTTCTGAAAACTGATTAATTGGGTAATAGCTCTTATTTTTATACCTTTCACTCAGTTCCCTATGTATTTGAGAGATGAGACTTTTTAAGAGAAACTTGCCATAAAAATTAATAGTTTTATGTCATTGTCTGCTTTTTAGCAAATTGCAGTTTCTTTATCTTTTTTTAGTCTATTTTTGCTTTTACTTTATCTAAGATCATGATAGTTACCCCTGCCTCGTTTACTTCAACTGAAGCATAATACATTCTACTCTATTACTTAATTGTAACTCCATTAGTATCTGTTTCAAGTGTGTTTCTTGTAAACAACATATTGTTGGATTCTGCTATCCACTTCTATTTTATGAGTGAACTCATCCCATTCACATTCAGCTATGATTACTGTGTATTTCCATCCAATCTATTTTCTTTTGTTTTCCATTTTTCCATTCTATTTTCTTTTGTTTTTCCTTCTCTGTCTCTATCCTATCCCTCCTCAAATATTTGTTTTGCTTTTGCTTAGTACCTCCTCCAATCCATCCTTCCCCCTATCTTTACATTCCTCACATATCCTCACATCTCTCACATATTCTCACATTCCTACACATATGTGTATTTCCCTCCGTTCTATTTTGTTTTTCTCCTTCTCCTTCTCCTTCTCTGTCTCTCTCTGTCTCCGTCTCTATCTCTCTGTCTCTCTGTCTCTCTCTCTCTCTCTCTCTCTCTCTCTCTCTCTCTCTCTCTCTCTCTCTCTCTCCTCTATCCCTCCTCAAAAACCAGTTTTACTATTGATTAGTACCTGCCTCAATCCATCCCCTTATCATTACATTCCTCACATATCCCTTCCCCCCTTCCCCTCCCATTACACTTTTGGGCAAAATAGATTTCTATAACCAGTTGAATGTATAGAGAGATAAATAGATATAGATACAGATATATACATATAGAAAGATAAAGATATATATCCTTATATAGATAGTCTTACCTCATTAAACTAGTTCCAATGAGAGTGAGGTTCAAGCATTACCCACCTCCCCATCCTCATTTTCTCCTCCACTATAAAAGTTCTTCTTTGCGCACTGATCTGAAACTGTGATTAGGGTCCCTTCTCCCCTGTGGCTGCAAGTGCTAGTGTTCCTCTTAGCCCTGGACCCACAATCCAGTACTGTGTATGAGCAATGCAATATGGTCCAGTACCAACAAAGGGTCCCCCTGCTATTTCCTTCTGACCAGTTGTCCAACCTCCTTAACATCTCTGGGCTGCTGCTGCCCCTATCTCAGATACCAAGGCCTCCTGCTGCTGTTGCTATCCCATATGTTGCACGTCAGGCTAGTGCTAGGTCACCTCAGTGTCACAGATCACTCCTCCCAACCTCCTAAGTTGTCTTGGACTAGAAAAATGCCTTGCCCTGACCTTGTGTTGTCTCTGACACTCCAGAATTCAATTTGAGGCATTATTTTAAAATTGTTTGGAGGGAAATGTAGAGAGAGTTCAGCTGAGTTGTTGCCTCTTCTCTGCCATCTTGACTCTGACCCATCCAAAAGCATCTAACAAGTCCAGAACATTGGAAACCTCAAAACTGAGTATATGAAAATTTCACAGGGATAAATACTGAGTATTTAACTTAGATTTAAAAAATATATTTCACAAGTATAAGATGGAGGAAGGATGATTAAATAGCCCTTGGTTTGAAGATCTGAAGATTTAGGTAGACTAAAAGCTCAATAGGAATCAAGAGTGTGATATGGTAGTCAAAAAAGGTAATACACTCTTGAGTTACTTTGAGAGAGGCATAGCCTCCAGAAAAAAAGAACTGATAGTATAATGTATTCTGAACTGGTCAGACCACATCTAGAGTATTGTGTTCAGTTCATGGTGCCACATGTTAGAAAGAATATTGATAAGTTGGAGGGCAACCAGGATGGTGAAAGGACTTGAGTCTGTCAGGTAAAGAAATTAACCTAAAAAAAGAGAATGATCAAATGAAACAAAGCCATGTTCAAATATTTAACTCTGTTTAGCTCTAAGAAGTAAACTAGGAACAATCGGTGAAAATTCAAAGAAGAAAATCTGAATGTGCTCTATATGTGTGTGTGTGTGTGTGTGTGTGTGTGTGTGTGTGTATAAAACATTCTTAACACTTAGCATTGTCCAATGAGCTTTTTTGGAAGGTAATAGTCTCCTTCCAATTATAGTTCTTTGAGAAAATGCTGGATTTATTCTGCGAGGACTTCAACGAAGGATCTTTTTTAGATATGAATTGGCCTAGGTAGCTGCTGAGCTCCCTTGGACCTCTAAAAACCTGTGATGATGGAACTCTTCTTCCATCTTTCATAACAGTGACAAATACCTTTGATAAACATATATCATCTTATTTTAGAAATTTCTTGAGACTCAGCAATACCAGTACTAGATTTCTACACCAAAAAAAATCAAAGAAAAAAAAAGGATAGATGTATACAAAAATATTTATAGCAGCACTTTTTTTGTGGTGGCAAAGAGTTGAAAATTGAGGTGATATCCATCAGTTGAGGAATGGCTGAACAAGTTGTGGTATAGGATTGTAATGGAATGCTATGAGAAATAATGAAGGGTATCGTTTCAGGAAAACCTGTGCAGACTTGCCTGAACTGAGGCAAAGCAAAGTGAACGGAATCAGGAGACCATTGTACACAGTAGCAACAATATTGTAATTATGATTAACTGTGAAAGACTTGATCAATACAATGGTCTAAGACAACCCCAAAGGATCCATGATGAAAAATGCTATCTACTTCCGGGGAGAGAACTGGTGAATTCTGAGTACAAACTGAAGAACACTTTTGTACTTTTACAATTTTTCCTGACTTTTTCCCTGCTTTGTAACACAATTAATATGAATATATGTGTTTCATGACTTTATATGTTTAATTCATAGCATAGTGTTTGCTTTCTCAATGGGGAGGGGAGGGGAAGAAGAAGAGAAATTGAAATTTGATTTTTCAGCCAAAGAAAAACAAAGTTTATTAAAGATTAAACTAAATTTTAAAAACAAATAAATTTAAATTTAAAAAATAAATCTCTTGGGATTAATAGCAATCAGTGGAACATAAAAGACATCTTACCTTTTCCAAGAAGTCTTTTATGTGAGCTGATCCAACCATTCTGGAGAGCAGTTTGGAACTATGCCCAAAGAGCTACAAAAATGTGCAGACCCTTTGACCCAGCAATACCGCTTCTAGGACTGTATCCCCAAGAGATCAGAAAAATGGGAAAGGGTCCCACATGTACAAAAATATTTATAGCAGCACTTTTTGTGATGGCCCAAAACTGGAAATCAAGGGGATGCCCATCAATTGGGTAATGGCTGAATAAATTATGGTATATGAATGTAATGGAACACTATTGTGCTGTAAGAAATGATGAACAGGAAGACTTCAGAGAAGCCTGGAAAGACATATATGAACTGATGCTGAGCGAAAGGAACAGAACCAAGAGAACTTTATACACAGCAACAATCACAGTGCGCAAGGATTTTTTTTCTGGTAGACTTAGAACTATATATCAATGCAAGGACTGAAAAAATTCCTAATGGTCTCTTAAGGCAAAATGCCTTCCAGAGAAAGAACTATGGAATTCAATCACAGAATGTAGCAGATGATTTTCTTTTGTATTATGTTTTGGTTTGTTTTATGATTTCTGCCATTCATTTTCATTCTTCTATGCAACATGACTAAGGTGAAAATGTATTTAATAGAAATCTATGTGTAGAACCTATATAAAATTGTATACTGTCTCAGAGAGGGAGGGGGGAGGGGGAAAGGAGGGGGAGGCGGAAAAGTCTAATTTATATGGAAGTGATTGTAGAACACTAAAAACAAATAAAATAATAAAAAAATTTTAAAAAGACATCTTATATGTTCTTATATATTTAAGGGACAAGTTTAAATATGCACAACTATTATCTAGAAGCTTCCATTAGTAGATAGCTCTGCATAGCTTCAACATCCACAGTCATAGGTGTGGCTAGCAGCAGATGTGGAAAGAGAAACCAGAACTGTAAGAAGGAAGAATGGCTGGTATGTCATATGAACATTGAGAACTTTTGATTCTATCCTGCCATATTGTTTTAATTATTGATACTACCCCCCAACCCCCATCACCCACTGCCTGTCATACTTGAGATGTGGTAACACTAACTGCTCTTCTATACCACATGGGCTTAAAAGAAATGTAATTTTCTAGGACAAAAAGGGAAGGTTTTAGTTAGGAAAAGAAATGACACCCACCTTACCAAAGGCAAACAACAAAATTTTCCATAATCCTTAAAAAATATCTGCACTAACACTTCAGCCTGCCCTGCTGTTCTGAGACTAGCCCTCTACAGACAGGCATGCATGTGGAGGGAGGAGTCGCTTGGGGAATATTTGTCAGGATACTTTTCCAGCATTTACTTTGTATTGTATTTAATATAAATTGTTCTTGTTTTCCCTATGACTTCAGGTTGTATGGTAAATTCTGACAGGTCTAAGAATGGAAAGATTCATTTTTTTCTGAAGCATTTTTGTGAGGAGAAAGAGCAGAAAACCAGGAAGATTCTGAATCTGTAAGTCTGGAGTTCTGTTATATGTACACAGGAGATATCTTATTAGAGAGATTTAAAGCAGCATTTTTCTCTACTGAATTCAATATTTTTTATATAGTAAGGAAACAATAAACTGGGAATGTGTATTCTCAAAAACTTCCTGTCAATTGTGTGACTTTTTAAAAACTGGTTTGCTATAGAATATAATTTGTATAAGCCTTCCTAAGTTCATTAAGGATGTCCTCAATAAATCTTTAGATTATTCTCATAAAACTTAGAATGAAAAGTAAGTATATGAAATTGTAAGCTATATTACCTGTCATCTTTTTAGGTAAATAAGGATTCTTCCCAAGCCCTTAGTATTCTCTATTGTTTCATGTTTTTGGATGATTAATGCTTCCATATTCCCAAAACTCTATTGCCTACTGCTTGGACTTCCACTGAATATATTGGTTCTCATTCAGATATTCTTTTCATCTTTGTTTTCTTTAAAACCATTTCTACTTCTTCTTAGAGCATACTGAGGATGAAGATTTTAGAGTCCAAATGTAGTGTCTCTATTTACTTTTATGTGTTGCTCTCCTTCTAATTTCACTTATAAATTTCCTTAGAAGGACTGTTCTTCATTAATTCAACAAGTATTTATTTAGCACCTAACTTGTCAGATACTATCCTTGGTGCTGAAAATATAAACAGAAAAACAAACTCATCTTTGTTCTAGCTTGTATTCAATTAGACTGTTTAGTTAGGTATCTTACCAACCACTATTCTTATTTGTTTTTTTCTCTACTATTTTTGCTATTTTAGTAGGTGATACTACCCATAATCTTCCACCATGGCTCTCTGTGAGATCTTGCAAACAAATTTATATTCTTAACCAACGCAGACCTTGACTTCCATATCCCTTCCCTCTGCAGGGCTTTCAAATATTTGCTGACTAAAGCAGGCGCTAAGGCTCTTTTGATTTCCTTGTTGTAGTGATCGATTTACACTAAACTTCCTTATGAAATAGTAATAATCTTTGTTCATGTATGTACTGAAGGCTATTTTGTATTTTTCCTTGGTTCACAGATTTCTAGGGCCAAAGAATATGCCTTTAAGTAGCCAGACTACTGGTGATAAACCACAAGAAACTCAGTTATAGTCGTCCTCAAAAAGTCGACAGTGTCTGGTCAGGACCATATTTATAAAATTTGTAGAATGGTAAAATCTACCATAATTCATACTGTTCTGATATAACCTTCTTCAAGAACCTAGACTCTTCTCCATGTCATGGTGATCCATCAGAGTAGACTTTGTAGAAGTATTTTATCACAGAGGTCATAATTTAAATCATTTTGTCCATGTTCTATTTCTTCTTGTTCTTCATGATATTTAATGTCATTTTCTACACTGAAGTAAATACCATTGCTATCTTTTTCTATTTCCAAACTAGAAAGCATTACTGAGGATAGGAATGAGCTCAGAGAGGTAAGTGAACTGTGGACAAAAAGGCATATCATATTTAGAAATTTATATTCACCACAATCATAATATGGGAAATGAACAATGCTGATTTAATTCCAAATCAGATAATATCTGTAAAGTGCTAAGGATAGTGGCTAGCACATAGTAGTTGGTTAATAAAAGCTTATTCCATTCCCCTTCCATTGGTTCTGTGTTGGAACACAGAGCTAATGGTCCTCAGGTGATGACATTACATTCTCTCAGGTTCTGTTGCTCTGTTGGAGTAATTTTCTTGTTTTACTAGTTAAAAAATAAAAAAGGATATTGGGAGCATGATTATTGGGCAACAGAATTGGTATTAAAATACATAACATGTTAAAAAGAAAAAATTATATCCTAAAAGAATACATATTCATAGTCTTCATTTTTTATACACACAACCCAAGAATGAGATTCTGGCTGCAGAAAAATGTAAATCCTGTGATCTCTTCCATTCAAATAGTTTGGCATAAACCTGATAGATGGTTAAATCAGTGATGTAATAAAACCTGAACTCCCTCCAAAAATGGTCAACCTCATCTATGTATTAAAAATAATCAGTCTACAATTGAATAAGTAGCATGATAATCGTATTTTGACCAAAGTTTTCGAAGGTCATCTAAAACAAAATCTATCATGGTTTCTAAGCTTCTAAGGGGGACAGTCGAGAGAAAAATGGATTTGGAATCAGGAAAACATAAGTTCCAATTCAGGCTTTAACACCTCTGAAACTCAACTAGCCAAGTGACCATACATAACATCCCATGAGTTCCCTGAGCCCCAGATAATTTTTTAATACTTTAAGTTATGAATAACTTATGTTCACTGTTGTATTGACCATGTACAGATCGGCATGAAGGAAGACTATAGATTAAAAGTGTTAACTTTCATCAATAACAAAAAACCTTCACATGACCCCAGCTTTGCTTAAAAGACTTTCTGAGAAACACAGTTCCACTAATTGTTGAAATTTTTCCCCTTAGGTCAAGCCTAAATGTGCATATTTTCCGTTTTCATCCATTGTCCCTACTTATGCCCTTTGGGGTTAGTTAAACAAAACAGGTTCACATGATAGCCCCTCAAATATTGAACTGAAAACAGTTATCATCCCTTTACTCCCCACCCCATAAACTCCCAAATCTTCTCCTCTCTAATGCAAACATGTTCTCTCAAATGATCTTCCTTTGGCATGATCTCAAAATCTTTCACAATCCTAGCTGCTCTTCTCAAGAAGCTCTCCAGTTTAATCAATATGCATCCTAAAATCTGCTTCCCAGGACCCAACATAACATTCCAGATGTACCACAGCAGACTATCATGAGCTAGGAATATCATTTCCCTAGTCTGGGACACTTTGCCTCTCAATGTGGTTTATGATCATATTAGCATTCTTGACCATTGTATCACACTATCGACATATATTGGGCTTGTGATCCATTGCAATCTCTGAATCTTTTTCAATAGTACATTCCAACTCTAACATTCTATGCTACCATGCTGTTTTTGCTGTATTGAGACAGGATCTTTCTGGTTGGAAAATAATTGAGCACTGCATTTATGCATTCAGGCCCCAGGAATTCCTTCAGATCCCATGTGAATTTTGTTCAACAGAAAAGTTGTGCTCCTACACCAAAAAATCAAGAGTAAATGTAACAAAATTATAAAAGATTAAACAGGATACAAGCAAAGAGAAATAAGAGGATATCCCCAAACTACCCTTTCTTAGAGGAAGGAGGTACATAAGTGTTGCACATTACTCATGTTTCTGGAATTTCTGAATGTATCATTCAGTTGTGCCCACTTTTTGTTTTTTGCTTAAAAAAGACTTTTTTTTATGAGATGGATCTCTGGAAAGGCGAGAGGAAAAGATACCCAGGATAACTATAGTAATGTGAGAAAGAGAAAACATCAATAACCTTTTTAGAGAACAATTTTAAAAAGAAAAGTTATTCCCCAGGAATTCTAAAACAAAATAATGAACTTGTCTGTTTTTAGTATCTCAAATATATTTCAGTTTTTAATCTTAAACATATCTTAATTCTTTCCTATATCTTGCATTTGTTTCAGTCAACAACTTAGAAAGTCACATTCTGGCAAACAAAGATTCTTTTTGCATCACTGAAGGAGCCAATTGTTGTGGGAAAAAGTATTAGATTGGGAATTGAAGGACTGGGATTCAGATTTAGACTGCACTCCTTGCGCCTGTGGAGCATTTAGTACCTCTCTGAATATGAATATCCTTAATCGTAAAATGGTGCAATTGGACTAGAGCATCTCTGAATCTAGTTCTAAATCTATAGTACTCAAGCATTTCTATTCCACTTCCAAGATTTGTATCCTTTCCATTGAATGTTACAAAAATAACCATATTGCAATAGAGTATCTCTTAAATGTCCAAAGAGTAAATGTTCTAATTTTTTATATCCCAATGGTCCTCTACCCAAATCTCTCTATTTGAAAGTTAACAGAGACACAACAAGTTTTACAAATTGTAACTCATATTAATATAGTGGTCCAAGGTATACAAAACATATTTCTCACAACATCCCAAGAAGGTAAAGTTTTGTGGTTGTTTTCTATTTTGTTCTTTGACCCAGACCTGTGACTTTAACATTGTAAAGAAGGAACCCTCTCTCACTATGGTAACTTTCATCAACCAGCGAAGACCAGCAACTCATCTCTAATTTAGAAACATAGAGAATTGCCATAAGGCACTAAAAAGTACAGTGACTTGCCAATGGTCACACAGTGAGTATGCACCGGAATCAGAATTTACATTTGTGTTTGTCTCACTACAAGCCTGATGCCTCAGCTCCAAATGAGTTTTCTGAGTCCATCTGGGACAGTGAAAAGAAACCAACTCTGAAGTCATAGGACCTGGGTTCAAATCTCAACCTTGAGGTGAAGTACTATAATTAACTTGGTGAAACTCATAACCTCCTTGGGTTTCAGTTTCTCATTTTTAAATTGAAGAAGTAGGTAATAACTATTATTAGTATTCCCTTATTAATCACGAGGAGACAAGTTCAAGAGTGATAGACCAATAACAATAACTAACATTTATTTAACACTTTGAAGTTTCAAAAGTTTACAAATATGACACCACATCCCTCAGAGAAAAATGTTATGAATCCCCATTTTACAGATAAAGAAACCAAGGCACAGACAAGTTAAGTGACCTCCTCAAGGTCACATAGCTAACACACATCTGAAGTTGGATTTAAACTTAGGTCTTCTTGACACCAGGTCCAATATTCTATCCACTGTATTACCTAACTACCTGTAGCTTGTCTACTCTCACGTAGCAAATAATAGGATTTGAACCCAGATTTTCTGCCTCTAGGAATAATGTCACTGTACTCTACTTATCATTTATGTGTTGATGAAGCACCAAACTGCACCATCATCACCTGCATCATTTTGCATTGTGCCAAGCCTTGAAGTGAGTTGCGGTTACCCTTAGAAATCTCCTGTTTAGTTTCAACTGAACTAGAAAGCTGTTAAGAAGGAAATCACTTGTGGTCACCAGTAAGCATCCTTTCATCGTGCTACTAGAACAGAAAAATAAAACACCAACTACTGTTTGGTATGGTCTGGTAAACAACTCCCCCTCCAGCAGAGGCAAAATAATAGCTATTGCATGCTAACTCTGGAGATTTAAATATCATTTTCCCTTAGGTCTCTTTTCAAAATATGTTGGTTTATCTGTAGGGAGTTGGGGAGTGAACCAAGAAGTGGCCTTGGACATAGAACACCATAGTCCTTTGGGGATGGACTTGCACTCTGGTCTCCTTATAGGGAAAGTTGCAGATATACTCTTCCTCGATTCTGCAGAACAGGAAAAATCTTAAGGAGACCACAACTTTATTTATATTGCAGCTTTAAAAACCAGCGTTTGGGTTTGTTTGATTAGCTTACAGACAGATTGGCAATGTAATGCAACAAAAAAGGGAAAAATCATACATGTGAAGAAATGTCGGCTGTACTTTTTACCACCCCCTCCCCCTCCATTTACAAGCCCAGCTCAGTCACAGAAGCCAAACATTCTCTAGAGACCAAGAAATTTGCAGGAGGTGCAATTGGTCAACTGACTTCATTATGGTAAGCTGGGATGTATTCTTATTACCTAAATGCTGCATCATATGGAAATAAACCCATGATGATAAAATTAATGTTAACGATTTCTTTTTAATGAAAACCAGCTGTATTGTAGCGACATACCATCTGTAATATCTTTGCCACATATAAGGATGTACTAAAAGTTTCAGTTATATCATGAAAACACTATCCAGAGTTCCAGATGGCCTCTGTTTCTTATGGGCAGTGTCTCCTAGGGGAGAAGCCCTAACACGAAATGCACCAGGGCCCTGACAATAGAATCAAGGCAGCCCCAAGAGCCTATGGGGGAAGAGCGGAGCTCTTCACCTCTATCTATGACACCCTGTCTGTACTGTGTTAAGACACATGCACCAATAACTATAGGAAGTTCCAGCAAGCAGAAAGCACTGCTAAGTTTGTCATTCAAAGGTTTCTAACAGGCAATCTGGCTGTGCCCCAAGTTCTCTGTTTACTTTTTAAAAAGTTATTTGTTGTGATATGAAAGTATGCTCATAAATGAACAAAATCAGCGAATACATTAACACACACACACACACACACACACACACACACACACACACACACACCCCAGTATTGCATTTCATGAATTATCTATTTTACCTTTCCTATCACTTCCCTTTTATATACTTTCTCTTTGGTTATTTTTTCTCCTCGGTAATAAACAATTTTCATTTGCCAATTAAGCGTGCCCACAGTCATTCTGGAGTTCTTTCCAAGAGGACTATAGGTAGGGGAAGTCAGAAAAAAAAAAGTAAGCAACTGAAGAGTTTCTCTCATTAGATTAGAAGAAAACAATGCTCTTTAGCAAAAGGAATGCATGACATAAGGAAAGAATCTTCGCCTTAGTCATTGTGCAATTAATGCCCATATGGTTCTGTGATCTCAATGCTGTGGGTATTCTCTCCGATGATGGAGACTGCAAGCTTTTATGCCTACCAATCTTGTGAGACTCTTGTCCCTATCAACCCAATAGTTTGCCAGTGGAATCCATATAAAGTACTGTGGAGACCTTCCTTGCTTTCTATTGGTACAATGAGAATATTAACGATGCATGTAGACTATTCGTTTGTTATTTTTTGCTTTCAACACCTGGTCAGCCAATCTTCTTTATTTTTTTAATCATATACATTTATTTGATGATATCTTTTAAAATACTTTTCCTTCATAACCATTTGTTTATAATATACTTCAGCCTGCTCCTATACTTTATGTATCTCTCCATTACCCTTTGGATGATCCCCAACTGAAATCTTTCAGGCAAGTGGACTCCCTATGATTTTGTAACTGTATAATAATAATTAAAGAATGGTGCCATGGGAAAGATGGGTTTTGATTTTGGGGAGATGCTTAGAATCATTAAAAGAACAATTTTCCACAAGCAAGGCAGCCCACTCTTCTACTCTTCAATTCCAGGCAGAGCTCATTGACCATTTGCAGTTTCTATCCAGAACATATGTCTGTGTGTATATTTATATGTTAAATGTTTATATTTATGTTTATATATAATTTTACATATTTATATGTATATACATTTGTGTTGTGTGTCACTTATATTTATATTTCAGAGGCTCAGTTCCCAAGTTCTTGTGTTTGCTATGGATGTAGAATCTGCCTATAATTATGTATTTACTCATTTCTATATCTCTATATTGCCTAAAATCCAGTAGACACATCTTCATTTTCACAGTTTATGCTTTGCTAGTGTGTTCATAAAATAAACAAACAAACCCAAACTTCCTCAAGCTTTCAAACCTTTTAAAACTTCATTGGAGTACTCATTTTACCCAGGTCATGTTCCTCTTTTTTACTACTGTTTCTACCTCACCTCTCAAACCAGGAGCCATGCCGAATAGGACCATAGCCATGGGGCTTTGCATTCCCTCATCATGCCTCTTCATCCTTGCTCTGGCCATTTGCCAACCACGTAGTCCCCTCACACCCAGTTTCTACCTCTTTCTGCAGAAATGTAAGTCATCATCAACTCTGTTCTCCTCAGAGAACACCTTCTCTGCCTACCATCCCCCTATACATTATAGACTCTTTTATTAAAATGTTTGAGGGTAGAGATAATCTTGTTTTTGTATTTGTATCCCCAGGACTTAGAACCCTACCTGTCATGCAGTAAGTGCTTATTAATATGTATCATTCATTCATTCATTCATATATACCTATGAATGAATGTATAAGACATATATCCATATAGAGGGATCAAACATTGATTACACTTACATAAACATATATACATACACATGCAATATCAGTATAGAGAGCTTGTCCACACACATTGATGAGCAATTTCTAGAGGTTTTCCATCTAATTGCTTACCAAGATCAAGTGTAAGAACTTCAGAGTTAAACATCTGAAATTATTTTCTAAAACTCTCCCCAGTCTCAAAACAATTCATTTCAGCCCACCTGAAGCACAACATTCTTGGAAGTAGAGTGGTTAACCACTGGGGGTAGTTTGGTAGAGCCTAAGATCAGATTATAAAGGGGCTTGTTTTCTCGCCCAGCAGCTTAGTCCTTTAGAGATCATGATAGCCCTGCTTCAAATATTTCTAGTCCAATGCCTTAAACTGTAAATAACAATAAACATACTGAGAAAAAAACCAGAGGCCAACAACAGAGTCCACCAGCAAGTGGCATTGGTACTGTCCAATCTGCATGGTACTGAGAGTCAGCCAGATATGCCACCTGGTTTTAATCGGGTTTGTTTTGTTACTCATTCATGTCTGTGTCCTTCCTAATAGGTCAAGTATCAAAAGCTTCTTGGCAACCTTCAAACAAATAGAAAGGAGCAGTTGTGATTTCACAAACTGCTGGACCAGATTTCAGAAATGCAAATATTATGCTGCCATTTAGATTCTTTCTCTGTTAAAAAAAAAAAAAAACCAAAACACTTTATGTGCTTTATATAAGATATTAATTAACCAAACACTTAGTTTCTAATTCCATATTAAACTGTCCCCTCACATTTGTTTTCCTAAATAGTCTCCTAGGAGAAAATGGGCTAAGATAAACTGTTGTGGCCCCTACCTTTGGATTCACCAAACTCTATCCATCTGTGAGTATGTTGATTTTCTTGAAGGGTGAACATGAATTTCCACAAGGGAAGATATGCCCTCTCACAGAGGGAAGTTTAAATGATCTTTTTGTTGCTCAACCTCTTTCCAGTTACATATTAAGTTGTAAATTCAGCATATATAGATGATCTTTTACAAGGGCAGATTAATTTCAAGGTGAACGTCAAAGTAACTTTGGAAGATTGGCACAAAAGCAGTGCTTAAAGTGGAGAAAATCAATTAATCTTGTGATATTTGTTTAGAAGGGGAGGGGTATATCTCCAAAGATCTTCGTGTAGGATAAATATAGTCCATTATAAGTTTTGGAATTTGTTTCCGGAAAAGGCAAGAATCATGTGTCAGACTCAATTTACAACAGGGGGAAAGGTCAAAAGCATGATCCACGCATCCATCGTACTAGATTGCCTTAACACTTTACAATTTCATGCTTTAGGCTTTGATCACCAGTTCCTCAGGGAATGGTTCTTATGTTTGTGTTTCTTGGTTTCTGAAGCATCTGGCATGTTTACAGTACTCTAAAAATAATAATAATATTCAAGATGCTGAGAATATTCCCTGTGATGAGCCTTCTGATTTGGGATCAAAGTTATTGGAAATGGAATGTTCTTCCCCGATGAATGAGCACATTTCAGTGTCCCCTCCCCCATACACAGTGATGCCAGTGCTTTCCCAAATTAAACACAGCTGCATGGATTTCAAGCTATCTCTTTGCTACAAGGCACAACTAAATCCTACCCCATCCCCTTGTTTATCATTGATTCTAAGACAGTTCACCAAAAGCTCCCATTCTCTCTCTTGTGAACATCTGTTTTGGTCAGATTTCGGTCCAAAATAGCATTATTGTTTCTTCCTCCACCTTTTTAAAGAATAAAATTATTATTAAGATTTTAAAAAAATCATTTTGTTGCTTCTAGCAGAGAAACTGAGCTGTAGGAAAATGAAAGTCCTCCATTAGCGTTTCATTAGCCGTGGTGTCTGACTTGTGATTTGTTTCCTAAATGCCTCATCTACTTCTCCTTCCTGTTTTGGTGGTCTGTAGTATATTCTGGTAGCAATATCACTTCTCTGATTCCACTTTTGTCTTCAGTTCTCCACCACAATTAGGAGACCGCCATGCCGCCACTGCTCCCAGCCTTCTATGTGACATGCATGCAGGGAGGACTCGTTACACGGTGAACATACAGAGCAACTGACTGCTATAAAAAGCAGAAACTATACACTTCTCTATGGGTAACTAGGTGGCACAATGAATATGGAGGTGGAACTGGAGTCAGAAAGAACTAAGTTCAAATCTAGCCTCAGATACTAACTGGGTGACTCCTTGGGCACAAGTCATTTAACTTCTGTCCTCCACTATAAAAGGGAGATAAAAATAGAATCCACTCAACAAGGTGGTTGAGACAATATTTGTAAAACATTTAGCACAATGCCTGGCACATAGTAGGCACTTTAAAAATGGTTCCTTCCTTCTTTCTGTCTTTTCTTTCCTTCCTTCCTCCATCTCCTTCCTTATTTCCTTCTATCTCCCTTCCTTCTTTCTTTCCTTCCTTCCTTCTCCTACTTTCTTTCCTCCTTCCCTCCCTCCCTCTTCCTTCCTTTTTCCCCTTCTTTCCATATTTTCTTAGAAAGAATCTTTGTTCTTGTTAAATAGCTCTTAAGACCTAGTACTATGGCAAAGTAATCTGTTTACCTTAGGGGGCTCTGAAGTCAAGTTTGATTTATTTATGGGCATCTTCCAAACTTTTATCTTGAATTAAAGTCTAGGAAGCTTTGATCCGTAATTAACAACTTCCTAAGACCAAGTACAAATAGCAGCAGATTCATCCACCTGAACTAGGCTATAATGTATCCTTTTCCTATCCATGAAAAAGATCAGAATAAAAATGAATGGAGCCAGGTCAGGGTATAGGAATATTATATATGTGTATATGTATACACATATATAAGACAGTATATATTATATATTGGACAGTACACTTTTTATTATTTTTATTTGTATGTGTAGTGCATTCTTCCATTTCATTGTAAGCACCAGGAGGGTAGAGACTCTAAAATTTGCATCTCTCTCAATGCCTAATAGTCATAAATAAGCAAAAAATAGTAACTTAATAAATGTATGTTGAAATATTTAATTGAAATCAGTGCCCTTAAAAATTACCAAATAGCTCTTGGCAATACAGGGACAGCTAGTGAATCAGTGATAGCCAGGCAGATTAGCTACACTCTAATGTTGTAACAAGCACTTCTTTACTCATTCTATTAATGCATTATGCATACTAGCTAGCACCCCCAAAGTAGATTCTCACATTAAATAAACAAATCCATTTAAGTGAAATATTTAGAGGGGATGGTTGAGACTTAAAAATAAATAGTTGAGAATTGAAAATCAATTTGATAAGTTTCCCTAATTATGCCACTCTCTCTATTCCTGCCTTTTCAAGCAGAGATGGCTACATAAGTATTTTTGTAAGCCATTTTCCAAAGCCATCAGCGTCCACACCCACAACCCCACTACTTCAACCTGAAACAATCCTATTCATCCTGTTAAATTGTTTTGTGTTCCATTCACACTTCCATGTTCAGTTACTCCCTTTTAAGTTCTCTTCTTTTCCTAGTTCCCTTGATTGATCAGGGGAGAGAATACCCCTATCCTAAGTATCAAGTGGGTAAAGGGAACATAAATATTTAAGGTTGGTTTTGCCTATAGCAAACACATCAATTCCTTTCTTTTACCACTACCACCCTCATTCTAATCCCTAAGTTAAATCCTGAGGAAAAGTTACAAAAAAAGATTGAGGGAAGTCCATTTATATTAATATATTACAGATGATTAATATTCTTACACCAGGTTTCCACTAGAAGAGGGAAACTGACTGAAGTCTGTCCCTTTAGGAGCACAATTTATAGGAAGATCTTTGAAATGATAACCAGTAAGGACTTGAATTTTAGTTCCAGTGACAGTATTGACTTTCTATATGATCAAAGTCTCCCAGTTTCAGTAATCCATCCAATAGAGCGGAAAGTCACTTTTAAAGTCTCAAACAAAGACCTGGGTGGTAATCATGTCTCTGGCAATCTAAAGCTTAATGTCTTTGGAGCAGTCTCTTGACCTCTCTGTATCCTGATTTCCTCATATGGAAAATAAGACCGTTGAACTAGGCCACATCTAAGATCTCTCCAGCTCTAAAATGCATAATTCTATAAAATACATTCACTCAGGAAGTGGTTTACACTTGAGGAGGATGTGGCTGATCATTGCTCATCCACACTATGCTTTACTTTTCTAGAGAAAAAGAATGATTTTAGATACACTGAGGATTTACTTTCTGTCCTCTTTCTGTGCAAGACTACATTCCATTTTGAGGTAAGTCCTCTTCCATGCTAGAGAACCTTCTCAGAAGCCCTTAAAATGCAGACTAAGAGAGCCTTACAGAAAGTAGTGGAGGTGTTTAACAGATGGCTATCAGTCAACCTTCTATTTCCTACTGGGTGTATATCCCAGCAGCCTCTAATACTTAACATGACTTGTGTATTAACAGAGGTAGAATTTTGTATATTTGTCATGATTTTCACCAGACTTGTCAGCAAATATACTGTCATTGTATACTCTTCCTCAAATAGACTACAGTGCATAATGCTCTCTTTTTCTTATGCTATAAAGTTTATCATTTTTTTATACCTGGTATGATTTTAAATATTTTCAACTAAGAATGCTTACCTAGATTTGCTACTGGCATTTACCTGAAAAGAAATAATAATATCTTGGTGGAACATATTTATGCCTGGGAAAAGAAAAACAAATGGGGCATTAGAAGAAAGAAAATATAGCAGTCAAGTTAATAATAGCTCACATTAATATGATGCTGTCTTCCACTAAAGTTTGATTTCAGTGACTCATGCTGGCATGGTTGCGACACTGTGTACTTGAAGGCCAAGGTTCCTGAGCACAGCAAATTCTAGCAAGCCAGAGATGCGTTGAGTAAGGGCCCAGCACAGTAACGGATGGTGTGTCATCCTTCAAAGAAAAGCTCAGCTCTGAGGCTTATCATCAGATGGTTGGGTAGAAAGTGGTTTTTTTTTTTTTTTGCCAAAGCAGTTCTATCTATAACTATTTACTAAAGTATGAAGGGGTTCAAACTGCATCATTGGAGGTAATATAGATAGGCATGAAACACTTACCATATTGAAATAGATAGTGACATTAATTAGCTCTGTAAGGTAAATAATAATGGTATTATTCTTGCCATTTTGCAAATGAGAAAGTGAGTTTCCTAGAGAGGAGATGAAAGGATTCTTTCAGGGTCACATAAGTAATAAATTTGAGCCAGAACTTCAGTTCTACTTTTCTTGTGCATAGACCACTGGCACTCATCTTACAATAATAGCACAGAAACTTTTTGAGATTTTTTAAGACAATCATTTCAAAAGCCTAAATTTAAAATATGAAGATTTCTGGAAAATTAGTTGATATTGACAAAACAATGTCTGCTTAAGAAATTATAAATTTATCCTCACAAATATTGCTCAGAGAATACATTATAAGCAGTTCAGGGATATAATTAAGTCTTTTAAACTACTAACTTCCCATCTTCTTTAAAATAATATCAACCTAAGAGGTAGCCTACAAAAATCAATTCCAATAATAACTAATTCAAATGGCTATTTCAAAAAACTGTATAGAACTCACTTAAATTTAAAGGAGGGTACACATATACTGTCAAAAACACATGAACTTGAATACATGCACACATATTAGTCTCATTGTAGTATGGAAATGACCCTGAGTTTTCAAGACTATACCCCTGGAATATAATCTCTGTCAGACCCTACTGATCTGGAAACACTTCAGATGTTGTAATACTCAGTGATAAACACCATGATTATGTCTAAGGACCTACCGAGTTAAATTTGGATAAGTATCACTAATTCAACCCTAAGGGATGACCTTTTTGGCCATAGTAATCTATGAGATTATCTGTATATGCCTAGAGAGTTGGCATCCTTCATTGATTGATTAAGTAATTCTATCAGTAAAGTACCAACGTCTTGGATCATTAAGGTAAGATTGTCTAAATTAACCCATAGATAGATGGACAGACAGATGGAAAAATAGACAGATAATACAAATATTTCAATGGATTTATGGTCCCATCAGTGTGGATATTCACTCCAATGACATAGACAACACTCAGTATTTGCCTTCCCATATTCTGTTTCTTCTTTCCACATTCTTCTACAAATCCTTCATAAAACAATACCAGTTTACTTATCATAGACCTTCTTCTGTAAGTATGCCAACCATAGTAGCAACTTAGTCACTGGACAAAAGTCTCACATATGTAAGACCAAAAATTATTTAAATGTTTTGAGACGATTTAAAAATTATGATTCTTAACATTCCTCTCCTCATTTCTTGTACTCAACCCCAGTCAATGCATAATAAAAAGGAGCTACACAGCACTTAGGATCATATTTTATGGATCACTGTAGGCTATATATTGGTGTTAAAATGATGGTGAAATGAAGCTGACTTGTTGGTTCCATGAAAGAAATCACAGTCTGTCACTGGGTCAACGCTCAAAAGTCTTTCTCAGTTAGTTAAAAATCCCGCCAGAGCTTTCTGTCTGCTGAATCCCAGCTGACATCCAAGTCATGATGAGTAGGACATTTACATAACTTCATATTTTTGAAAGATGAAAGTGAGAATACTCTGACAAGAGTGATATGAAGATAGTATAATGGTGATAAAGCATTTAGTGAGCTGGAGGGATATCGTGGTAAGAATAATTAGGGCTTATAGGGTTATAGGGGGAAACATTGGTCAAACCTGGAAGGCACAGGATTGGCTCCGCCATAATTATTTCCCCCAGATCCCCTTTTCCACTTTTGTCACTGGGGCCAATGGGGTAAGTTCCCAGGTATCCATTGTGCTCATCTGGGCTAAGGACCTGAGTGATCTATTGTTTCCATGTAATATGAACCAGTTTGGGGAAGTAAGTGATGGAATCTGCTTCTATCATCATTTTTCTTACTTGCAGCAACTGAACTGAATTTGTTTCAAGACAGAACAATGCACAATCTCTTAAATAAGATCTACAATACTCAAAAGAGTTCAACTCAGAGGCAGCTAAGGGACACCCTGCATAGAGTACCTAGAGTCATTAAGACCTGGGTTGAAGTCCAGCCTCCAGGACCTACTAGCTCTGTGACCCTAGACAAGCCACTTAAATTCGACCTTCTTTATTTTCTTCCTCTGCAAAGTGGGGAAAATAACCTTTCTCCCAATATTGTTGCAAGGATCAAACGATGTAATATTTATAAAGTTCTTTGCAAACCTTAACTCACCATATAAATGCTAACTATTACTGTTGTTCACAGGAAAAATTAAGAAGACATGGTTTCCTATATTTCAGGGTATGATATGTAGTTGGACAGATATCCATTACTACATACACCTTGGAAAGATGTTGACAATGTACAATAAAATGGAACCAGAATTAAATGATAGTAAGAGGAAACAGTGTATTATCACCTTTGGGAAATTTCCAGTACTTTTAACAACCCCAAGTTTATCCCTGCAACAAATACTCATCTTTCTATAATAGCAGTTTCTTTTTATGACGTTATAAAGTTGTCAGTCATAGAATACCAAAATTATTTAAGAATTTAAGTCGCAAGGCAAAGTAAAGTCACCTGGTGGGTGTGAGTAGCCTATAACACATTGCCAGTAAAGAATGTCCCAGAGGCAGCATAAAAGAGGTCATCAGAAATGACCACAAAACGATGTCTGGTACCTAGTCTCTAAAATATCTCATAGATGGTTCACATGATCCATTAGAGTCATTGTGATATCAATAGAGCACCCAGTAAAAGAAGCACTTTGGGAGATTAATAGGACAGCATAAATAGGCAAAAGTCCCATGGGATGAGCAATATAGGAGTGGGTTGTGATCTGTACTCTTGGAGGGAGTAGCCATGTAGATAAAACTGAGGGTCAATAAAGTATCCAAGAAGAAATAAAGAGAAGTAAATACATTAATAAGGGTTTCCTCCCAACATGGTTGGCTCTCCAATGGCTGCTTCGGCAAAACTATCAACTAGAAGTAGCTGGGGTGGGGTTTGGATTAGTAGCAATGATTCCCTACCCCCTAAAAAGGTCATTTAAATAGTTTTTAAATGCATAGAAAAGAATAAAGTATAATTCAGAAGGAAGCACAGGTAAACAAGACAATTTTGAAAACACTGTGGAAATATGTACATATAATATGCGCATATACATAAATATTTAAGTGCAAGTGGTATAAAATGGATATTTACAGTTTTATATAGAATTCCTTTTTAGGGTTCTGGTGCATATGTATAGAAATGTTCCTTTTTTTAAAATTTAAGTTCAATTTTTTAAAAAATAGGCTAACATCCTGATCTTTTTATAAACCAAAAGTTTTAAGTTTTGTTTCATTATATATTAGTCAATTGCTAAAGTTATTCATGAAGAAAAAGAGAAACTCTCATTCTGGCCCATGATCTCACCAGTCAAAGAAAATGCATGTTGTAATAGAACAGAGGACAAAGAGGCTGGGGTTATAACTTTCTCTGCTAGTTTTGCTGCAGATTTCTCTGTTGTCCTTGAGGAATTCGCTGAAGCTGCCTTTGTCTCCATTTCCACATTCATAAAAAGTGAGGATGAAACATGTTTCTAAAATTGCTCAAAGACCCCCAAGGGAAAGGTTCAGTGTGAAGTATTACTGGCATCTTTATGGAACACACTGTGCATTGCAGGAATAGAAGCCATCGGAAAAGGAGCACAACCAGAGAACCTGTGATTTGAAGCTCAACAGCCAAAGAAAACACTCTCCCTGATATTAGATGCTCTTTCAAATTATCCCACAAGGATGTCTGAACCAGAGTTATTTCAAAATCTGAACAAATGAGATCTTCCAATAATTGCATATTGTTGACCTGGTCCTTCCACTCCAATTTAATCTGAACAAGTTGAGTTTTCCTATTCAACCGTTTTTCCTTTCTTTGGGAGGAGGAGAGGAGAGTGGGTTGGCATTTGAACTTTCATTTCTTTCTGCAGAAGAAAGAACTGCTTTCCACACAAGCTTAACATTTAACGTGTTCAAAGTATTAACAGTCATTTGTTGGAGTCAACATCGATTATTTTATAGATGAGAAAACAATCCATCATCGACAGAGACTTTAGATTGCTAGCCACAAACCTAGAATTGGAATCAAAAGCTTTTGAGTTTAAATCTATCACTGGGACCACCCTTTGCCCCTCGGGTTAATTTCCATATTCTTGGAAAGAACTTTTCTTAAAATGCATTGGCAATGTTTTAAAAACCCTTTGTTAACTATTTGCTTTTCTTTGGTCAGTCTTATATGAATATCAATAAATATAAAAAAGGTTTTTAGTGGTGGTTTGAGTGCTATGCTCAGATTAAAAGTTGTTCAGTTTATGATGCTCATTTATAAGGGTCCTCTTTTATTTTTTGCATATTTTATTTCCATTTTGTTTCTTTTTAAAAAAACACTTCCCATTTCATCATATAAATACTGAATTCTCTCATTTTATCTCCAATAACAAAACAAAACTTGTCTCATATTTTAAAAAATACATATTCTTGATATAATGAAATAACTTAGAAAATATAACCAATGGAGGAAACTATAAAGAATATCAGAAAAGAAGAATGTTTATGAAAATAAGAAGATAAACTAGAGAAAACGTAGCTAGTGATTTAAGAAATAAGAATATTATGAGGGTCTATAGCACATGCATTACAGTAAATACAGTTTAACAAGCTACTTTTTTTTTGTTCTTTTTCTACTTAACCAAAGGTGAAGATCTCATAGCTACTGACTTTCCCAAAAGTAAGTAGTTGGTTATGTGCTAGATTCTGGGCTAGCCCAAAAGAACCCAGTGTTGTGGAGGCTTATGCCACCAAAACTGAATTTGAGATCATTGTCTCCACTTCACTTATTAATCCATATTGTATGTGGGTACATCACTCTGTGATCCCTTTCCCAAAATTGTAGTTTTCTCCTTCTTGAAGCAGAAAAGCAGAGTCTTCTTATCTGGAAGAATGAGCCCAAGCTAGTTTCTGTTTTGACTTTTAATCTAACCAATTGTGAGATCTGTCTAGTGGTGATGCAACTAACAGAGAACCCAAGGCAGTTGTCATTCCAACTGCAACTTGTAGATGAAATGTAGATTAATCAGATCTAAACTACAGACAGAATGGCAAATTTCCTACTAGAAGAAGGCAATGTATAGATAGATAGATGGATAGATAGATAGATTGTGCGTAAGTATGTATATGTATATGTGTATGGGTATGTAGGTATGTAAGTATATATTAAAGGATTTGTCCCCAAAGCATTTGTCTTTGACTTAATGATAGGCAATATGATTTGCTCTCTTGATCACATTTTGCTTTGTCTAATATTAAAATTAATGCACATTTCCATTTTAATTGATGGATCAACCAATCATTCAACAAATATTTATCAGTACCTGTTCTACTAGATGCTGAAAAAGACCAAAAAAATTATTCCCTCCTCCTTGTTCCATGGAGCTTATCAGGAGAGAAAATATTTATACGTATGGGTATATATTTTAAAAAAGGTCGTATTTTAAGATTATAATTATAAACCTGCCTTGTCATTGATTTGGAGAACTTCCAAGTGAGAAAAGTCCCTCTTTCAATACTAGTCAGCACATTCTTGGCAACTTCTAGTTTTAGTGAGTTGTTTAGAACTCTTAGGGGTATGGTGACATGCCCAGGGTGATACAGCAGTCTATGTCAAATAAGGGAGTTAGACCTAGGTATTCCTGGATTCGAGGCAGACTTACAAAATGGGTCTTCTGGTAAGTGTTTAAGACAATCAACAGAACACTAACTCATACCCTGATTTGTGGCATTTGCAGATTTGTGAGGTATAAATGATCACACTGAAAATTTAGCAATCAGAACCAATTTAAACTGGCTTCAATATGCCTCAGAATTATCCACAAAATTCATCTAACAACTCCCCCCCCAAAAAATGAGGGAAATGGCCCAGGAATATGCTCACTCTCAGAGAAAAGCCATCTCAGAAATAAATATTTCCTTTCAATAATCCACAGTTGAATAACTGAGGGTTTATTGATGTAGATTTGAGACATAACTCTGAACTAGTCCAATGTTGGAATGTTTGTACCAGCTCTTTGTTGTTGTGCAATAAAAACATATCGGAATGTGCCTGTTTAATCTGTAAGAAGAGCAGACTAATCCCTCCCCTTCTCCATCTTCCTCTCCCTTTCATTAATTTTTGTTCAAAGTACTTGCTGCCTTGATTCCTTGATCTGGTTCCAGATCAAATCACCAGCCCCTTTGGGATAGGCTGGAACTGCCTATCAGACTCTTTTCTGGAGACTTTCAAAATGGGGAGAGGGGGAGGGATGGCACAAAAAAAGCCTTGTGTGAGATGATCTTTGAGCACAAGTTCAGAAAACAACATGGACAGTTAATGAGGTCTCTTTGACTAGTCTAGAGCATCAGTTTCCTCAGTAGCTACAGGCCCCTGGGTGTATGAGCACAAGGTAGAAATCTGTTTTTAGGATAAGGTGCAAAGTTAAGGCCAAATGTTTCAAACTGTGAACTACTGGGGGAGATGAAAGAATCATCTTTGCACTGACCCAGATTTCAGATCTTTCTGCTCAAACCAGAAAGCCATGCCCTGGCAGGCAGTGTCTCTAGGTCTCTTTTGGAAAGTGGAAATAGCTTATTTTATTGAATTGCAGAATTGAGAAAAAAAATTTAAACTCCTAAATAGGATTCAAACTTCTAATGAAAAGTATTCACTCCGTTCTGATAAAGATCCTATTAGGAGAGCTTGCTTATGAGGTTCAACATGGATGAAATTACCTTTCAAATTTTTGGTTTCTGTTTTTAATTCTTCCTGAAGAATACTTCATAAAACATAAGATGATCACTTCTTTGTATGTCTGCTGCATAAAAAAATAAAATAAAATCATCATATTATACAGAAACAGGGCAGGGGCAGGGCATGACACACCAGGTACAACAGTAGTAAAAGTAACTGCCATTAGAGGAAATAAAACTCTAAACCAAATTGTTGCTTTCCCAGAAATTTTGAAGGGAGGTTAAAGTCACTAAATGCTTCCTTATTGTAAAAGGACTTTTCATCATTGAACAGATTTCTCTGACCATCTGCTACTGATGCGTTTCCCTGGTAGGAGCAAGAGCTTAGGGAAATTTCATAGCTATATTTATTTTATAACTTCATAATTACATAGTTCAACATGGCACCATGAATTCAATAAGTCCATAACAAATATTTGTTGTTGATGACAAAATAAATTTGTTTGTATCTGCGATTATAGAGTTGTGGAACTGAAAAAGAAGTGAGGTCATTTAGCTAATGGAGTTCAATTACACCCCTCCTCAAATATGTTCTTATGGCCACTTTATAGATAATAATGAAGTCTGACCTTTACATAGAATTTTCAAGTTTAAGTAATTTGGGTACAGTTTTTTTTTTTGCATTTGATCCATTTAAAAAACCTTTTGAGGTACATTTTCAGGTAAGCAAACTGAGGCTGAGAAAGGTTAAGTGACCTGCCTCAAAGCATGCAGTTAATGAATATCTGAGACAGGATTTGAATTCATCTTCTAACTCCAAATATAAAATTTTTATCAAACACCAGACTGCCTCTCAGCAGAGAAAAATGGTCCCTGAAAAGATCTTAGTGTTTTGCAATTTCTATTTACTCCTTGATTTGTAGCACACTACAACTCAATAAATATAATCTTATGCATAGGCATATACTTTCAACATGGTCTTTCTTCCTGCCCTGGTAGATATGTCCTGTCCGGAATCTTTCATGACCAACGTACTCTCATTGATTGACATCTCCCTGTCTATGACATCTCATCTCATAATATAAATTAAACTCTATCTTAAATAAGATAATATTTACAAATCACCTAGCACAATATCTGCACAGAGTAGGAACTTAATAAATTAATTTAATCTACTTCTGCCACAGTTCTTCTTTCTCTCTGACCTCAGAGGGGCCAATCAAATGTGCTTGATCTTAAGAACCTGACTCTACCCATAGCATCCTCATCCCAAGACCAAACAGATATACTGTGTGGAATGAGCCAGTGGACCCTAAACAGGACTTTGAAAAATACTAAGAACTGGTATAACTTGGGTGCAAGGGTCGGGACAGGGTGTGGGGTGTCTGCCACTCACAAGATCATCAACCCCTTCCTTTTACAATGGTCTAAAGATCACCTCACCTAAGGTCCAAAGTCCCCACCCTTGGCTATGTCAAAAATGTATATTCCCTTCAGAGATCCGATTATATTGTTACCTGTCTTGTAACTGTGTCCTCTATGTTCCATTATCGCCTTCTACTTGCAACTGGGTATGTCAAGCGAAGTCTTGTGTTTTCCCTTATATGAGTGAAAATGTGCCAAATAAAAGTATGTTGGCTCTAGCATAACTGGCCAGGCTGCCTCTTCTTCAGAGATCTCTGAGCCTCGCAAAGCAGCTGGAACAAGCTATGAGTAGCATATATGTAAAGGCAAACCAAAGAAAAATTGTGGTTTTACTTTTCATTATGCTATCAGGATGCCTGACTTATTCCAAATAGAAGTAACTGAAATACTGTTCCAACCAAGAGGCTAGAGACAACAAGGTGAAGTACTAGGGTTTTATTCAGGCTTGATTACAATAAGGAACGTCCAAAGAATAAATTCAACGTCACACTGAGGTAATGCAAAAAATTAAAAAAAGTTTGAAATATGAACCCATTTGTGTAATTATGTGTCTTTTGATTGACAGTCAACTATGTAAATATGGAGAGGCTCATCATCAGAAGTATGATCATCAGGGAATAATGTTTTCTTCCCAGGGAATCCATGGAATATGGAGGAGCCAGTGTGCATCAATGTATGTGTTTGCAGGGGTAAGGGGAAGCAACAGCTAACAAAGATCAGAAATCTTCCAAAATATCAAAGAATAATGGAAAAAATCAAATTATGAAATACTTCAATGATTTGAGTAAATTAATGAGTCACAAGTTGTTGTTTTTTTTTTAAATTGGAAGGTATAAATGTATGTGATTATTGTTGCTATTTACTCATGTTTGGTAGTATACAACTCTCCATGACTTCCATTGAGGTTTTCTTGGCAAAGATACTGGAGAGAATTGCCATTACCTTCTCATTTTTTTACAGATGAGGAAACAGAGGCAGATGGGGTTAAGTGATTTGCCACATAGCTAGTTAGTGTCTGAAGTCAGATGAGTCTCCTTGACTCCAGGCCTACCACACTCTATCCACTGAGTCACCTAGTTGCCTGCCTATCTATCTATCTATCTATCTAACCACACATAACTACAAAAACAATAGATTTTTTTCATCCTCTACTCATTAAGACCATCCACATCCATATAATGACAAACCAACTGATCTTCAGTTCCACAAAAAAGAGTTAAAAAATTTTCTGGGGTCATGTAGACCAAATGGTGTCAAGCACAAAAAGAAACAGGGGCCATTAAACTATATATAAGATTCCCTGAGGACTGTGTATTGAGTTAGAAAACCATATATTAATACTACCTATGTTCTATTGTATTTTGTTTATTTTGCTAAATGTTTCCCAATTACATTTTAATCTGGGTCAGCTACACTTAGAAGACCTGCCTTTTGGTTGCCACTGGATAGCAACACAAAATTGACTCCACCTAGTTTGTTGATTTCATCTTTCACTCTTCCAACAATGGTCACGTCTTCATGAAGACATAGAATTCAAAGAACATAGCCTGCACAGTATGAAAGAACTAATGTAAGGAATTCAGATGAATGTGAGAATCTAGATTTAAACTGACACAAGGAAATAAACATACTTAGAAGAACAATGCATGCAGTGACTACAATTATGTAAAGAAAAGAACCCTGAAAGAAAACTGAATCTTGAATGATTATAAATAACCAAACTTGGTCCTAGAGTATAGAAAATAAAATACATCCCTCTCCTCTTGTCAGAGATACATTTCTATAGAGACAGAATGTTGTATAAAATGTCAGCTATGGACACAGGAGCACAGATACAGAGTTGGCAAAGATCTTATGCATCATCAAGTTCAACCCCTTTCATTTTACAGATGAAGAAACTTAGGTGGAGAGAAACTAAGTGATATTTTATAATGACATAATAAGCCTAGTTCCATTTATGACCTGAGTGAAGTTTGGCACATTACTTAAACTCTCTGGGTTTTGAATTTGTCATCTATAAAACAAAGTAACTGGACTAAATGATTTATTAGCTTTGAATCTATGACTCTCTATATGGGTATTTACACATACAATCTAGAATATAGACACTATATGCATGAGAATCAGGTTTGGTCAATTTCTTTCCCTGTCCTGTTTGCATTTTTGTCTTTGAGATGTTACTGATACCGCGTTCATTTGAGGTTATAAAGACATAGATATAACACAGAGGCTTCCCCCCTTGTAAATGTTCTTTCAGCCCAGTCTTCACTTCTAAAGCTTTCAGATCAGCCTGCTGCCTTTTTTTAATGACCGTGAACTTCTTTTCAAAGACAATATTAGAAAAGAATCAGCGTCAGTTAATCAAATTGTCCTTTTAACTTGCATTTGATGTATAAAAGCTTTTCAGCAGGATGGAAACATTTTGTTTCATTAGAGATTATTTCCTATTACTGTTTTCAGACCCTTTTCCGGCTTCTTTCCTCAGGAACTTGTTTTTAAACAGCTCTGGAGACTAACAACTTCAAGAGTCCATGCAAAGGGCATGTGAAAGAACCACTGTTTGGCTGCAGCCAGAGTGCCCACAATCCACTTTGATGTTTCCTTGTTATTGGATGAGTACATCAAGGGTCTCTTAATGTGTCAATGACCTAGTACAAATTGAACAGAATCATTCTATAAAGGAACAATTGAGAAACAAAGGAATTGCTCCTGGTTTAAAAAAAAAAATCTCCTAGTTCAGTAATAACTACATCTTTTAAACCTAGCACCTCAGGGCTCGGTTCTGATGTTAACAGTCTAGCCTCTTCACAAAAGCTACAAACTCTTCACCACTGGTATTATATTAGAAACAATACACTTTGGTACAAATAGCACATAAAGTAGCAGCCTTACTATGATGCCTCAACTAATACCATATCATGTTATATCATGTCATGCTACACTGTGTTGTTATGTTGTATTGTGTTGTGTTATATATTATGTTATATCACAAAACATATACGAATGTTTACATATATATGCATACATGTGTATGAAATGAACTTTAATTTAGAGTAGTGTTGAGCTACATAGGTGCATATAGGTATATCCAAACATAGAGAGAGAGAGAGACATATATGTACATATATTCAAGAATGAAAACTTCCTTGACTTGTAGGGGAACAGAAGGAAGGAGGAGGACAAAACTCTTACAAAGAGAAGTAAGAAATCTCAAATTTTCCAAGACATTTTCCTGTGCTCTCAGACATTATTTTTCCTAAGTATACTAACCTTGGGGATTATATGAAATTCTTTTAAGCATTAGAAATGGTAACCAGATGGAGCTTTTTCATTCTGATAAGCAGAGAAATATCATAAAGAATTTAAAAATCTGTGTCCAACCTTCAAAGTGCCATAGAGAGTTGTGATCTGAATAATTCAGGCCAATAAAAAAAATCAACAAGCCGTGCCTGGTATTTTCAAAAAATAAAATTAAGTCAAGAGAAAAAAAAAGGAAGAATTAGTCTAATATTGTTTTGCTACAAATTTACTAGGAGCATAGTAGGTGAAGTGCTGGCTTTAAATAAGGAAGGACTGGATTCAAGTCCAGTCTCTGACCTGTACTGACTGGATAATTTTAAGTAAGTCATTGAACCTCTTCCAGGCTACATTGCCATCCTGATTGGTGATTATCTTGTGGAGGGTCCACCATTTTAGAAAGTCCTTCAGATATGCTTCACCTCACTTATCCCAGGATTCTTTCTGTGTTTCATTACTTCTTCTTCTTCTAACCCCTTTCCAGCTCTTCTATATGTAGTATTTTCCCTTGGTAGAATGGCAGCTCCTTGAAGACAGGGGCTATCTTATTTCTTTGTATACTTATCCTCAGCACTTAAAACAATGACTAGTATGTAACAAGCTTTTAATAAATACTTTATTTATCATCTATCTATATCTATCTATGTATCTACCTATCTAAACTTTCAGTGTCCCAGGTAATTCTTTGAAACTGTAAGTTTCAGAATAGCCAGTGATTTCTGCTGGTAAAAGAAGTTTCTTCTCTGTACAATTCCCTCTATTGAAGAAAACACAGGTTCAGACCCAAGGGGAAAAAAATATCATTAAAAAGTTTTTTTCTACCTTGATCTATTTTTCTAATTAGTTGCTGAATTCTTCAACTCTTTCATGTGACTCTACATGTAGTGATCTGCTCGTAAATGTTTAACAATCAACTCTCTGAGAAAAAAAATTGTGCACAGGACATACTTTTAAGTTTAATCTATATTACTAACATTTTCTTCAGTGTTTTCTTGAATTAAATCAGCAGAACAATAAAACAAGCCCTGATTTAGCATTTGTCAATTTCCAAGATATAAGTACTCAAACTGAAAACTTAACAATTGGCTCTCTCAATCTAGTAAACATGAACACCATCACATGCAGTGAACCCAATCAAACTAGGGTGAAAGAAAGTTGCATTTAGAGTCACAATTCCTGTATTTGATTCCTGGCTCTGTTACCACCTGTGTGACCATCAGAAAATCACTTAGTGTCTCCAAGACTCACTGATATCATGGATTCGACTACGTGATCTCTAGGGTCCCTGAACATAGGACCTGAATATTAATCTTAATAAGAATAACATGATAAGAATCTTAATAATATAAGAATAGGGATCTTAATCTGCTGCCTTAAAACTGTGATGCCACAAAATCACTAGATGACAAAGCTACAGCTAACCTGTACACTCACCATGACTCTAAGTAGAAGAATTGGGGTTTTCTTCTTTTTTATTTTTAAATGGGTAGGAACTACCTCTTAATTGTTACTTTTCCTTGATTTGAAAATCACAAGAAAAATAATAACACAGAAAACAAAGATACTAGACCTCAACTTGCCTATAGGAAATGATTAAGTGGATCATTCTCTTCAAACTTCTCTAGGGTCTAAGAACATGCAACTTACAATGACAATTACTATATAATAATAAGTAGCATTTACATAATACTTTCACAGTGATTTACAGATATCTCATTTTTCCTCACAACCTTTTGAGGTAGGTGCTGTTATTATTTACATTTTACAGGTGAGGACACTGAGGCAGACAGAGATTAAGGGACTTACTCAGGATCATGCAGTCATTAACTCTAAGGTAAAATCAAACTTGGATCTTCCTGATTCCAAACCTAACCCTCTGTGTACTGTGCCACCTCACTGTCTCCAAACATAGGAGCTACCCATTTTCTACTGGACTAAGGAAATTTATCTACCCTGAAAAGGAAAGCAGCTGACTTCTTTTTCAAGAGGAAGATTAAGCCCAAAGCAAGGTACATTCCAGCCACTCACATATCCCATCTCCTACATCCTCTGCTTTTTTTTTCCCCCCCACAGGGTCCTCCATGCTTAGAAAACATTATCCCCTTACCTCCTACCTTAAAGAATCACTAATTTCCTTAAGAGCATGGCTTAGTTGTCTCTTCCTACATGAGGATTTTCCTGGCTCCCCTTCCTCTTTGCCAATCACCAATTTTTAACACTCTCTCCCTCTTGTAATTATTTGCATTATTCATCCCCTTACTTGTATATACATTACATGTCTCAGTAGAACATATGTCCTTAAGGACAAAAACTATATTATTTTTGCATTTGTATTCCTTACACAATGCCTGACATATTTAATAGACTTTAGTTGATTGAACTAAATTTAATTCTCTGGAGTAAGAATGATCCTGGAGTAAGGAGAGGTATCATGGTAAAAAAAAAAAAATTAAGGTGGCCTCTGCATCAGGGTAACCTAGAGTGGAATGCTGTCTCGGAAACATGCAGGTTATGTGACCCCAGGCAAGTGACTGAGTGCCCAACCGCAAATAATTCTCTAAGACTATAAATAAAAGAACAATTGGCATCTATATTGGGAGAGGAAGTTTTCCACCAGGGAGATCCCTCCCCAGGAAAAAAGGATAGGTCTGAACTAGGATATTGAGAGAGAGAGAGAGAGAGAGAATGAGAGAGAGAGAGAATGAGAGAGAGAGAGAGATTAGTGAGAGAGAGATAGATTAGAGGAGGGTACTACATGCTGGAAAAGGATATACTAATGTCTGAACACTGCCAATACAGGAATTTGGTTTTCTTGGCTATATGCATTTGTAACAAGGATCTTGTGATTGGTTGTTTGGTTTTGTTCGGTTAGTTTTTTCTTTCCCTCTAATGGTGGGTGGACCAGTGGGAGAGAGAGAAAGATACATTTTGTTCATTGAAAAAAATTCATTTTTAAAAGGTTATGTTGCTCGCTAACATTCATATTGTACTTTAAGGCTTGTGAAGTACGTTACAGATATTATTTCATTTGGTCCTCACAACTCTGGGAGATAGATGCTGTTATCTGCATTCTACAGATAAAGAAACTGAAACCCACAGAGATACAGTGATTTTTCAGGTATCACACAGCTAGTAAGTGTCTAGGAAGATTTCAAACCCGGGAGTTCTACTGCTCTAAACACTGTCAACTGGGTTGATTAAAAAGATGAAATGTTCGATTTCTCATCCAAAAGATTTTTGTTTTCCAGCAGTTTTCCTTCCTGTTGTAAACAAGTCAGTACTTGAGAATTGCCAGAGGAGCCCTCTCTCTGGCTGGGTGCTAGGCCTGTCTGGAAGGCCTGGGAGGACTGTGTGACCCAGGACAGTAAGACTACCCACTTCCACTTGAGCCCAGGGCCATTTGGGAGCTATGGCACAGGCAGTACCCAATGCCTCAGATGAGTCTCCTGGGACTTTTGTCATCAAATAGCAGTGGCAGCCCTTTGCACAGTAGAGCAAGGACTCTTAAAAGCCACCCTATTTCCCACCCCCATTCCTGCTAGAACTGTGGTGGTGAGAGAGAATCCACAGCACCACTGTTTGTGCTGGGGTTCGGGTGGTGTCAGCACTTTTCCTTAGAAATGCTGTTTACTGAAGGTTTACAACTTGGCTGTAAAAACCGGTTGGCATTGAAACTTGAAACTTGGCATGAAAGGATTGGCATCAGCGTTGCCCGGAAGCCGTTTTCTATCTAAATCTGAAGAAAACAAGCTAGGTCATTTTCTAGTTATTTCGTTATTCATGCACAAAATGAAGTCTGACAGCTTTAAACAGTCGTTTGCATTCGCAATCCTCAAAAATTGGGTTGCTCCAAGAAAAGTAACATTTGGTAAACAAATACCCCATGATAGAGTGTAAGGAATTGTGCTCAGAAGAAATGACAAGACAGCAAAGTTTCCAAAGTCACTGCGTATCCGAGCAGGGAAAACAGAACAGGCTGTGACTAGATGATTATACAGACTTTGGGAAGTACATTTGCAAAGCCCATGGAATAAAACTGAAAAGAGTAACAGCGAAAAGCAGGTTTAAAATCAAAGGGAACATTCTTTTTTAAAAAAGAAAAACTGTTGTACACCTCCCTGAAACACCATTCTGGCTCTTTTATCTCAAATAATCAGGTTTCTTTGCCATAAAGGTATTTTTCCCTCTCATTTTTGCTTTGTCTGAATATAATGCGAAAAAAAAACTTGGGGAAGGGTGGCATGAGTGTTTCAATTTAATTGGCTGGGGATTTTTTTGTTGTGTGTGTGTATGTTTTTAAGGAATCTGTATTTCAGAGACTGTTTTCTCTTCACACAGCTGCTGCATTGATGGTTTTAAAATGAAATTTCAGAGATGGGAGAGCAGATGTAGGTGGTCAATAGCAAACTGAGTCAAAAAGAAGGTGACAGCATAGACTGCTATCCAAAGAATGCCCTTTTTGGCAGATTTAAAAGTCAGTTTTGACGTCAAGGCACTTTTGTGCCCTACCATCCACTCACTCAGTACTGTGCCCTAAAGAGAGAAGCGTGGGCAGGCTAGACTTTCATTTCTTAAAACTCTGTCACTGCACGACTAAAGAGACTATACAAAGCAAAGTGGAAACAGGGGCCAAATCAAACAGAAAGGAAAAATAAGACTGTAGAGAAAGGAATGCAGAGGAATGGGGCAAGCTTAATGAGCCCAGTACTCAGTAACAAGTGATTCTTTATGATACTGAGTTCCCTGAGGATTGTACTTTACAAATAATTCAACTCACTAAGTTAGGATTAAACATATACTATGTATTAGATACATACCAAGTGACAAAAGCAAAATGAAACAATCTCTACCCTCAAGGAGTTTATATTCTATTGGAGAGAGAAAACGTGTTTCCAAGGTGAACGAATACAAAATACATACAAGGTGTTTAAAAAGTAATTTGGCACAGTAGGAGAATACTAACTGTTGGGTAAACCAGAGAAGGCTTCTTGTAGGAGGTGGCATTTGATCCATTCCTTGAAAGCAACTGGGAAGTAGGGAAGGAGAGGAGGGAGAAATTTCAAGGCAAATACCCCACAAACATGAGGAACGAGGTTTGGAATGTGGGGCCAGAGAATGGGAAATAAGATCCACTTATATTTTTTTTTTGCATTTGCCATAGTGGTTTAACAATCCGAAAGGAATCAAATCACTCCCCTGGATTTTGATGATTCCTAAAATATTGACTTACTATCAACTCCCATGGTGATCATATTCAAAACTATATACAAAGGAATAGGAATCTATCTATAGATACTGTAGAAACTAACTTGGGTTATGTCCAAGTATCAAATGAGGAAGGAATTTGGCAATTATGCCTATTGTGATCATGTGAGTCAACTCACAAGCCCAGTTAAGTCAACACATGAGGTATCTTAGGCCGAAATAGGTATATCCCAGGCCAAAATAACTCTATTGGGTACAACTCATGATCGGTAAACCAGAGAAGCTGCCAAAGACAATTAGATGGTATAGTGGATTGAGCTCTGTTCCTGGAATGAGGAAAACCTGAGTTCAAATCCAGCTTCACACACTGTGTGAGCCTGGGCAAGTTCCTTAACCTCTATCTGCCCCAGTTTCCTCCTATGTAAAATAAGGATACTAATAACACCTACCTGCCAATGTTGTTGGGAGGATCAAATGAAAAGTATTTATTCAAGAGCCTAGCACACAGTAGGCACTTAATAAATGTTAGTTTCAGATTGAAGCATTTTTTTTAGCTTTTTTTTTTTTTTTTGCAAAATGGCTAATACAGAACCATTTTTGATGTAACTTCACATGCATAATGAGCACCATTTTGCTTGCCTTCTCTAAGGGTGGAGAGGGGATAGTAGGACAGAGAGAATTTGGATCTCAAAATTTTAAAAATGAAAGTTAAAAAAATTAAAATTATTTTTAAAAAAGGAAGAACAAAACACAAATACTTGTTTCCTTCCCAAGTTGTACTTTGCCTTCTAGTGGGATACATTATGTTATGAAGTTTACTCTTTTTTTTGCTATTGTTACTGTAATTATTTTCTTTTCAAAGATCATCATTGGGTTTGTATATTAATGCATGACATTTTGCAATACCAAAAAAAGAGGAAAGAAATAAACAAAATGAATGTACATATGACTATAACAAAACATTACTGCGTCAATAGCAATGAGGAATTCAGACAAATATGGGAAGACTTTTACCTACTACTTCAGAGTGTAAGAAGAAGAAAAGACGGAAAATATATGCCATGACAACAATTATGCAAACAAATGCAACATTAAATGAGTGGCTGAACTCTGGCTAATGATCAGTCTTGTCCTGAAGAACAAATGTATCCTCTTGGAAGAGAAATGAGGTTTGGAGGGAAGGAGGCAAATGAAGTGTGTAATCAGATGTGAACACTGTGTCCTATGGTCTTGCTTAATTGATTATTTTTTCTTTTACACAAGGGAGTATCAGATGTATAAGAAAATGACTGTAATTTAAAAATAAAAGGCATCTAGAAAACCCTTTAAAATATATATGTATAAATCTGTACATATATATGTATATATACATATATATATGTATATATATATATACACTTGAGTACAAACTTGGAGTTTACAAATGGGATATGTGAATTTATTTAAATTGTATATGTCTTGTCTTTCTCCTATAAATACCCTGAATAATTAAATTTAGAAGATTATTTAAATTGATTTAGGTTCTGCCCATTATCAGGGACCCATGTATCAAGGGGCTTAAAAGATATCAGCCTGTGAAAATGTAAAGATTTTCACATAAATTTAAATGTAACCAACCACACTGACCTTGAAATAAAAGTCTTTAGCTTAAGATCAGCCCCTAGGATAACTGCTAAGATACCAGGGAGTATTAGACATTACAATCAAAGTTTTCAGTGTAAAAGAAAGTGTCAGTGAGTTGTCAAAATATTCTTAATAAATCTAAGAGGAAGAAATGTGTACATATATGAAGGATTTTGATGTCCATTTTAAAACAAAAAATTCAGATTTGAGGTACAGTATGAAGCTAAAAAAACTACAGAAGTTCAGCCCTCACTAAGGTCCAAATTAACCCCATCCTTTCCTTCTTGTACCTTCTGACTCTGGGTTGGAAGGACTATAGGTTTCTGCTATGATTCCAACTGCTTTGCAAACAAGCCATGCAAAGTTAAAGGGAGTCCAGCTCAGAATTTGCCCTCCCCACAACAAGATTCTAAAGCTCTTTACCTACTTCAATTTTGTGCAAATTAGAGGCAGATTTACAAGCTTTTGCAAAACCTCTGAGGCTATACAGAACTTGGCAAATTTGATATTTCCATACCATAAGCTTAGACAGCTAATCCTCCAAACTTCTAGGTAGTATTCCCTTGCTAGAAATCATACTTTCTACTGGCGGCGTCTAATTGCCTAGAATCTGTGTGAGAAAAGTAGAAAGTCTATGGAAAATATGAGCTAAATCCTTTTATTTAGAGCACCCTATTTAAGACTAGAAGATAAAACAATGGTTGATCCCTTTCTCTTCTACTTGAGGGAGTTTATTCTAGATAAGTTTTATGAGTTCAGGTATGCTTTGCTTTGAGCTCTCAATTAGGAGAAATTTTAACATTTAAGTAGTGGTTGAGCTCTTTATCTATTTTTACATACACACACACACTCACACATATACAGAATGTCAACCCCTGGCCTCTGTGTGGCTATAAAAGATTCAGGTTATTTGAAACATTTGGATAACAAATCAACAGATTATACTATAATATCTGTAGATAGGAACAGGAAGAAAAGTTGAGAAAAGAGTCAACCATTCTTTGGGATTTCCCTCATCCCAAGTCTTCTGTTCTGGGACAGCAGGATAGCCCATGCCCATTTTTGATATCTCCCTTCTGTATCACAGCTCAATTCTACCTTTGCTCCTTAGAAGTATCCTGGAATGCCACACTTATTCCTTTCTCGCAAATGAATCTCTTCTTAATTCTCCATAATTTATGGATAAGCCCTGAGATGTGGCCAAGTTTTTTAGTCTATCAAATAAAAACCTAAATTCTCGTGAAGGTTCATTTGCAATTTGAAGGACTTTTTGCAGTTAGACAAAGACCTATGATTGAGTTTGGTTAATTGGACATCTTAAAACTTAACTTTAAAATGAGGTTGCTTTAAAATTGCTTTATAAAGCCTTTGTCTAGTCACATTAAAAATGTGTTTAATACCTGATCACTCATTTTCAACCAATCAACAAGCATTTATGTGATTAAACTGGTCTTACCTTACTGTGAATGGAAATTGGATTTTATTACTGTATTATTTAAAGTATTGTGGTATTATGGCTAAGGATCAAAGACTGGACTACCTTCCAAGGCACAGAAGATAATTTATAAGTGATCAATACCTTAAAAACATAGAGACATGAGCAGAGCCTGCAGTTGGGCTAGGCCAGGTGAGAAATGTTCACTGAACCCAGCTATGTCAATTTCTTCTGACTATAACTCCAGGACTCTGTCCACTACCTAGTTCTATCTGTAAAATGATGCTAAAGAAACAAGAACAGATAAGCTTAAAGGGGAAAATAGCACTTCAGTTTTTAAACTATATAGCTCATTGTTTCTGTACCTTCTTTTCTTTCCTTTTACATTTTGCCTTTCTTGATCCCCAAATCTTCTAATTTCTATCCCTATCATCTTGTATGTACTTTGTACCAATGTACATTTTTCACTCCTTCCTCTCTTTTTTCCCAGAATATAGGTTCCTGAAAGGCAAAGACAGATTCACTTTTATCTTCAAATCCCCAATAGCCAGCATAGTGCTTGGCATGTAGCAGTCACTTAATACATGTTCATTTGGTTAATTAATTTTCATTGTAAAAATAAGAAAACTGAGGGCCTGAGAAGATAAGAGATTTGCCTGAGGTCACATTCTATGACCCATGACTCAGTCAGGTCTTCTGGGGCCAAATTAATTAGACATCCATGAAAATTTCTGTTATTAGGGAATGTTTCATGGGCGTGGGAGTTTAATCTTGAAGAATGAGAAGAACATGAACAAATGAAGACAAGGTCAAAGCAATATTACAGAGAGGGAAAAAGAGCATAAGAAAAGGCTGGAAATGAACATATGCCCAGGAATCAGGAAGGAAATAGACCTGAAAAGATTGGAGAGTTTACACCAGGGAGTAATAAGAAATTCAATTGAAGGTGTGGGGAGAGAGTGGATTAAGAAGAGAGTAAAAAGATACCAAATCTAAAGAGATTTAGATGCCATTCTAGGCAAGAGGAAGAAGACATGATACATTTCTAAGCTAAGGTATAATGAAGGAGGGTGGTGTTTTTGAAAGATTAATCTGGCAATAGTGTTCAGAGTGGATTGAAGGGAAAGGAGGGAGGAAAGAACAAGAGAAAAGGCATTTATGTAGTGCCTACTATCTGATAGTCACATAGTATCAGGCTATATAAATGCTAGCTGTTATTATTAATGGTTGAAGAGAGGCATCATTTACATCTATATTTTTAACTATAGTTTTTAAAAACTACCTATCTGTAGACCAGTTTCTTGTTGATAAACCAATGATTGATTTTTTTAAAATTTATTTTCATGTCTTTAGATTCATTTTCAAAAGAAGTTCAAGTCCTAATGATGGAAATGGCATATCAGCTCTTAAAAGGAAAAGACAATGTCTTTGGGGTCTAGACCCTACAAAGGAGAAGCCCCTGGTCTTTCTCACATGGTCTAGTCCTTGGCGCTCACCTGAAGCATCACCCATATCAGTAATCCTTTCAACCGTCCTTTCATTGTAGCCTTGTGCCCAGCCCTTCCTTCTCGGTTACCCATTACCAAATGCAACTTTCCTTGTCTGTTACCTCTGGATTATACCAGACTATTAACCATTCATGGATCACATCCATACCTTTCCACAGTCTTCTCTATAAAAGGGACATCTTTCTCCCAATTAAATTGTGTGGATTCCTTAAGAATTCAGTCGTTTGTCAATACAATGCTCAGATTCTTAAAATCTGGCCAATAACACAGACTCACTAGGTATCTTGCCCACCCCAAATGATGTTTTAAGAAACCTTATCTCTGACTGAAAGAAGGATTGAGTGGAATTCTTTCAAGGCAGAATCTACCCCTTTTGCCCTTGAATTTCAGGGTTCTCAGCACCCCTTGACCACCCCATTATGTATTTCAGGGAACTCTTGGTCTAAAGCTAGAAGAGTTCTCAGAGGTCATTTAATCCTCTGCCCTCATTTTACAAAGGGTAAAACTGAGAACTAATGGAGTTCTATGAATATGCTGCACTTTGTCCACATATCTTTCTATCTTTCTTCTAAGAGGTAAATACCTTCATGCTCATCTGGTATGGTTGGCATAAACTGGGCCCAGAGAATGGGTTTAGGCCAGGACAAGAATGTAGTCTGCTTCTGCCTGTGCACATCTTTGCGCACACTATCTCACTAAGTAAGGCTAACTTCTGCCAAATATCTAAGAGAACTAAGTCCAAGGTGAACCGTTTAATCCTCCCTTTTAGTGGTTGTGATTCTGTGTGGAGAGAACGGAAGGAAGGTGTAAAGGAAGATGCATTTATAGAGTACCTACTCTGTGTAAGGCACTGTGCTAATCACTGGGAATACAAAAAGAGGAAAAAGATAGTCCCTGCCCTCATTTGATGTTATATTTCCATAATTGTTGCTCAGTCTTATCTGACTCTCTTTGACCACATTTGGAGTTTTCTTAGCAAAGATGCAGGAGCAGTCTGTCATTTCCTTCTCCAGTTCATTTTACAGATATGGAAACTGAGGCAAATAGGGTTAAGTGACTTGTTCAGGGTCATACAGCATGACCTCTTGACTCCAAGTCTGGTGTTCTATCCACTATGCCACCTACCTGCCTCCTGTCCTCAAAGAGATAACAATCTAATGGAAATGTTATATCGTTTGTTCCTGACTATTCGAGGGAGGTGCTATGATTTCAGTTGAAAAGACTGAAGCAAACACGGTTAAGTGATTTGCCCAGTATCACACAGCTAATCTGTGTCCAGATTTGAGCTCAAGGTCTTCCTGACACCCTACTGCATAGTAAACAAAACAGTGTAAAACACAATTAGGTCATCTACATACCTAGAGGCAATATGTTCCCTGGCACAGAAGTGATAACTACATCTGCAGTCAATATATGGTCAAGAAAAAAAAAGCTTCCATGTTCACTGCTATTCTGGGCACATGAAAACACTGAAATGTTTTTGTTTTGTTTTGCTTTGTTTTTAACTTTGGGGCCCAGTAGAATATTGTTCCTTTTGCCAGTGAGTGGAAGCAAACCCTATGAGATAATATTTGTGAAGCACATTTAGTACAGTGGCTGCTGGACAGCAGGTGATGTATAAATATTATTCCCTTCCCTCTTCTCCCCTGTGTAGGGGAGGCATTGATTTATTCCATTTCTGTACCTGGTCCCTAATGGATGCTTAAATGCACAAGTACACACATGCACAAATATACATGGTCTTTAAGGTTTATTTAGTCAAGGGTTATTTCCCCTTTCACTTCTCTCCTCCTACCACAATCCCCAAGTGTGTCTGTCAAGCAAAGTTACAGTAGAGGGAGTCCTGTTTGCACGTGAGAAGGTCCGAAGGATCATGTCCTAGAGGGAAGCTTTTGAACTATCCCAGCAGAGTTCTTATCTGGAGTTCTTAATGTGGGTTCTGTGAAATTTTTAATAACTTCATTTCCATATAATTAGTTTTATTATTAATTCTTCATATTTTATGCATTTAAAAATATTATCCTGAGAAAGGGCCCATTAGCTTCACCATATAACCAAAGGGAACCATAGGGTACCATGACACAAAAAAAAGCTTGGCTCTAGGATCTCCTTGTATGTACTGCCACATGCTCCTAGATGGAGAAAGGAGGGGCTCCTCATTACTGTAAATCTGTGATTCAGGTTCCTTCTCCAAATCACCAGATAGTGCAACAGTGTCAAAGAGAACAGTGTCAAATGAGAATTGCTCATCAGCAATGTTATAGGTGCATTATGTGTAAAGAGGAGTGAAGACAAAGGAATTCTGAAACCAGATGGGATGGACAAATAGAAAATCACCACCTCCCTTTCTAGATCTTTTATGGGGACGCTAACTACAAAATTACAAGTCATAAGAGACTGTAATTCACAGATGGCAGAGATAGCAGCATGTGAGCCTGTCACAGATTCACTTAATAACAAACAGAAGACACATAACTGCAGAAAAGGTTGTCAGATGTTTCCTCTGGATAATGAAACAAAGGAGACAAATAGCATCCAGGTACTGGAGAAATATAAAGGAGAGAGCTTTGTGAGTACTAAACACTACCCAGAAGGTATGAACATAATTAATATCTTAATCATTAAAGTCAAATTTTTTAGTTAATCAAGTAAATGCCTATAAATATAGTTGTTATAAATCACAGAGATGTCAAAATTCATATTTTAAAATTTCAGTAGATATCAAACGTATTCAGTAAAGCTTTCCCTTATTTCTTATCTACTGTGGATTTCTCTTAGACTTTTTTACATGGCAATCAATTACTTATTCACTCTTCATAATGGGATGTCATGTGTTTAAATAGACACTGTATTTTTTATCATAACGGTTCCACTGAACTAGCTTGAAAAAAAAAAAAAGCATTAGGCTGAAATAAGATAGAGTCACTTTGTACTGAACTCCAAAATTTAATGCAGCCCTTTTAACAGAACTACCGGGACATAAGAACAGTCCTACAGGTTATCCTTGTAAACTCCCTTAAGTCATCCTGGGGGTGGGACAGGATCTAATTCATGGTGGCACACACAAATCTGCAAAAGAAGGAGCTGGTGCTATCAGTGGACTGCTATCAGACTGGGTTGCTGACTTTGATGTGCAGATGGATTTATCAATCTCAAGCATTCCCTTTGATCTTGCCAGCTCTCTGCATTTTGAGCAGTAGATCTGGGATATTAACATGTTTCTTATACTTTCTAACCTCATATCACTGTAATCCGAGCTCAGCTACAAGGGGTTCTGTCATGTGAGAAACAGGCTTTATTTTTAGATCTTTCGCCTTTGATCTTTGTATGTCAATGGTGCGGATCTAGTATTCTTCACAATGGTAAAGAGGCAAGACACTGGGGGCTTGTTTTAACCTTAAATTGTAATTGAGCCAGTTTCACTCACCAAAGATGATCATTGCTCCAGTGCTTCAGCCAATGGTTGAAGCCACTTTAAACTGCTACCAGTGTCATTACTGCTTAGCATTTTTATTAGCAGTGTGCTAAGTACAAAGAAATCTCATCATCATTTTCATTAGTTGTTCCTCTCATTTACTGGTTGGTTAATTGGTTGGTTGGTTGCTGTCTTTCATTCTCCAAAAGGACCAAAATAACATCACTATGTTGAAGTCAAGGTACAGTGTGTCAGACTGTGGCAGATCAAACCAATGTAAGCCTGGAAGGCTCTACCGTGGGGCAGTCACAAAAAGTCCATAGGAACATTTGGAGTGGAGATGTCTCCAAATTTGAGTAGCTCCCATTTCTTTTGATCTAATACAATTCTGCTTTGCTCATATTGCATAGTGCCTTCTTTGATGATGGCACACTATGATGGGTGTTCCTTTGCAAGTATCTTCCATGTCATGCAACTGATTCCAAAGTTCTTCAGAGAGACATTAAGAGAATTTTTTGTATCACTTCTTCTGACTACATCGTGAACACCACCCTTGAGTGGGTTCTCCATAAAATAGTCTTTCGGGCAAATGTATGTTTGGCATTTGAACAATGTGACCAGCTCATCAGAGTTGCACCCTCTGCATTAGAGTCGGAATGCTTGGCAGTTTAGCTCTAGAAAGGATAGCTGTTGAGCAGCTAGGTAGCATAGCAGAGTGAGAGATTTGGAGTCGGAGGTCTGAGTTCAAATCTGAACTCAGATACTTAACTAGCTGTGTGACACTTGGAAAGTCATGTAACCCCTCTTTGCCTCAGTTTTTTCTTCTGTAAAATGAGCTAGAGAAGGAAATAGCAAGCCACTCCAGTATCTTTTTAAGAAAATCCCAAATGGATCACAAGAGTCAGACGTTACTGAATAACAAACAACAATCTCATTTATTAGAGTATAAATGAACAAAGAAAAGCATAAGGACACTAAAACCACAGGAAGCTGAAGGCAGGTTTAAGCATGTTTTTGAATGCCCAACCACCAGTAAAGGGGTGTCAAACACATGGCCAGCCCCAACACTCCCAAGTGGGGCCTGAATTAGATTAAAATGGAATTGGAAAAAATTTAACAAAATAAATAAAAACACAATAAAATATAAATAATGTTAATATTTTGTCTTCTAAATCAACATGCAGCCTGCAGGGATCCTTAGGTACATTTTAGTGGCCTTCATTTCTGTTTGATCTGTTGCTACAGCACCCTCTTCTGAACCTTTGGAATGAGTTCTTACAACTCAACTTAGCCAATAAGATTCCAGGAATGTGTGCTGGTAGATGAAACCTTCCCTTCTTCCTGATTCTGGTTGAGGACATGAGCAGCTCACTCACATAAGTTCACAACAAGATATCTTCAACTCTTCCTTCTCACTCAACTCCTCCATATCCTACCCAGATCTTCCTTTTCTCTTCACTCATTCAGCCACCACTTACTTAGCTCAGCATTTCATCACCTCTTGCCTGGATCAATAACCTCCCTATTGGTCTCTCTGACTCCAATCTGTCCTCAACTCCAATTCATCATCCTCCCTGTTTCCAGTGGATATTGTTGAGGCAAGTCCAGTATGTTGAGTCTCAGAATGGTCATTGATAATAGAAGGGAAGATGGGACTAGATGATCCCTAAAGTCTTATCCAGATCTAAATCTAGGATCCATGCCATTTCCCTTCTCAAGAAACATCAACGCCAATTACAGAGAAGTTTGTGAAAACTTATGAGAACCAATGAAAGGGGAAGTCACTTAACCAAGAAAGCAACATACACAATGACTAAAACAGCAGAAATAGAATAAACGACAGAGATAAAACTGAATTCTGTATAATTTTAATGATCGGGTTTGACCCCTACTTGCCATTTCTGAAGAAATGAGAGATGACAGGACCATGAAACATTGTGTATCATAATCACTTGTGTTTATTTTGCTGAATTTCTTTTTTTTTCTCATGCAATTTTATTCTTTGTTATAAGGGTTAGATGTCTGTTGAGGAGAAGGAACAAAGATGTATCTGAAAATAAAGGAGATATAAAAACAAAAAAAATAAAATTTTAAAAAATAAAAAGAAATTTTTGCCAAACAATTTGGTTACAGTTAAGCATGTTTACTGCACTCAAGAACCTTATATTGTCCTTGGTGGAAAGCGGGGAGGCGAAAGGGAGGAGAATGGGAGAGTGCTCTCATATTTTGTACCAATGCTTTCTACTATAGTACCTTACACATAGCTATTTCTAAAAGTTAAGTCTGATTGGATAATTGATATTTATTAATAATCAATGGAGGAAACACAGTTGGAACTCATTGACTAAAGTACTAAATAAACCCCTCCATAATTCCAAATGGTTATCCATGGAGCCCTAAGAACAGCAGTAGCCAACTACCTTCTTGACCTCTGACCTACCAGTGCTTTCAGGGATTGGGATAGTAGCCTGAGGGCCTACGTGATTACACCATTTAAAATTCAAATATTACTAGAATACTCCATATTTGCAATGGTATTGTTCCATATTATTTATCAATAATAATTATTTTATTTATTTTTTACTATTCCTTACAAATTATGGGTCATGGAGGAGGTTACAAGCAAAGCTGGAATCTAATAATACTTATACAAGACTTTGTGCAGGAACATGTGTTCTAAGTTCTGAAGAACTGTCTTATAAAGGGGTCCTGAAGAAAACTCAACAAAGATTGTTGGAGAGTCTATGTATGTGCATTTTTCTAGATTCTACAAAGTGGTGACTCCTAGAAATGAGTTCTTCAAAGATTTATAGAAATCAGGACAGAGAAGGAAGATGGAAAATGGACAGAAATACTCATTTTCTTCTTTGAGAGTGAAGCAAATTATTCCTGGCCATTGATTCCTGTTTTGTAGCCATCATGGGATGAGTGTCAAAGACTTGATTTTCCACAAGGACCCAAAAATTGGGAGAAGACATTCCCTATGTGCGCTAGAGATTCTTCAGTGCTTCAACTCATCAACAAGCCTTTCTCTGTAGCCTCTGGGCTCAATTACGGAATCCTTTCAACAAGTATTTATTAACCACAGCTTATACATGGGGCACTCTGTTAGGCAATGAATATTACTTATATTAAAAGATTTACAAAGAACATTCCTTATAAGAATCATGTGAGATGGGTAAGGTAATACACGTATTATCCTCCTAGAGTTACATGTAAGGAGACTTGGTAAAGAGAAGTGACTTTGGTAACCTCATCTAGTTATTATATGTCAGAACCAGGAATTAAAACCAGGCCCTGACTCTGCCTTCAAACCTAATACTTTTTTCACTATATCAAACTATAAAGAAAGTCATAATCCATGCCCTCACAAAACTTTCTGGCTAATACTAATTAATTGGCCAGTCAACGAGCATTTATTAAGTCCCTGTTATGTTCCAGGCACTATGCTAAGCTCGGGTGATACTAAGAAAAGGTAGAACAGTCCTTGCCCTCAGGGAGCATG